>CAHIKZ030001391.1:352500-642500 GCA_903632075.3 Acanthosepion pharaonis | reverse complement strand
AATGATTTGATTTACTGGCCATTCATAAAACCTTCGAATTCTTCAATCCAAAAGTATTGCTGCTTAATGTAAACTCATAGTGGAAGAAGTTAATTGACATTTTTTTCTTTTCATGCTGTTTATAACAAAATTTGAAAATTAATAGAAAATAATCAACGCCTGTCAAAACAACGGACTATAAACACTAATATTAGTTTAAATAAATAAATTATCATTTTAAGTGTTACAATACAGTAATTTATACAAAACAAGTCTACTTTTTGATGTATGAATCTTTTTAGCCTCTTCAGCAGTGCCAACTTTTTTTTTTATTAATATCCTTTTGCATTAAAATATTAATAAATTAGATTTAGTTATTACAAGAAGTTACCATTCAAGGAATAAACAGGAAAATAATCAAGATATTTTGTAAATATTTTAAAAGAATGCAAAATAATATTAAATTATGTAAATTCTGAGATTAAGTATTTATAAATTTTTGGCTAATCTTTTTTCATTCTATTTTTGCATTTTATCACAACAATAAGTTGTGATAAAATTAACTAAGAATATAACAGAATAAGAATAAAGAAGAATATAACAAAACTAACAATATAAACAAATAAGAATATAATAAATATAAGAATAAAACACAATTTAACAAAATTCTCAATATAACAGAATAAGAATAAAGCAGAATATAACTGAATAAGATTATAACAGAATATAACAGAATAAAAGAATAAAGAAGAATATAGCCAAACAAAGAAATTTACAGAATAAGAATATAACAAAACAAGAATAAAGAAGAATATAATAGAAGAATATAACATTATAAGAATAAAGCAGAATTTAACAAAACTGAGAATATAACAGAATAAGAATATAAGAGAATATAACAAAACTAATATAGCCAAAAAATATTCCGCATGGTAGCCATGTTAATAAAATTTAACAGAATATAATAATGTAATAGAATATAACCAAATAAACTGTATTCTGAATATAAAATAAATTAATTCTGCATGCTTACCAATTTACTAAGATATAGTAGAATATAACAATAGAATATACAACAGAATAAGAATATAAGAGAATATAACAAACTAAGAATAGAACAGAAATTTATGCTACCCAGATTACTCGATCTATGTAACTTTGAACGTTACGACATGAAAGTAGACATCAAAATGTTTTTCAAGTTATGCAATTGCACTTCATTGTATATACTTCATGATATTGTTAGATGTTCTATTTTGAATTTATATTTTAATCCTTATACCCTGGGTATGACAACAAATAAACTAAAGTAGAAACTTTAGTTTAAGTAGTATGAAGTAATAATAATAAAACTCCTAAATCCTAGGAAAGCATTTTTGTGGGTGATACCTTAACCACAAAGACCAAATACAAATCTAGTCATGTTGCCATTTAAAAACAATTTTTTTTTTTTTTTTTTTTTTCAAATCAGAAACTTAAAATATTAAGCCAGAAAATGACTAGATTTGTAAGCTTCCATGGCTAAACTGATTACAGTGTAACTTATGGAAGATAAACTTTCAGGATAGGGAATAATGCAAATTCTGGTTTCATTAAAAGTTGCTCCATTATTCATACTTCATGCTCTACTTATTTTAACAGTTGAAGGATATTCAACCAAAAAAATTTTGATAAAAAGCATAAAGATGAAGAAAAAAAAATCACCAAAAATGTATAATAAATGGCACGTGCTTAGTTTCGGCAGTATTATTTTTGTAATTGGATTTCTAGTTCTACAGAACAGTCCTTTTAGTTGTGTGATCAGCTATAATTATAAAATTACTATGCAGACAATATTTCTAGCCAATCTGACATTTATTACTGTTGGTTAATAACAGTTCTACTTCAAAAGAATATTAGCAGCATCTGGGTGAGCTTAAATCTGACCCTATGCAGCAAAGCTTCTCATTAAAAAGTTTGAAGCAGTTGTCAATTAGAAAAAGAAGGAAAAAATAACTTACCCTGGCACAATGCCTACTTATTTTGTAGTACTTTAAGAAACCCTTAGGACAAAATTTTTATTTATAAAGTTAGTGGGAAACTTATTTTTAGTAAATTTGTTTAAAATATTCATCTTGAGATATATATATATATATATATATATATATATATATGAAATTATTAATGAAAAAAAATATAGTTAGAATAGAGAAGTTTTGGAACCTAATTAAAGAATTAAAAATTTTCATAGCTCCTAGTATAGTTCATATATATTATTCAATTTTTAAATTGATTTGTTGATTTTTCTTCAAGAAAAAAATGTTTGAAGTCAGTATATTAGCTTGTCTGTGATGTGTTTTGTTTAGAATAATTCATTTTGGGTCAATTCACGTATCCATACTCAACCTACAGCTAAACCTTATAAATTGTAACGATATTTGAATTATTGAAGAGATCTATTATTATAAAATTATAATATTTTTACCTAATTTGATTTGTTAAAAGAATATTTTAAAGCAATTTTAACTGTTACATATATTATGATATCTCTCTCTCTCTCTCTCTCACTCACTCACTCACACACACATTTATATATATTTTTATTACTTCATTTACTGATTTTGGATACAAAACAGCAGATATGCCTTTTGAGAAAATCTGAACAAATGAGTATGCTATAAAGGCAATTAGAATTTTGCTTGATTGTCAAGCTCTTCATAGCTGAACAATAAAGCAAGCCAGGTTTGTTTTTTCCTCTCTCCCTTCCTCAGATAAGTTGATATTTGGCCAATCCATCATTTGCAGCATAGGTATTTTTCCACTTGATGATTTTAGTTGATGAGTGCATTATGCACACTCACCAACTACCCTTACTGTAATATCTTGCACCAGCTGAGTAGGCATAAGTTCCCAAATCTTCAAAATTCATACCAGCTGCCTGATGACTGTAGTGTGTAAGAAACTGGCAGGTATAGCCAGTCAGATGAATACCTGAATTTGCTATATATATATATATATATATATATATATATATATATAGAGAAAGAGAGAGAGAGCCAACTTTATTTTTACTTAACTATTCAAATTATACTGAATTTTTCTATTTATGAAACTATTTCTATTGTGTAATTGATCATCACACACAATTCTATTATACAAACGATTTATGCTTATTAAAACTTTTATCAGTACTGTATTATTATTTTATTTTGAAGCAGTCAGGAATTATCCTGTTTTTTTTTTTTTTTTTTTTTCTCTCAATCTAAAACATATTAAAAAAAATAAAAGTGAAACACCAACATGATTAAAATAGTTTTGTGTATTGTTGAGTGATTTTAATAAAAGCTTGAATTATAAAAGCCTAATTTCTCAGCTTTTAACTGTAGCTATAAATGTAGAACATAACTGAGAAAATTCTACTTTTGCTGTCATGACATTTATAGCCTGCCTTTACAGCACAATATCTGAAACATTTAAAAGGTACACAGAAAAAAAGCTAGCTTATACATGCAGGCATACACCCATATGATCAGGTTTCACTCCTAAGCATCAAGATACTCTTAAAAACTGAATCATGGGAATCCAATATTCTTTTGTTTTTCTCTTGGATTCAAGTTAGTTTTATTACCTGTTGTAGAATTTCAAAACAAAATTTAATCAAAACTTTATGTTGATGAATTTCACTTTTATTTCCTCTTAAAATTTTGGTTTATTTTTCTTGCTATAATAAATGTTACCTTTCTTCATTTTGTAAGACGTTCATTCTTCCAAGCTGCTCTTTATTTTATCTTAAAAATGTCACTACTTTTTCTATTGGAAATGCTAATATTTTCTTTGAACAGTAATCTTGCAATTACATTTACTTTATATAGTCACTGTATATAATTTCTTACCCCCCTCCCTTTGTTAAATTGTTGATTATGTTTATTTTTGGAAAATCAAAGATCATAGTCTAAAGAAACACTTTGTATCAGGAATGTTCATTCTATACTTTAATAAAACTGTATATCATCTGTCTATATTAACTGAAACTGAGATATCCAGAAAAGGCATGGAACTAGAACACTCTACCCCCATATTTAAATTCCAATGTATATCATCTGAAGAAGGCCGGATCATACAACAGCTGAAATGTCATGAATATGACAATAAAGATGAACGCACAGTCCCAACAATGTAAATGGTGTAAAAACTGTGCATATCTGGATATATCTGGGGTTTGCCACAATTTTTAGGTTAAGTCCTATGTATCATCTCCTATAATTCTATTTACCATATACTCAACTCAGATAAAGATAATTCACTTAAAGTGACAACTACAATATGCATTTGTAAAATATTCATTATTCAAATGTAATCATGCTCTCTGTTGAAAGTTTTTGTTTCATTGCTTAATCAGTTTCAGTGAATGTTAGTCATTTTTGTGGACTTGACATCACTTGCAGCAAGTCTTATCACAATACACAAAAGTATGAATGTTATTGTAAAGACTTGTTGCCCTCTCTGGTACTAAGCAATGGACGTTAAAGCTGGGATTCTATCATAGACACCTTCATTTAATTACCTCCATCATCTGCTGGTGACAATGACAATAACATAGGGGAGTGTGGAGCTGATTCCTTTGCAAATTAAAGTCCAGCTGTTCCAGGCTGATGGCTTCTTCACAACTTTGTCATACACCTGCGATCAACTGTCTGACTAATCAACCATCTTGTCAGTCTCTCAGCCATTTAATATTGCATTTCTTTTCCAGCTCATTTCTTGCTAGTCTTGTCTTAATCTTTTTCTTGTCCTTTTTCTTTTTTTTTAAAAAACCTTTCCTGATCTAATAACACAAAGCCACACTTATTAGTTTTTTAAACTGATTTTCACTAGTAAAATACCAATACTAATATTAGATGAAAATTGTCACTGCCTTAAGTATGCCATTTTTTTGCTCTACTTCTTACTTGCCATTTAAAAAAGTTAACATTCTTTGCTTTAAAAATATCTGTTACACTTGCCTAAGCATTTTTGCATAATTTGTAATTTTACTTTGAACACTACTTTCAAAAATGTTATTACATAAAATATACTATACCTTAAATGAACCCTTAACATTTACAAAATTGAATTTTGCAAAGAAAACATTGTTTACTTGTAGTGTGTTTTGCAAGTAAAAGGCTAACTTTTGAAACTCATGTCAGAATCTTCTGTAAACTTATTAGAATATATTAATAAATGTTAATAATATAATACTTAGCTTTTAAATTTTGATTTGCAAAGATTTTTGAAGGTCTTTTAAAAGTTTATCATCTGTAGCATTTTTCTTTTTGGTTAATTTTTAATAGAAAAATATTTTTTTTCTATACAAACTATTAATTGCTTTTTTGACTCTTGTAGTTTTTAATGTAAGCTGAGTTTGGTTCTCATGTGACTTAGATGATAGGAAAATAAGAATAACTTTCTGCTGCTGTTTTGGATTCTCTGGGGATTTTACTATTTTTATTGTTTCTAAGTAAAATAAGCAACTTTGACTTCAGATATTACCAAAATCCCTTAACTGTGTGTCCATTGTGAAAGAAAAATAATGTTTTATCTTCAGTACAAGCTGAAATTTTGTAATAAAAACAAGCTGAATTGTTCTTGCTTATATATTGGTATTAGCATCAACACTGAAAAGCTCACTTTCATCATTTCAACTACCATTATTATCATCATTATTTATGATACACTGAACATATTAAGGATTCTTTTCCTCCCAAATTTCCTCTTCCTGCTCCAAATATTGCCTTAATTGCAGTATGATTACTTCCATTTCCACTCAAAGTTCACTGCATGCACATACAAGCACATGTTCTTTGTTCATTAGAGTAGACATTTACTCTAATTACTTATCTGACTAGTTTCTTGTTACTGATAGGAATTAATTTGAACAGGCAACCGAGTGTGGGATATTGACATGAGTTGCTGCCTAAATAAGATAGTGCAGTATTTGGTCTGTTTTGCTGCAACCATTAATTACTTTAATGCTTTATTCTATGATTCTTCAAGCCTGGTACTTTATTTTCTTGTTGATGTGTCCTGTTTGAAGGAAACTGGATATGGGAGCAAATTTCCTTAAGTGTTCATAGAATTCACTGGTCAGAAGACCAATAAATTATATTATTGCCAAGTATCTTCTAGATTAAATCTTACAATAAATATAGATCTTGCATTGTGGGTGACAGCCTTCTTATTAGACTTTAATCATTAAAAATGGTTGGAGGGGACAACACTCTAATCTATTACACAATAAGATTTTTGTCTATCTGCATAATGATTCTATACATTAAATTATGAAACTCATAAAACTGTTAGATACCATAGATGCATCTAAAAATATTTTAAAGAGTCTTTTCTTTTCCTTACCAAGATATTAATTGAATTTGAATAGGATTGAAAATAGAACCTGAAAGGAAATTAGATATGAATAAATGATTTTTAATTAAAACTCAATGAATAATTTTATAGGTTTATACATTAACAAACTCTTAGAGTTTGTAATATATTGTTTATCTGAAGAATGCAAATTCAACATACATTTATAATTTAGTATTTCTACTTCATTTGTAAGGGAGGAATTAAGATGAATGAATTGAAACACAAAAGAAATTTAATGGGTTTGATGGCAAATTAGATTATCAGGTAATGTTTATAACTTAGCATAGTATCTATGTACTCTGCCTAGGATCAGAATGTAGTATTTGTGCATTCTGTGTGAAGTTTTACATACACACAAAAAAAATATATAAGTAGATAATCTGCAAAAATCAAGAAGGTATTACTGTTACATTTTGATCTAAAATGAAACTGCAGTAACAACATATATAGGTAAGTCTTTAAAAAAAAACAAAAAAAAAAAACGGAAATAAATGAGAACTTGACTGGTATTGATTGAAAAATGGATATTTGATTAGTATGGATTATTATGAAGTTGATTGCTTTGCTTTTAGGCATATTTGTACTGAAGTGGTTAATCTTTTGCAAGATACATTTTCCTAACGTATTGAAAGCATGAAATTATTTTTACAGCCTTTTTTAAAGGGGCAGATGGTTGACTAGAAGCCAAGCTTCACCAGGATATGAACAGTACTGCACTTGAGCCCAAATTTGTAAATGATATTAGTAATCAAACCATGTGCCTCTGCACAGATTAGACACAGCTTGCTTTTCCATGAAGCCTTTTATTGTATTATCAGTTGGAAGACATGTGCACTTCATACGTGATGGCCACATTTTGTTATTCTAAAATCCCTAGCATCCTAATATGTAGACTGTGGATACATGCTTTTTCATGTGTTACACCCACACATATCTAAAGAATATTAGGTGTGTTGAATGTCTTGTATCAAAAAGGGATGAAAAAAGTGTGTACATGCACACATTGGAAAAGGTGAAGGATTTATAATCAAAACTATTTGAAATAGAAGAGCATACAAGTCTTCAGTTGAATATTTATACAGCGATAGATATTGAATTCATGTACAATGTGTGCATATATATATATATATATATATATATATATATGTGTGCACGCATGCATGCGCACCTCTGTGTACATGTATTTTGTTGCTTCTGCACAACTGAATTGTCGGTACTGTCTGAAAAGAGTTCCATGCAAAGCAAAGTTCTTCTTCCTTGCAGCTGACATTTATATTCACACAAGATGCTTCCTTTCATTTCTCTATAAAGGCTAGCCTCAAGGTACTGACCCCCATTTTCCAGCTTTGTCCCCAATCCCATTTCTTTCTTTTTCACCTTCTTTAATATATGTCTCATTATTGTTACATTTCGCAGTGTACAATTTTTATTTGATTCTTCAGAAAATTCTCTTTATTCTTCCTCTAATATATCATTGTCAATATCATTCCATCCCTTAATTATGATTTGAAATTGATCATTTCTTTCTATTTTCATTCTTTTCTTCATTATCAACAATTGTCAGTTTGTTGAGTGGGAATGTGGCAGAAAATTTACAATCTTAATTATTAGATTTCTGTCATTATGTAATTATCAATTGAGTGGACTGTACTTCAATTATATTAACAAAGAAATTCATTTTTATGAGACAATTTGATAAGACATGATTTAATAAATCTTTTCAGTCATCATTATTTTCTAAAATTTCTTGTTCACTTAACTATTTTAATTTCTTTATGATATATTTTATTAATTTGTTAAGCATTAATTGAAAAAATAACTGTCTAGTTTAAAACTGGATAAAGATTTTTATTTTTAAGTATAATTTAATTTGTGTGTTTGTGTATTTATATCTAAACACTGTAGCAAATTTGTAATTGCAATCATTACATTCATTTGTATTCATTTTTAAAATAAGGAGTAAACAGATATTTGTAAAGTTTATAATGTACAATAACTGAAAATGCATGAACAGATAATAATTTGTCATTTAAAGATATATGCTAGGTTTGAATTCCAGTATCATAGAATCATATTCAAGCAAAAACAAATCAAAGAGAAAAAAAAGCCCACTTTCTAAATTTCTCCCTTATTTCTTTATTGCCTGCTAACATTTACAGAAAGCCCTTTCCAAATAGGCAATCAGATAAGCCAAATTGATATTTGGTCATTCTGCTTTATGTAAGAAATAAATAATTTTTTTAAAAAAGTTGAAGGGTAAGTTGTAACAGAAATTGGTTTGGCTATTTTAGAAGATTTGTAGGTGAAGAATGGTCAAATGATTCATAAAAAAATCTCCTTTCTTTAACCTTTTATTTCTCTGGTTATATATTTTTCTTTCTACTTTTGAAAAATAATTAGTTTGATTAAATTTACTTTTATACCATTTTGGTACAGACAGAATTAAATAGAATGTTATTTTAAATGTTTCACTTTAAGAGAGAAAAAAATGTGTGTACCTCCTCAATTATATGTATAATTAGTAGTAGTAATAAAATAGAAGTAAAATGTTTAATATTTATTGAAGGGTTATTTTATTTCTCTCTCTCACACACACACACATATATATATATATATATATATATATATATATATATATATATATATATATATATATAAAATATAGTTTTAAGGTGTGCTATATTTATGGGATAGAGTGCTCAATATCAGAGATAGGCCAGATGTAAATATAAAAGTGAACATTGAAGTCAACACTGAGGCGACAGGCTGTTTCATGCTGGACCTAATCGCATGCGGCCTGGCGATTGTGTCCAGCATGAAACTCTCAATGTTCACTATATATATATATATATATATATATATATATATATATATGCACACCATGTCAATTCAAGACATAGACAATCCTAGCTCTCCACATATTATTTTTCCTTATCTGTGAATTGCCATGACTTTTTTGGAAAGCTAGAACTGGTTTCCCATTGCCTTTATAGTCATCCTTCTCTTAGACTAATGGCTATTTAAAGCTAGAGAGCCCAGTCTACTCTCCTAATTAACTCAGATCTGGAGGGAGAGCAGATGGAATCATCCCTTTGTTAAAAGTTGATGCAACAGGCCAGACCAGAATTTGAACTTTGCTTGCTGATTCCATTTTCTGGACCAATATCTATTACCTGCACATCAAAGATTATGTTAACCATGTTAAAATTTCAACTCTTTGTATAAATATATATTATTTAAAGTTTTGTTAACTACTCATAACTAGACAAACTTATATTTAACGAGATTCATCTTTAAGATGAATCTCATTAAATCTTTCCTTTTTAATTATTATTACCATCATCATCATTTAATAGTTAAAATACTATGAACATCAAACTGTTTGAATATAAAATATTGAGAAATATTCCTTTTCACTGAAACCATCACTTCAATAATTTAAAAAAAAAAAAGAAATTATGATCTTATCAATCAACTCTTAATTGAATTGGCTCATATTTTGATCTTTAAGTAAATCTTATAAATTTGATATTGATATGAATTCATTTAGTTGTCCAAGAAAATGTAAAGAAAAGGTATTTATCATTTTGAAAAGAAAATTAGAGAATTCAGAAACTCTTCTGACCATATAAGGTAAAACTTTTCTTCTTCATACTTGTAAATCGTTATCTTTTTACAGTTTGGAAAAATGCTACTTGTAAAGTTGGTGCATCAAAATTGGCTCTCCTGATGCTGGTTAAGTTAAAAACAAAGTTAATATAAGAGGCAATATTGTGATGATATAGAATCCATAAAAGGTTTTATATTAAATATCTTTGCTCTGCTTTTGGTCTTTACAATAAGAAAAATATCAAACATAAATAGTTGCAGAAAGACAGTTCAACTAAATTTTTTTTTTCCTGCTATATTTTTTCACCTAGATTGCTGTAATATTTTTGTCTTTTAAAAGTAACTTAAAGAAATAGCTAGTTGAGACATAGTTTTTTTTCTTAATATTAGTATTACTTTCATATAATCTTTAAAATTGTCACTAATAGCACTGTTAATCATATTTTAATATTGTTAGTACTAATCATATATTTAATATTATCTATAGTAGAACTTACTGTTTCTGCTTGAGCTTATTCAACATCAGCTCTCTCCCTTATATACATTGTCATCCACAAACTGTTTCGCTGTATCACAGCTCATCAGTGTGGCTAGACTTCTGGTTGCCTCTAGCTAGAGTCAAAGCCTGACTGAATTGGCATCAGTCGGAGAATATAAATATATATATATATATATATAGTGGCAATAAAGTCACTATGCAGTTACTTACAATAACAATCAAGACAAAGCAATTACTCAGCAGTCCAGAAATTTATTATTAAAATTGTTCTGGTTAATAACAATAAAATGCTATGGCAAACAATAGTAAATTAATTACTGATACTGTTTGAACTGCAAGCCACAGGCTTCAGTGTTTTGCTTTTTTATTATAACTGTATAGTGACTTTATTGCCACCCTGTGTGTGTGTGTGTGTGTGTGTGTGTGTGTGTATGTATATATATATATATATATATATATATATATATATATATATATATATATAGAGAGAGAGAGAGATTGATTTTTAAACCACATTGAGTTGTAGACAAACTTCTCTTCATTTGGGGTACTAGTAGCACTATACTGTTTGAGTATAGTTACATAACACCATGATCAAAAAAGCAGGTAGCTCTTTGAAGCTCTGAATTTTGAAATGCACAGAGGAGTGGTTATCACTCCTTGAAATATTTCTCATACCCATATATATTGACATATTGACATCAAAATGACAAGTATTGTTTGAAGGGATATATGGATTTTGTAGTTACTTCAAGTAAATATCTATTTTTCTAGCTGTAATTAAAAGATCTCCAGATGTGTATTGTGAAGCTGTAATAAAAACTAGTGCAAGTTTCCAACATTGCTTGGGACAAAAGACTGAAGAAGTAGTATTAACTGTCTAGACAGATTTTTCCACAAAACCAGTAACCATTTATATTAGGTCTAAGTGAGAATGGTGATAATTTAAATAAATTCTTTTAAAAGAGAAATTGGTGTAGGAGTTTTCAAAATTGTTTTGTTTTTGATTAGAACAAGTCAATGACAGGCAAATAAAAAGGGTTTCAAACTGTAAGTTTTACTTTAAATAAAAATCTTGTAATAATACCACTGCAGTTTTGGTTATAAAAGTCATTGTCAAAACAGGATCAATTCTTTCATTTAATCAGATGAAAAAGAAATTTTTATGTTAAATTGAAGCTGAATGACCACTAAACTATTTTCTAAATATTCCTCTGAAAAAGGTCTATTAGTGTTAAATGTTTTTAATAAGCATATTGTTTTGTTTCACTTGTGATTAATACTTGGGGCTGTAAATGAGAACAGCTTCAGATGAGGTCTCTTTTATTTTAATTATTTGCAATTAGGCCAAGTTTAAATAAAAACTGATTTGGGGTTAAGATTTTTAATCTGTTTCAAATCTCATGAGTAACAATCCAATAATAATCACAAGTATTTGAGCAGGGTAAATAATGGACTGAATTTTAAAATAAAATTCTTTAAAGTAAAAAGCCTAGTTTGTTAACTTTGCAAATATTTAAAAAAAAAATGGTGTGTAAGTAAACATTTCATTTTATCCTTACAGCCAGGTATTCTTTCAAATTATTTTTTAAAGAAAATTTGGCAAATGCACATTTTTTTTCATTATAAATTGTAAAACAAATGTTTCAGAAGTTTGAAATAAATTTCATGTAATTTATTTCAAAATTGGAAACAAAATTACTAAATGGGGTTTTTAATATCTCTGCTTCAAGGTTTATTGGTTTTTTGGGTTTTTTTTACACTTCAGAATATATTCAAAAAAAAATTCTGAATAAAAGTTATAATGAAGGGTTACTGAAGCAAAAATCATTAAGTTGGTCAAAATATAAGAGGTATGCAAGTAGATGTTATAATGTTAAATGGTGTCAGGAATGACAATTCACTGATGCAAACAGCAAAATTTGACAATATATGTTAACATCAGACATAAATTGCTATATATATATATATATATATATATATATATATAAAATATTGCACATATAGTGCTCGATGTAATACAACAGAGCTTATTAAGTATATATTTATAAATATTCATATTGTCCATCACCGATAGCACAACCAATCTTCAGGTGCTGAGTATAGTTCATATTTAACACCTGAAGATTATGTTGTGCATGAAACTCTGACTCACGCTATTGATGAGAGATAATGTGTGTGCATATATATATATATATATATATATATATATAAAGAGAGAGAAAGTAGTAGGTATCTGTTTATCTCACAAGATAAAGGTAGCATCCTGTTTTGTCAAAATTCAGTCCTTTGGTTATGGAACTGGTGTGGCCTCTCCAGGGCACCAGCCTGAGCAATGGTACATGGAGGTCATGTGCTGTCCAGACTACATGCAAACAACCCCCACCCCCACCCTTGCTTCAACCACACTGCCAAGATTCAGAGGAATATAGGATATTATATTTAGGGATGGCTTGGCTGCAGGAATTGGCTGAAAGTTATGTGTCAACTTCCTACAAGGCTCCAC
Source organism: Acanthosepion pharaonis (assembly GCA_903632075.3). Lineage (NCBI taxonomy): Eukaryota > Metazoa > Mollusca > Cephalopoda > Sepiida > Sepiidae > Acanthosepion > Acanthosepion pharaonis. The sequence continues at coordinate 629,526 of CAHIKZ030001391.1, read as the reverse complement.
TCTTGGTTTTCTGTATGTATTTACTTCCATAGACTTTTCCATGTTTTGATATGACTGCAAAGCAGCAGAGGTTTAAAATCAGAGTTTTCCTTCCCCAAGATGCACTGCCTTTCTTGGCTGTTGAGATCCATTTACCCAAAGCAGCTGGTTATAAGGTACCAGTTCGCCTTTTATGCTGGACTTAGTTGTCAGGGGCTATTTGAGACACGTGCCACAGAAACATTTTATAGATAGTGGGAGCTTGTCCCAAATATCATCCCAGGCTTTGACAACCTCTAGAACATATATAATGTACATATATATACATATATATTTATACAATAGTGTTTTCATAACTTTTAACTGTTATATCATCATATTATTCAATAACATTTTCAGGCAAAAGATTTTGAAATAGTCAATGAAAAATTTGCTCACTTGCAAACCACCTTTTCCAAAAGACACTTAAAATTTAATATTTTTACCAATCTCTCTTTTACTTAATGTAATGTTATGTACATCAGGATTTGTGACCCATAAAATGTTACTTGTAACTTTTTTCTCAACTATTCTCTTCGATAAGCAGTTGCTTAGAGAGTAAACTGGCTTTTTGACAATCTGAACTCTTTACAAGCACAATATAAATTCCTTTTATTTTTTTCTCCTTCAAAGTATAGAATCAAGTTTTTCTCTTGAATTTCTATTCTCACTCTTTATACTTTATATCTTTATAAAATATTTTAACTTTTTTTTCCAAAAGTTTTTATTTGCAGGATCAATTATTTTGCATTTACAACACTGATAAAAAGTATACACAACTTTTTATATATATTCATATTTAATGTTAAAATGAGAGAAAGTATTTATTAAACTTTAGAGTCCTTGAAAAGGATTCCAACAACCTGCCAGTTTTTAAGTTCTACTATATATGCAAATATCATTGTATTCTCTCACTTAAGTCACTTGCTTTTTTTTTCTTTTTTTTTTTTTAAATGGTTCAATAATCTAAGAGGAACCCACTAATATTTCTATCTCCTGTCAACACTGATTTTCATGCTACACTTTTCAAATATGAAATAGACTTGACAAATCTTTAGCTTCTCTGTTACCCAAAATGTTGTTTCACTTTTTTTCACATTTTACATAATGCTTTTAGTCAGTATCAAATTGCTAAGTGTAGCATGATCTCCTGTTAAAATTCAAAATGTATGATTGAACTATTCAATAGTTCATGCCTATTTAGGTAGATTTCTACTCCTTTCTTGCACTTTTTCCTTTTGCTGAGGCATGATTGTTTCTATATCTAAAGATTTTTCAGAAATTTCTCAAATGGTCTCCACTTCACAGATTTTTTTTTTTTTTTTTTAAGCCTCTGGTGTTTCAGGCAACCCATACAATTTTCTTCCTCTTCATTATTTTTTCTTTTAACCCCTGACTCTCTTTATCTCACCCTTTTATTGATTTTCACTTGAGTAGCCATACTCAGTAGTTTTAACCAAGTGGACAAAAGTAGAATATCTTGGGTAGAGGATTCTAGGGTTATTCCTGCTGGTTGATGGAACCACTATTTCCCTACAATATATTTTGCTCAACTTGATTTCCATTATCATCATTACCATCGACAGTAACAATATTTTACAAATAGTAGTAGTAGTAGCAGTATGATTAATGATGTTTTATTCTATTTCCCTAAAGGTAGCCAAAACAACTTTAGATTGAAACCTAACTTAGCCTATGAAGATACTTTGTTTTTCTTTCATTTCTCTCTCCTTCCTTTTTCTTTTTCCTCTCCTTGAGGAACTTTTCTCAATATTTCAGCTTTTTATAATATTAAGCACTTCTTCAATAAACATTATTTCTATTTCTTTATCCACTTCTTCCCTTTTGTTGCTGTTATTGTTGTAGCTGTTGAAAATTCTTCCTGGCAGATCTCCATTGTGCATGCAAGACCAATGCAGAACATAGCTTGGTGGCAGAGGAAAGGAGGCAATAGACCCCTAGTCAGTCTTGTCTCTCTTCTCCACATGTTTCTCATTTCCACTTAGATGCACATACAAGTAGTGCCATCACTCACTACCACCTCTCCTCCTACCATTGCTGTGATCCATCCATCCATCATCTACTCCTTCCTCTCACACTCATTCATTCATTAGTGGATGACTCATCATTACTACTACAACCATCCTTCTTTCTTTGGGGCCATCGACACCAAACACTGATCGGCACTAATAGGATTATATTATTTGAATTTTATTGTTAATTCAATTCACATCTGTTACTTTGCCTGCCACATTGAAGGAATTCATTCTTTATGCCCCACCCCCTTACTATCTGCTAGTTTCCCTATCATTCACTTTACTCTGTAATAGTTTTGTTTTTGATTTCCTTTTTTTATATGTAAATTGAAATAAATGCAGAAATGGTATGGGTTTTGCATAAATCAATCTTGAAGAAAAAAAAAATAGGTTATTTATTTTTTTTTTTAATTAATAATTTAAAATTATTATCTGTGAACATTAAAAAAGTTCTTTTAAAAATATCAGCTGCACAAAAAGAAAATGTTAGCCTTACATTTAAATCCTGATGCAATTTCCTTCTTTTTACTCTTCTCCTCTCATATAATCATTATCATGATGCAGCATTTGTAGAATTCCTTCAGATTTAATTTAGTGTAATATGACCATTTTTACATCGGTGACTTAATGCTAGTTAATCTATTAATTGAAGCAAGATGTTAACAGAATTTGAATTCATTTTCTATAAAGTTCTGGACAACATACATACATTTGTGTGCATGCACACATATAGAATAATACTTGTTCTCTGCTATTTAAAGAAGAGCCTGCAGAAATTCTTTAGTAGGAACTCTTTTTACTTAATAATAAAACTTCTAAGTAATCTTTAAATACATTTATGTGTATATGTAAGTCATGAAAAATAATTAGATTGAAAATAAGATTTAGTAAGTATAATCAATTTTCAAAAAGGAAACCTAAAAAGAATAACTTGAACTTTTACTTGAGAAGGCAAAGTTCATATTTCCTCCTTGTCTTCAACATTCTTCATACTTATTTTATGACCTTCCATTTTTGTCTTGTGATGGTTTCCCTATGATTTCCTCTGAATTTTCTAAAGGAAATAAGTGCAAGGAGTGGCGGGGACCCCAAATCACTTATAATCTATTAAACATGTTAAAGTCTGCTCGGAGTCTTGTAAAAGGCATTGAGTGTGAATGAGAAATGAGTTTAGTTTCTTATGAGCAGTGAAATCTATTCTTTTTGTTTCCTTCATAACTTTCTGCTTTTCTTATGCATCATATTTTACTGTCCTCACAACTTTTTTTATTTCATTTCTCCCTTTCACTTATTTGTGTAGACACATTCAGATTGATTCTCTGCAAAATAATTCATTCTCATAATAACCAACATTGCACCAATGCAAGCCAAATTTGTTCATCCATCCATCTGAAGTACTACAAGTGTCTAGAAATGTTAATGGCAGTAAAAGAAAAGGTGACAAGACAATTTACTCCTTTCTATTTTCTTCCTTATACAAAACCTGCCAACCAATGCCAATTTCATCATCAACTTGCATTAACCAGTCAAGATTGTCATTTCAAACCTCATAAGTGTAGACAGATTATCAAAGATGTGTTAATAAGCAACCTTATGTCTTTTTCTTATTACTTACTGACTCAAGTGCTGCTGTGGTGGGTTAATGATTTAGCTCTTTTGGTTAGAATATCCCTTTCCTTAAGTAGCCTTATTAATAATAATATAACTGAGGTTCAAGTTTAGAAGTAACCAACTTACTTTAAGAAAAACTAATTACACCCTAAGCTTGGTGTTTTTATGAAAATTTCTCCTCTTTGATTCTTTTTATCACTTATAAATTATTACTTTAACCAAACATTGAATATCAGATGATATTCAGGTTTTGGTTAAAACAGTTTAAATTTCCTGAATAAAGTTCTTTAGATAGGCAAGGAAACAATGTTGCCAATAAAATTTAAGCTTTTACCTTATAAAAAGCAAACTTTGGGAACATGTTAATTTTGCCTTTCATAGATTTAGATCTTACTGATATATCTGTCTATATTTCTGAGATGAGGTATTGTAATTATTTACATTGTTCGTACTGTTGTCCTGATCCTCGTTGCCACATTCACAACATTTTGACTGTTGTATACTCCAGCCTTCTTCAGGTGACTCTTTGACTAAAGTTACTGGATTCAACCAACACTTTTATCCACTGGTCCATGTGTCCTTGAGGACATTAGGATATGAATTTTTTTTTACTTATAAAGCTAATGTCTCAGTAACCATTTTTTATCAGAGCTCATATTAGTTTTATTATTGTTTTTCTCTAACACTCCATATTACTGGTTTCCATATTGTTTTCATTTCTATACTTTGCTGGCTTATGAGATTTTTGTGGCCTAACATATGTGTTGATTTCTTAAGTTTTCATATTTTCAAATGATGTTCTATGTTTATTGCTTCAACCTCATCCCACAGAGGGTGGTGATCTCCCTTTTCCCTCCATATATGATCAGTTATGCCTGATTTTTCTACTTACCCTCATGTTATGGCTTTATGGTGTTCCTGCAGCCTTATCTTAAGGAAGCAGCCTGTTTCTCCTTTATATTTCTTGCTACAGCTGCATGATATGGTGTACACACAGTCCTTAATCATGTTCTCCTCTATGGGAGGTCTTACTCAGAAAAGGTGTTTGTGACGTTTCAAACCACTTTTGAAGGTTGTCCTGATGTTATATGAACCACACATCTCTTGTATTTTTTCTGATAATCCCTTCACATAGGAGGTTATACAGACTGAGACTGTTTTCTGAGTGGTGTTATCTTGCACCCTTCTATACTAGTTTATCAGAGCTATTGCCATGTACCCAAGATAGTTGTTACGTTGTAAAGTACTGCTTATCCTGACCATTTCTTGTTCATATGTCTGTGGGTTGCCGCCTATAATTTTTGCTTGATGTTGTAAACAGCGGATGATCCTTTTCTTTACACTGTATTGGTGATGGGAGTTGAAGTTGAGGTATTGCCCAATGAATGTTGCTTTTTGGTGTACGGATGTCTTGAAGCCAGGCTCTGTTTGAGATATTAGTATATCCAGGAATGCTAGTTTGTTGTTGTTTTCTCTCTCCATTATGAACTGTATTGATCTTATTAAGTTCACATGGTCCTGTAGCAGCTGAATCTCTTCCTGGTATGGCCAGAGTATGAAGGTGTCATCTATGTTATCTCAGTCATAGAGTTGTCTTTAATGATGTGGATTCTAATGCCATTTCTTTGAAGTATTCTATGTTAGCCATTGCTGGTGATATTGGCAAGCCCATTGCTAAGCCTTCATCCTTCCGATATATGTCTGATCCCATTATGAAGTGTGTTTGTGTACAGAAAGCCGCTATCTCCATCTGGTATCTATTGGTATACTGATATATTCTACGGATGAGTCCGGAGCCAGTCATTTACCGACTACCAATAATGCCTCCTCTGTGCATACCTTGGTGAAAACACTCACCACATCCAGGTTCACTATTTTGTTGGATTGGATGGGAGCATCTTTGATTATTTCCACAAAATTTATACACTGATGTCCTCAAGGACACATGGCCTAGTGGATGAAAGCATTGGTTGAATCCAGTGACTTGACCCAAAGAGTTGTGAGTTCAATACCTGGCTACAGCAAAGGTGAACAAAATCTTGGAGAGTTGAGTTAAATGGGAGATAACTGATATTGTGACATCTAGAAGAGGCATGGCACATGGAACTAGAAAAATTACCCTGGTGGACAAAATAAAGGGTTCAGTTCAAAATTCCAATCACCTGAAGAAGGCTGGATCGTTGTTATGAATATGGCAATGAAGATGAGGACAACAGTCCAGACAATGTAAATAGTGTAAATACTTATTGATATAATAGTTTGTTTTTTTTTAACAATGTAATTTCTAAGATTTTTTTTCATGTTTACTGAATGTTTTTACTTTTCCTAATAATTCATTCTTATGTAAGAAATGCATAAAAGTTTATCTAAAATATATTCAGTATTATCTTGCTAAAAAAAAAAGCAGATGCACACTTCTTGTATTGTTACTAGTCTTAAGAATATAATTTCTGTATAGGTACATAAAGTTTTATGTATTAAATAAGAGACTGACCCTCCAACTGAATAAAGAAAGAAAGCAGATGAAGTCTACTATATAAAGGGAAGGGCCGTATATATCAGCTACACATCTAAATGAGAGAAAATATAGGCATATGACTTTCCTTGTTGAAAATCTCTTTTCTATTGAAAAAGACACGCATGAAATACAAGCGTGGAATGCTTGAACTTGATTTATTTTCATTGTCCTCACTGGCACCACGAATCACAGCCATTTTATGCTTCTGTTTGTTGTTTCTCTCCACTTTCCTTCTTCTAAGTGCCTAGTACAGTTTTCCATTGCATTCAAGCTGATAAACCAAGGAGAGCAAATTACAGGCCAGCAGGAATGATTGTACAAGTGTAGATTTGAAACGACTAACATTCTAATTATTTCTCTTTTTCATTGCCTTCCTGTCCAAATTACATGCTTTCTTTGTTGTTCTCTCATCAATCCATCAGGGATCTGAGTTCTTTAATTATATGTGTGCTTTAACTTGTGCATTAAAACCAGATATGCCAACAATGACGGGGACTCTTCTTCTATATGTTTTTTTCACTTTCTTTACTTCCTCTGTATCCCGGTCTCTCATGACAACTATTAGAAAGCTGCTGACAATTGGTTGAAACATACAAGAAAGGAAAGAGGATCTGGAGAAAGAAGTCCTTATACACTCTTTTAAAAAAAAAAAGAAAGAAAAAGACAAATGATCGATCATTCATTTCTGTCTTTTATATGCATTCTTCATGTCACATTATCAAATAGAATTTATCCAGAAAATTATGAAATGTTAAAAACTTATGCTTACAAAAAAAACAAAAACAAAAAACACTTTTATTGAAAGAGAGCAAAGGAATGATAGAAAGAAACTAAATACAGTCTTTATTCATTATGTCAAATTCAATTACTAGTTATCCATGAAAATTATTATTCATTTTCAATAACTGTTTTATTTTTTGAATATTCAATGAAATATACATAATATAAAAAATATATCTTTTTTACTTTTTTCAATCAAATATACCAGGCAATTAAATAAGCTTACTGTATGAATATTAGATGCATAGTTCACTATGCATTCTATTCATTTAAAACTCTGCATAAATTTGTTCATTTTTCTTTTTCTCTTGGTAATATTTCAACTTATTTAATACCTCTTTTGATGTGATTTATCTGTAATAATTAAAAGAAAATGTTTTTTCAAGAGAACAGAGCAACTTTGGAGAAGCGAAAAGGGTTTTCAACAAGATTTTAAGACATTAAATCTGACAGAATTGTAAAGATTATCTATGAAAAATCCAAACCGGGTGCAGAGGAATTTAAAAAAAGCTGAATAATGTATAGAGAATATCTAAAACTCATTACAAAGTGAAATTAAGATGCTGCTGATCAGCAAATGTCTTGACCCAAATCATTTCACTTTTGTTAAGCATACATTCACTGGATGAGAATATATCACCAACTATTGTGAAATGAAAATTATTATATATCAACTATCATTAAAAATAATTCCAACAAGGGAGTTTTTTTTCCTACTCTGTATATACATATTTTTGCATAATATATAAATACATATGCACATGTGTATCCTTGAATTTGTTTACAAGCATTGTAAATCATGATATGTGAAATCTTGAAGAACCTGATCAATCACATTGTAACATTTCTGAAACTATTTTTTTTTATAGACCTATGCAAATATGTACTTTAATTTCAACTGATGAATTTATTTTACTCATTTTGTTCTAATTGAGTTTTTAAGCTTCATCTATATATAGTATGTCAGTCTGGAGAAATGTAGTGAATAAAATATCATCAGTATGTTATGCATATGTGTACAAAGTATATTAACACAAGAGAGAAATCCTAAGTTGTACCCACTAGAAGTATTACTAACTTCCTATTTCCAGTAAAGTAGGCTTCATTATTTGAGCATCTTTACTATCTCAATTTAAATATACACATTTGCCCCATGACTGCAATGAGTTTTAAATCAATAATATATAACAGTAATAATACTGCTGTCATTTTTATGTATATGCATGTACATGTACACACACAATCAAGTGGATAATTACATGCAGTGCATATTCTTACACATACAACTTATTTCTTAGCTGTAAGCCTTTGATATTAATACTTGATCATTATTCCACATTGATAAAATCATTTTGATCCCTGTAGCTATAATTTGTTTAGCTATTATTATTGTGTGTTTACCATCAGAAATATGGAGAAGTATTTTTTATATTGCTTTAGAAGCTGGGCTAGTAAAAGCCAAATATAAATGTAATATGAATGATGATAGATAACATTGCTGTCCACTTAAAAAAGCTTTTTTTGTATTTACTTGATTGTTTCAATCTTAATATATTACAGTAATTGTGTTGTAATAGCCTTTGAATTTCTGAGATGAAACATTGTTGTTATTAATCATTTGAGTTCCCATTTCTTTCATGCTATTTTTGTTGCTTTTCATTATGACATTCAGGTTATTAGTCTATGACTTAAATAAACAGCATGAATTGGAAATAAAGAATAAGTTTCCAATGAGATTTGAGCTTAAGGAGTCTGTTTTATTGTGATGGCATGTCATCAATTAAGCTGTCAATATTAATTTGCAAGTGTCAAATCTAACCCTATTCTTTTCTCTCTCAAGTTTTCATTTTACTGCAATGCCATTTATTTATTCTTCTAGTATATGATGTAATAGTTTTTAACTTTCAAAGATAATATATTGTCACTGTCATTCACTTTAGCTAGTAAGTCATTCTCTACATTATTTACATTATTCGGACTATTATCCTCATCTTTGTTGCCATATGTATCACCTTTTGGCCATTGTACACTTGGGCCTTCTTCAGGTGGTTGGAATGTCGAACTGAAATCTTTATTTCACTTGCTGGGGTAGACTGTTTAATGGATATCAGTTTTCTCCTGTTAATTTACCTCTCTAAGTTCTCCACTGCCTTAAATAGATATTAAACTCCCAGCTCTTTGAGCCCTGTCACTGAATCTAACCAACAACTTTATCCACTGTACCATGTGTCCTTAAAGACATCTGTGTATGAATTCCTGGAACTTATAAAATTAATGTCTTCAGCAACCATTTTTACCAGAGCTCATATTGCAATTTTCATTGTTATTATTGCTTTTCTCTGGCACTCCTTATTACTGGTTCCCGTATTGTATTCATTTCTATGCTTGGTTGGCTCAGGAGATTTTTGTGGCCTGGCATATGTGCTGATTCCTTAAGTTTATGAATTTTCCAATGATGTTCTTTGTCTATGATTTCAACCTTATCCCACAGAGGGCAGTGATATCCCTTTTCTCTCCATATGTGTTCAGCCATGCCTGATTTTTCCACTTCCCTTCATATTACAGCTTTTTGGTGTTCTTGAAGCCTTACCTTAAGGGGGCTGCCTGTCTCTCCTTTATATTTCTTTCCACAGCTGCACGGGATGGCGTACTCACAGTCTTTAGTCATGTTCTCCTTTATTGGGCGGGCGGTCTTACTTGGGAGAGGTATCTACAAAGTGTCATCCAACTTTTGAAGGTTGTCCTGATGTTATATAGACTGCAGATTCTTTGTATTTTCTCTGATAACCGCTTCACATAAGGCAGGCAGACTGTTTTCTGAGTGTTGTGGACAACAACACTCAGAAAACACCTGCCTATCCCAGTTTATTGGGGCTGCTGCCATGTACCTAGAGTAGTTGTTATGTTGTAGGGTACTACTTATACTGACCAATTCTTTATCTAATGCCTCTGGGTCGCCACTTATGACTTTTGCTTGGTGTTGTAAGCAGCAGTGTTTGCTTGGTGTTGTAGCCCAGCGAGCGAAATAAAGGATTCAGTTTGACATTCCAACCATCTGAAGAAGGCCGAAGCATACAACAGCCGAAATATTGTGATGAATATGGCAACAAAGATGAGGACAATAGTCCAAATAATGTAAATAGTGTACATAATACCTCATCTCAGAAATCTAGACAGATACTGAAGTCATTCTGTTTTTTTTTTTTTTTTTTTTATTTTAAATGTCAATTACCAAAAATAGTAAAGTTATAGAACAAAAACCAAAGAGTTGCAATAAAAAAAAGAATTGAAATAGTTAAAATTAAGAATAACTGTTACTTATATATAAGTACTACTGTACATTTCCTCATTTAAAAAAAAATAACCATAGTCTAAGTTACCTTTTTTTTAAAGAGCAGAGTAAGTATACTGAAAAATATTAATTGTTTTGTTATTTTTGTTCAGTTTTTCTTATCTAAAAGTTTCAGCTTTGAAAAGGGATGAAACACATCTGAAATACTGACATACTAACATTCTTCAAAAGATTCAGTGTTTTTCATGGAATGTCTATTATTGTATGATGGCCATTTCCCTATTTTGGCTCTTTAGATTCTTTTTAAGGATCTTAAACAAGAAAATATTCAGTTAATGGCTTGTGCTGGTAAATGTGAAGCCTGTGGTAAAATGCTAACAGTAATGCAAAGCAAAGAATGAGAGTGTACAGCAATAAACCCATGGTTGGAGGGTAAAGAGAATTCAGTACTCTCAAAGAATGTCACCTTGCTCCTCTCCATTTATATTAAAGTATTTTTTTAATGTAAGACTTTCTTTGAATGCATCAACTTGTAAGACCTGATAAAAGCTTTAAGTTTTGCATACCATTTTAAGGAAAGTTGTTTGTCAAGAGAAAAGGAGACTTCAAGAAATATCTTGCATCCATTATTTTTTTTCTTTTCACTGAACTCTTTCAGCTTTCCTTCCATTTCAAGAGGTGTTTGTTTTCATCTGAGAGTTCTATAATACACTAGCTTCCCATATGCCTCATGACACGCTCCTGTTCTTTGTAATAACAGATGGTTTTCTTGAAGACCTCTTGCAGCACTTCTCTTGTCAGTCTCTTCTCTTCACAAGTTTGACATTGGATAATGAAATCAGTAGAAATCATTGCAGATAGACAGGAGAATAGTGAAGATGATGTATGGAAAGGGAGGGATATAAAATGAAACTTCCCAACTGGTACAGTCAACACTGCCAACATTTTAATCTCAAGTGGCTAACAGCTTTGTAAATAACACACTAAAAAATTGAAGTGAAAGAAAGAAAAACAACAACAAAAAAAAAACATCCAAAACTTGATGTTATGCAAATATTCTGCTTTTCTAGATATTATCAAACTGCCCCAAACTCTGTGGAGCTGGGACCCTCTCATGTTATCTTTAGTTCATTTCTCTTTTTTCCTTTCCACTTCCAAGGTTGTTGTCATTCAATCAATATATTGATAGGGAATTTTCTCCATTTTTTTCTTCCTTTTCTCTCTCTGGCATTCCTTCCTTCCTTCCTTTGATTTACTATAAGAATATATACTAATTAAAAAGGCAGGAACAACCTGTTGCTTGTTTCCTTCCATGTAAGTGGGCAGTTCAATATATGCATGTATGTACGATAATATGTATATATAAACCATTTGCTGGCTATGCTATAAATGCCAAAATGAAAGCATTGATTTATGTCATTCTTAATCTGATGCTTACATTTTGGAAAATCCTGTGGTTGACCTCTCTCTCTACTGATTGATGCTTAAGAAAACATAGCAGCTACATGTTTACTTCACAATTAAGAAATCTTCCATTATAAATTCTAAAAGAGAGAAAAGGCACTTATTTTTTACCATCTCTTTCTTTCCTGCTTTTTAAAATCTGTTTTACAAGGAAAATATTTACCTACTTGTATCAGAGTGGCTTTATAAATCGCTTTGTCTCCTCAAGTAAAATGCAAAGCTGCAATCGCTCTCACTCTTTTATTTACTTTCTATTTATTTATAGCTGTTTTTTAAAGGAATTAAGTTCTTTATATATATATATATATTTTTTCTAACTGAAGTATTCAAGGACAACATTCTGGTTGGGAGAGAAGTGCTTGATTGATTGAAATTGATAAATTGGATGTTTGCAAGTATAATAATGTGCTTTATTTTTACTTTTTTTGTTTAATGATAATAAGAAATGTAAATCACACCAACTAATCATTTCAGAATAGGAAAACAGCATAAAATTTTAAGTGCAGTTTATGTTATAGTTTGTATTTGTAGCACTAGAGCATATTTTTATTTTAGCATTGAAGATTATACAAGATTTGATTGATAAGGTCTTTAATCCTATAAAACCAGTTTTAAACCAGATAAAATAATGAAAGTGATATCAAAATGAAGTAAATTTATTTATATTTTATATTTCAACATAGTCACCAGTTAGTGCTACAGATTTTTCCAAACATTTTGTTCACAAATAAATTATCTGGCTCTTGCAAGATTTTACAGAATATTACAGAATCATTAATCCCTTCACTAGAAATTCTATGCAATGTCTCTGATTGTTGCTTTATATATAACTCTGGTATACTTTGTACAAACACAATGCTTTTACACAGCAAACTGACATTAAACACTTTTGAACAGGACATTATATACACTACAAAATATATTTGTTTCTATCTCCACTACTGACTCTACTTATCAGTCAACCCTTGTAGAAATACAGTTTAGATTAGTTTAAATGCCAGTGCGGTTTGAATTCACTAATCAGTCATAATTGTTTTTGCTAACCATTGGACCATGTTGAATTACTCCAAATAAGATCAATGCTTGTAGAAATGCAGGACTTTTCATCCATAACAAAAACCTTCCTCTCTCTTATAACTTAAAAGGTAAATCAGTCTTAGTAAGTCACAAAGTCTATCTTTTCAGTTTCATAAATTCCAGTCCTATGTAATATGATGCAATTCATTGGGATATGGTCAACATATATAAAAACAGGTTTTAGTTGTTGCTGCTTAGCCAATGAAACTATAATTTGGGGGGGGGTAATTATAGAGCTTATATTTTTTTTATACTATTCTAGTAATCACTACATGTATAACTAATATGAATAATTTTTGAGAGATCATCTCTTAAATTTATTCCCTTGTCGATTTTATTATTGAAACAGCCTCACTTTTATTGCTTAAGGATTCATTACTTTTAACCTTAATTTTATATTAAGCTTACTTTCATACAGGGGTTTTCTCAGAATATCAGATAATTTTGAATATGTCGAGCCAGTTGCACAGCCTTGATATAATTTGGTAACTCTCTTGTGAGTTACCAAATGCATGCATGAATACTTTCCTACTCAATCAGCATATGAGATGTCATTGAGTGAGTTTGTGTACTGTGTGACTGTCACCTTGAATGAGTGATTAGGTTCTTTAAGTTTCATGTAGGTTATTTTGACAAATCCTCACCTCACCTGAAGACTGTCAGTCTTGCAGATAAAATTTGATTCCCTGCCACTTTTGGCTTTTCTCAACGCTAAAATCTCTGTTGAAATATCATCATTGAGATTAAAGAGAATGCAGTGTGATAGCTGAAGGTAAGCTTGAAAAAGGACTTTGTAGACTTTGAAAAGTGAAAAGTATGTGAAACTCCAAGAGAAGTATATGAAGTCAAGGCTAAGGTCTTATTGCCCTAAGGTAACATTTCGTTTTTCTTTATATTCAATGGAAGGATGCTTTTCAGGCACTTCTTATAAATTATTAAGAGGTATCATTTAAAATGTTGCAGCTATAATTCAGATTATATGATTTCATTTTAATTCCATCACTTACTGATCTTTAAGAGATTTCTGGAATTTTGCAACCATTACAAATTTAATGGTTTACCAAAGAATACTATTTGCAAGAGGGTTACAATTATTATAGTATCATTACTTAATCTTCCCAACAATTCCTCTTCTTGTATACATTTTCATTTTAGTTTTGGTCTTATTGGAATGTATAAAAAGAAAAGGGAAATGTATAACTGTATTTATATCAACTTTTTGTTTAAGGAGCACCCTATTGGTACTTGTGTACAAAAGTATTGTTTATTATAACATGGTATTTGTTGAGATTTTTGAAAATATGCCTAAGAAAAAATAATGCCATGTTCTTACAAGATCAGTTCTTGTTTTTCTTTGCTTCTAAAATTCACAGAAATTTTCAAGAAAGAGGAGAATAAATAAAAATTCAATTTTTAAAGGCAAATTGACATTACTGAAGATAAACAATGATGTAGTTGTTTTATTTTTTTAATTGTATGATTAGACTTTAGTGGAGTTGAATACAGAGTCCTCTTAATCAAGAATCATTAAATTTCTTTATATCATTTACTGACAGGAAAAAATATTGAATAAGATTTTAGTAATTTCCTTTAAAGATGGAAAATTGAATGAGTGACTGAAAATGTATTATAAAAAACAAAAAAACAACAAGAGAAATTGTTTGAGAAATTGGCTACCTTGACAAGTATTAGAATAAACCAAAGAATTTGAACACATGACAATTTTCTTTTACTCTTTCTAGTTTCTTATTCACATCACAGAAATTTTGCTAATCTTCTTCAGACTCCCATCTGACCTCTGCATAAATGTTTAGACAGGAAAAGATATTGTCTGCACAAACAGAAGTGTATAAATTCTAAAGAAAAGAAAAAGCGTGTTCAAGTGTGAAAGAGAATATACACATACACAAATATATACAATAGATACGATTCATATTTTAAGAATCAATGAGTTTTTTTTATTTGTTTTTCTCTGCTTCTCTATACTAAAAAAAATCATAGAAAAAGTGAAACTGTAAAGCAATCAAGTCTCTTCATATTGGCAGCCATTCATGTGGCAGTTTTATTGTGTGCAACCAATCAAGCAAAATATTCATATTTATGTTCTTTCTTATCCTGTCCCCTTTATCTTTGGTTACCCTTGGGGCTTCTTTTCAGTATTGTGCCCTGAGTGCACAGTTTAGAAATTGCTTGGTAGGGATACCATTCTCTTGAACCATCAGAATAAAAGGTAGGTAAGAACTATGTGGAAGGAACTTTGACCTGTATCTTTTATTCTAGATCAACACACATGTTTTGTCAATACAACATATCTTGTTATTCTCAATCTTTGGCTTGATAAACACAGAGACCAAGCAATACCAATCTAAAACTAATGAAACCAGTATGTTGCTGTCTATATTGTATTCTCTACCAATCGCTATTTGAGAACTCCTACCAGTAACCTTGAAAAGACCACAGGCAGGCAACCAGTTAGTCTATCAGTCAGTTGGAGTGAACTTAACCTCTTTTCTGTGTTTTACCTAAGATAACCTTTGTATTTTTCTTGTTGCCTTGATTGACCTTCTGTGTCTTGTCAAAAAACATCTGTCATGATTAGGCATGTAGAAAGATGCATATGCAGCTGACTTAGCTTAGATGAAAGCAAGCAGACCCTGCTGTCTTATTACTCTCCTTTTTGTCTCCCTTTTTGACCTGAACTTGACTAGCATGCTACCCATTTCAGATACTTTGAACTGGCTTCTAACTCTGCCTCTGAACCTTCTTTTGCATTTACCATTGTCCATCTTGAAGCACAGCATGTGATTGGCTGCTTGAATTGGCTGGTATCCATGATGAGTCCCTTATGACTCCATACAAGATTTCTTTCCTTTCACTTAACCTGGTATTTGTCAGACAATGTTTTTCTTTAATTTTTATTTCTCTGTTACTTTTCTTTGTTATAAAAAAATACATATTTTTTTTTTCTGTTTGAAGACTATTAAAAGGTGACAAAAGGATAACCTTGTTTACTGTAAAACTATTGTCTGCTTTAATATAAAACAAAAAGTATAGAAATTGATTTTTTAAAAGATATTTATTTCTACTCTGTCATTTTCAGCATAATATATCACTTAACTTGATGATAGTATATTTCTTTTGTTTTATTTACTTACAGAGAATGGTAGTATTTTTCTTTATTGATTCTTATCTTCTTGAGTCTAGACTGTTTTATCTTTTGTTTCCTTTGACATTTCTTTCTTTATTTTATTTTAAAATTAATATTCCTGGTCATTATTTTTCATATTTTTTTTAGTTTTACCCTCTTAGAAACCTTCTTTTATCACTTTCACTTTCTGCTAAATTCTTACTTCTCAGATGACATTTCATTCCACATCATTATTTTTGTCCAAGGAAAAAACCCGTGGGGTTTCCTATTGCCTGCAAAGTGTATAACCTTTTATATATTTTGACTTTTATTTTCACAATCAGGCATTATTATTATTAGTAGTAATGCTGCCCCCTTTTTTTAATACCAAAACTAGTTTGTCACTTGCAATCATTTGCTCTTTTCTCAAAATATTAAAAATGTCTTTTATATAGCTTTATTTTTACCATTATTTTATGACATTTTATTGTGTGTACCACATTGTATATAATATTATATAATGATAGAGTAACCTCCTGTAGTAATTGATTCAAGATAACATTGTTGAATACATTTAGTCTTTTATAGTAGCTCTATTCCCCACAGTCATAGAGAAAAAAATATCTGTTCTTTTTCTTCCTGATAGTTTTTTTTCTATTTCAAAACTAGTTTGACATTTAGGAGTTTTATGATTGACATCGAAAAGAAATAAATCTTATAGGGGGGGGAATTACAATCCCACCCCTACAAATCTATTATTATTTATTTTCTTTCTTACAAAGACTGGAAGACCTGAGACTAGTAAGTTGAAATAAGCCTTTTATTTTTCTATTAGAAAGCTAACAAGAAATATACAATTAAGGAAAAAAAACCCAAAAAACTATTGATTTTTCCTCCTCCTATGCTTGTTAAATAAGAATAGAGAAAATGTTGGAAATTGAACTTTGCCACTGGCAATTGTTACTAATGCAGCTGCAGTATTCTCCTTCCTTGGGCAGCTTTTCTGCATGTGCACACATGCTATCTTCTTATTACATTATCAAGCTTTACATTGTGTGTGTGTGTGTGTGTGTGTACACACACACACACACACACACACATATTGACAAACACACATCTATACATAAATATATCTGTACTTAGATATGTTTACATGCAGACTAAGATACTGATGAACACACCTATATAGCTATGCTTACTTCCCAAAATTTAAATATATGTAGACATGTACTAATAACCAGTTTGTGTGAATATAAGTATACAAGGGATGCTGAAAACATTTTGATTTTGCACAATCTGATAAAATGACAAAACACAGGAATTCATTAATTTTTTTATTCCTTCTTTATTTGGCTGAGATCTTTTCAGCATCCCCTTGTGCATGTGCACTTATTCACAAAATGTGCCTATAGCTACTTGAGTACATATACCTGCTCATACACAAATGTTGATGTATCCTTTGTCACTTGTCCATACATATGTGTATAGATTTCAATTTCAATTCTTCTCGGTTGGAATAACATTTTAGATTCAGGAAAGCAATCACAATTTGATAGGGTAATTGATTCTCTGCAATCTCTGCTTGTATCTAAAATACTGATTATTGTTTGCAAAGACCTCATTTTTTCTTTCTTTCCATATGTTTCAAATTGATGATCAAAATACAGTTTGCCAAATAGAAACACAACTACAGGCATATCCTTTATGCTTGCATACAACTCTTTGTGAATGCTTAAATATTAATCTCATCCACTTTTCCTTAGTACAAATTCTTCATATTTACCTCAAATAAACCAAAAAAAAAAAAAAAAAACATTGCTAGTACCAAACATTTAAACAAATGTTTTCCACCATTTCACTGTTCTAGATTTTAAAGTTTCTGTAAACAAAAGGATTTGCCTGCTTTTGAAACTAACTCAAGATTTCTATTGCCTATTTCCATTTTGGGTTTGTCCCCCCCTACTTTCTTTTCCTTATATTGCTAAATTGTAATTTGTTAAAAAATGATTCAGATAAAAATTAGATTGACTTATATATTTAGACTGGACACACATCTTTAAAAATAATGTCTGTCTGAACTGACAAATCTATGATCTTTATCAAGTAAAGTTACAATGTAAAATGATTAATTGAAGGTATGCTGTCCAGTCTATTCTTTATACAGATACCAT
This sequence comes from Acanthosepion pharaonis, assembly GCA_903632075.3. Classification (NCBI taxonomy): domain Eukaryota; kingdom Metazoa; phylum Mollusca; class Cephalopoda; order Sepiida; family Sepiidae; genus Acanthosepion; species Acanthosepion pharaonis. The sequence goes on along the minus strand of CAHIKZ030001391.1, from coordinate 611,432 downwards.
GATATCAAGTTTGAGCATCAAACTTATTTTCGGATGAATGCACTGTCCAAATATAAATATCTCTGAATATTTGTATACTCTTTATCCATATAATATATTTAAGGATGAGATGAGGTCTCTTTTGACTGCTATGCTGCACCTCAGTCAGTTAAATACCATATGACTAGTCCTACAGCATAGTTTTAAAACAGATTGTGACAGGAGCATGAGCTGACTGTTTTGGTTGCCTGCTTCTGAATGTTCAGTGGATTTTATTTGTTCTATAACATAACTGGAATTATCCAACAGTTCTTGACTAAATCTGTACTTTACCAAAATTGAAGAGCCCCCAAAAATGTTATTTTAATATTAATTTCTCAGTAATATTGTAAGGATATTTTTGTTGACAGAGTAACAATACACTGTAATGACATGCAGAATTTTCAAATTCTATTGTAACTTTGATCTATATTAATTTTTTTCCTGAAAAAATAAAAGGCATGCACATGAAGGAAAAAAAGATCTTTCTGTAAAATTTGATTTGCTGCAATTAAGTATGAAGTGGGGGTATAATATTTCTTTGCTTCACTTGATCATTGATTTGAACTGCTTTTGACTGGAAAAATTGTTTTATTTCTTTTCATTCTTTGTCACTCCATGATTAAATTGTCAGATTCCATGTCAATATGTTTATCATGGTCATAGTAAGATCTCTACTTGAGCTATCATTTCTTCATTCTCCATCCTTTGATTATTTCCTTAGATTTAACATGCTCTTTTCTAAGAGTATTTTATTCACTTCAGTTCTGTTTACTTTTCTTTGGTTGCCAAATTTAGGCTTGTAAGTCTGCAAGCAGCTATTAAGCTTATTAAGAAATGATCACAAAATGGCAGAAGTTTGTTTTCTTCAATTGGCATTCTGCTACATTTAGAAATACTGAGGTCTGTTACATTATTACTAATTGGTGATTATAACTTAAACTTTTAGCACAAATATTTTTTTTTCATTTGCAATTTGTTCAGAGTTGTAACAAAAGCAAAAATTGCAAGCCATAGTTGGTTATTTACTCAGAAAAAAAGAACAAAACTTTTATCAATCTCATTTTAATTAATATTCACCTTGATCCTTTAAAATATATATTAAATATCATTTTACATTTTATTAGATAAAGAATTTTCAACCATTATTTGTGTTTACTATTCCTTTCATCATAATTTTTGCTGCTTTTCATCACCATCATTCAGGCTCTTATCATTTAATGATGGTTTGAGTAGTTGAGATAAGCAACTAAAATTATAATGAAATACTATTAAAAAAAAATTAGTAAAAGTTTGATTAAAATTCAGTAAGATCTGAAAATACTTATAAAATTGGTAAACAATTTCAATTTCCAAACCTGGTAACATTCTTTAAATTCTTTCTCTAAATGTCTCCAATTATAACTTTATTCAATAGATATTTTTGATAATAACACATCCTTTAGTGCATTTTAAACCTGTTCTGAATAAACTATTGAACCAGAGTTCAGATGTAAATGTAAATTTACTTTTAAACTCACAAACTGAATATTTCTTTTACTTTCAAGATATAGAAATGGATAACCTCTATTTATATATTCTAATTCTATATGAAAATTTCAATGTATTTTGTGTCTTTGGAATATCTGAAAATATCACATATGACTGTTGGCCATCACTGATCTATCTAATTCTAAATCTATCCTTTGAGAGTAAGTCTGCCTATCTATTTGTCTTTATAATCTATAGATGCCTTAACCCTCTGGTCAGATGAAATAAATCCATTTTTCATTCAAGCTGAAGCTTTTGTATCAAGCAAAGTTGCAGCCAAAGAAATAAAGCTATTTTAACTTTACCCAAATTTATTTATTGACCAAAGTAACATCCTCAATAGTCAGAAAAAATAATTCCACAGTTCATTTTATTAATGGTTTCAAACATTGTTAGATTCTTACAACTTTTGAGGAATTTTATAATTTTCAGAGTTTAATTTATCTTTATTTGCTTTGTTTGTCTGTCTTAGGTGGATATAGATAAACAGAACTTTGGTAATGTTGGGAAAATTATAACAAAAAAAAAAAAAGAAACAAAATGTTTAAAATAGATAAAGCCAAAATAATATTGTAAAACAAAGCAAAACAAAAGTTAATGCTGAAAATAAAACTGGTATGTTGTTGAAAATGAAAGAATAATGATAATGCTGAAAAGAAAAATAGAACCACAATAATGTTGAAAAAAAAAAGCCTAAAAAATCAAACAGTGATAATGCTTAAAAAAAGAAAATAAAACCATAATAATACAGAAGAACTAGAACTGTGATAATGTTGGGAAAAAAATAAAAAATAAAATAAAATAGGACTGAGATAATATTGAGAAGTAATTTAATTTATAAAGTCTAGTTAAGAACCATTTGATGAAATAATATACAGCTGCCATGGTCAGGATTAAAGTTGATGCTAAACCAAAGGCATTCCCTGATGTCCCATTTTATTAAATGATCTTTTTGGTACATCTAAGTTGACTGGGATAGCTTCAGCAGATTTTATTTGGCAGAAGCTCTTTCAGCATTTTTCTAAAATAGAGCTTCCAGAAACTGCTCCCCTCATTTCTGAAAAGTTTTAGTCCTCAGAGGGGAAAAAACTGAATGAATAGCAAGTCCTGATTCATACCAAAATATGCTACATCCATAGTTCACTGTAAACACTACTAGCAACTGTATTGCAGGAAACAGTGTATTAGGACCCTTGATGCATTCATAACTACCTGCAATCATTGCAAGAGAGTTCTAGAAAATGTAAAGAACAGTTATGCACAAGCCATCCAAGCCAAGATTGAAAGCAAACTACTTTATTCTGGTGAGTTCTGGAAAATCTCCCCAAAAAATTCTGAATAGAACCAAAACCTCAATGCCTATTATCATAAATGACCCTGCGGTTCTTTCATCTTCATCAGATAAAGCTAAGCTCTTTACAATGAACTTTGCCTCTAACTCCACTTTAGATGACAAGGGCCATTCCCTACCTGATACCCCACTCTCATGGAGCACAAACTTTCTAATATTTCTGTGATGGCTTGTGGAGTTTTTAGATTTATCAAAAGCCTTGTCCCTAAGAAGACTACTGATTTGTACAAAATCCTGGTGGTTCTTAAGGACATTAACCTAGAGTTATCTCCAACCTTAGCAAGATTGTTTAACCACTGCCTAAAGCAGAAATCCATTCCAAGTCTATGGAAGGTCTCGGTTGTATGCCCAGTTTTCAAGAATGTCGATGAGAGCTCATCCCCTTCGCAATATAATATGCAATATAAGCTCATCAGCCTCCTTAGTGTCATTTTTGAGGGTATCATTAATAAGGTGTTGATCATCTCAACAGACCTCTTAAGTAACAAGCAATATGGATTTCACTCTGCTAGGTCCACTCCACTGCTGATATCAGCAGTGGAGTGGACCGAGCAGAATGAAATAACTGACTTGTAACATTCAATACCTCAAAAACCAAACTAGTAATGTTCCATCACCACCAAGCACATATTGATTTTTTGCCTATTGCAATGAATGGGTGTTCTCTTAAGAAAGCTCCTTGCCTTGAATGTCTATTGGGATTCTAGTTCACAACAGACCTTAAGTGGAACATATTTACAATCAATTGCTAATGATGCTAGGAAAATCATTGGTTCCTTGTACTGCTCCAGTAAGTACCTGACTCCTCCTGCTTTGCTCTATCTTTTCAAAAGACAGATCTGATCCCAAATGGAGTACTGCTGCCATATCTGGGCTGGAGCTGCCCAGTCCTTCTTCACTTTCAAGTCTTGATTGTGAAAAACTTTTCATTTATACAGTTTTGTGGGTGTTGAATTGTTTTCCACCCTACAACCCTTTTCTCAGGCTCTTGCTACTCTATTGCTATTTCCATGGCAAATCTTCTGACGATCTACATTCCTTAGTTCCACCAGTTCTAGCTTTCACCGTCATACTACATCTACTGGGACAAACCATCCTATTTCCTTTGTATTCCATTAGTAAGAAGGAAGTTCCACTCAAACAGCTTCTTGTGGAACAGATTCCTTTCTCAATCGCACCAATCTTAACTTCAAGTCTAGTGTTATACCCTTATCTTTCCCATATATCCCTATACATTGCACCTCTTACCTCCTACAACAATGTATACAAATGTATCATGTCTCCTTTTTTTTTTACATTTTGATCTATCAGATTCTGCAAACCTATATAGGTACATCAGTAAGTTTATAGCCTAATTATGATAAAAAAAATCCCTTTATTTTACATAAATGATTTCAACATAATCTCCTTCCTTGTTAATGCACTTAATTCAGTAGTGAATATTAATAGATCAAACAGTAAAAGGAAACAGGTCAAAATTTAGCACAGAACTGCTGGGCTATAGACTCATTGATCCAGCTTTGTAAATGTACTTGCACATTTAGTATATAATCTTATGTAGCAATATAATATAGTCAATATCTGTGTACTATTTATGCATATGTTATATTTCATTATAATAATGTGTTGTTTGATAATTAAGTTCTCTTAACATGTAGTATCACTATTAGTGGAGATACCAGCTTGTTTGAACATGTATTCATATAAAGTCTTCTTCAAACATGTTTTCTGTCAATTTGCTATGTGACAACTCTGAGTAAAAGGGTTCATTAATTATGATAACTACATTTTATATATAAAACAGCAATTAGTGAATTATTTTCATTAAATTTCTGCCAAAAGGAATGATGATGATTAATCCAGTATGGTATTATGAAGCACTCAATGTATCCACAGAATAAGACCTGAAAGAATTTTGTCAATTTTGCATCACAATAAAGCAAGACCACATTGTAGTAAACAAAAGATGTAAAGATTGGAATCTACAGTTGATGCATGCTCTACATACAACCTCAATTTGGTACCATCAGACATTTTGGTTATCCCTCAATTTTCTGTCTGATGTTGAAGCCACTGGATCAAAATTAAACCAGCATTTTTTAATATTTTTTTTTTCATGGATGGAATGAAAAATTGGATAGAACATTTAGAAAAAGTGCAACACCAAATAGTGACGATGTTAAAAAAAAAAATGGTGATAATGTTATAAATTTCTAAAAGAAATAAATTTATTTCATTTTGATACCAGTTTCAATATTCTGTCTGATATTAACTGTGTTTTGTAGGATGAGATCTTACTTATCAAACAATTCTCATATAAAAAAATTATAAAATCTACATGAATGTTTTACCAACTACACTGCCTTAATTACTAATGTCCCTTTGTCTTATTTATAAATACATTTCTTCTTTTGATTCCAGTCCATACCTGAACTAACAAATAAACCTTTGTTAGTTGACTTGACAATTGAAGAGAATCAGCGATTGAAAGTTATCTACGCTTCCAGTATAGGCTTCCATGCCATCGACCTTGACACACACACAGTGTTTGATCTGTACATTCCTTCACATGTAAGTAATCTACTCTTATTTCCATTTTTATTATAAAACACTTAAATTTCTTGCTCCCTTAAGTGCATTTTTCTTTTTAAATGTACACAAATATTTTTTTTCAGTTACAGAAACATTAGAAAACATGGTAGAAATCCAAAGTATTGCTTTCTTGTGTGTCTTTAAAACTGTAATAACTCCTTGCAAGCTATTCATTGATGCTCTGTCATCTCATTAGGGATTGTCCATGTTACAAAAAAAAAGTTTTTGCATCTGACTGAAATAAAGTTGGTGAAGTAACAAGATCTGTATTAATAACATGATTTTCATGAAAATAACCAAACTTTATAAATATTTTTTAAAACTTCTTGTCATGTTTAGTTAGTCAGAAATAAAAGTGCCAACTGTAATTTCATGAATTAATTCTTAGAGTCTGCAGTGTCTTGTTTTTTTGTCTTTGATCTTTTTTGGTATTTAATAGAACCCAAAATATTCTAGTTGCATAGCTGGAAATTATATTGCTTCTCCTAGTTTATTTCAATATACATTTGGAAAAGATGGTAAATTCAAATACACTACAGACTTGCACATATTTAAAAGCACAAGTAAAAAGTGAAAAATATGTCAAATATTTGCTTAAAGGAAAAGCATTATAAATGTTTACTTATATTCTCTGATTGCACTTAACTTTTCTTCATGCCCCTAACCTAAACTCCTCCCTCCAACTCTATTGTCTTAGGCATTTAATATCATAATTTAGGTTACAATTCTAAATCTGACCTCACTCTAATTTTATGTACATTGCCCAATTTTACTACCGATTCCCAAGAGAATAATAATAATAAAGGTACCTGGAACTTAGAATTTGAACTTTTGCAGAACTCTTCAATGTTGTGCATCAACAGGAATGAGTAATAATCATAGATTTTGTCTAATTTGCTTTAAAAATTAATTTTTAATTTGGATTTCCGTACATTATCCAAGAGAATAAATCACACACTAAGTGAATTAAAGATTAATATAGAAGCATTCAAACACTGACAAGCTTAATATAAATTTTAATAAAAAATATAGTAAATGAAGTACTTGTAATAATTTTGTAATAATTTTTGTAAGCTTCTGGAATTCCTGTGGCTACATGTACAAAACTTATGTCAAACATCAACCAAATATACAAAAATGTTACAGTAACTTAAAGTTATGGACATAAACTAGATTTTTAAAATATTAACTATGTGTGCATAATTAAAAAAAAAAATGATGGCAAAATATTTCCAGGTTTTGTTGTGCAATTTTTTAATTATTGGTCTACTAAAGTAATCTTTAAGAGATAATTAGAAAATTTTCCCTGACTAGTGGTGCTGAGTTTAAATAGTTTTCTCTAGTTTTAGAAAAAAGGCAATAAAAATATTGCCTAATTAGAAATATCTTGCTATTCAACCCCACTCACCATGATCTGCAATTCAAATGTTTTAATTAGCTAGAATAAAATTAATGTTAAAATCTGCCAAAAGCTTCATTGATAGCTGTTCACTTGTTTTCAGTGGCAATTTATGCAAACTGAAATTTGCTCTTGTCTTGAATAATACAATAAATATATAGGGATCAAAGTAACCCCATTTGTTTTGCAGATTTTAAACTGTATATATAGTAAGAGTTTATCACAATGTACTTGATTTTAATGAATATATAGAACATATATTAGTTTGCTTTTAAAAGGTTTCTTTTTTAGTGTTTTTTATCCAAACTAAACTCTTTTTTTCAAAAGATTGTTATAATAATTTAAGTTGATAAATTGTACACTTTTGCTGATGATTTACTTTTATAAAATGTCTTTATATTTTTATATATAAGTGAATTTAAGAACTAAGTTAATAAAATGGATTTATTTGAAAGCTTACATTTTAAAAATATTTTCAATATAAATATAGACTTAAATAATTACTTCAGAAATTTAAATCAATTTTAAAATCTAGAATTTCAAAATTTTTAAAGATCAGCATATAGATTTATAGAAATTTCTTAGATATGTTCTAGAAAGATTGAAAACCTTTTGAGAAGATAAATGGCAGTTCACATACATACATACATATATATATATATATATATATATATATATATATATATATATATAAAACTGGTCTATGTAGATTCAATGGTGAGGAAAATGTTTTCAGAGAATTTGTCATACAAATACCAAATATTTATTACTCTATTTTGCCTTAGAATAACCAAGGCCAAAGGCTATTCTCTGCCTTCATAACACACACAAAGATACATGTATACTTGTTTAATACATCTATTTTCTTTGCTCCATAGTGGCTTACAATTGCTATTTCCTTTTATGGTTGGTTGATTTCTTTGGTAGATCTCTTCAGAAAGAAGTTTGTTGGTTTCGTATATTTTACAAAGTCCAATGCTTTCTCTTAGTTTAAAACCTTCCCTTTACAATTAATAAAAGCAATGAACTGAATGATTTCATTATTAATTCATGGTTTCTGTTTTTCCTTAAAATAAAGTTTCTTGTTTATTATACTTTTGTTTGCATGAGAAGGTGCTTAAAAACTTCTTGGCCTGGCCAAGAAGGAATTCAAAAACAAAAATTCCATTCCTTTTATTTATTTTTTTTTAAGTGAGTTTGGCTGCAAATTTATCAGCATCCCTTTGTATATAAACTGGTTGCTTGTCTGTTTTCACAGATAGATCAGATGTTAAACTTGCTTGATCTGTCTCCCAGACATGTTTCTTCAGCCATACAACTAAATTTACTCACCAAAAGAAAATGTCCATTGGTAATAGTTGACCAATCAAAGGAGAGATTTCTTGGCCAACCAACTGTAGCTTCTGGCAGTAATGGGTAACAACTCTGCAATGAGGGGTTAGTTGCAGCCAATTTTTTACACTTGGACTATCCTGAATTAGTTAGCTGACCTTTTGTACATGCAAGTACTGGATTCTTTTGTGAGTGGGTGTACATTGAGCAATTGGAGAAGCCTGCCTTCCATATCTCTGTCTCTCCAGGGACAAACATGTGCTTAAAAGAAACTAGTTTTAACTTACTGTCCTTCTTTTCTCTCAGGAACAAATCAATATATTGAATTGCTATTGGCTGATGGATTGTAATATTGAGATTTCTTCATACATACTCTTAGAAAATTTATGTGGAGAAGGAAGCATTCTGTGTATTCTGAGTTTTAAAAATATTTCATAAACATATTTGGTGCACTATTAATAGACTTTAAAAAGATATGTATTTTATGCACATTCAAGAATATTTAAAAAATATCCCTTCTTATTTTCCTTTGCCTGGAAGCAAATTAAGTGTTAAAAAAAAAGAACAGAAAAAAGCAGGTTTTGATGCTTCACCAATTAATTAGATTTTCTAGATGTTTCTTTTTGCAAAGATAACAACTTACATTATATGAACTGATCCATTATGGTAAATTTTGGTTGAACTTTCTATTTAAAAAAAAAAAAAATTGCATTAAAACAAAAAAAACCAAACATTTTTAATGAATGAGCAAAAGACATTTTGTATATCTTCTTTTTATCCTTTGAGAAAAAAGAAAATTTCTCCATGATGGATCAATTTATTGAGATTTTTTTTTCTTTTTTGTTGTTTGTTCTAATATCTCTATTAAAACAAGATACTACTTGATTCTTTTCATAGCATCTCTACAGTTTTTATGTTAACATGACACAGAAATATATCGTCAACAACTTCATTATTTATTTTATGACTTAAGCATCCAATTTTCCCTTTTCTAAGAAAAAAAAGTTTGAAAATATTTTTCCCCAAAGTGTAAAATAATGAGTTGATATTTGTAGGGGAAAGGGATTTCACTTTAGACCCCCTCTTTGCAAAAGTAAATGCAAAAAAAAAAAAAAAAAAAAAATATTTTTTTATTTTTTATTTTTTTTTTTTTGACCTAAAATGTCACTCACTGATTGGGTATTGTCTGCTGCAAATCTGCAGCTGACAACCTTACTGCCTAAATTTGGAATTTCTTGCAATTTTTATTTTTTCACTAAATATCACATTTGTCTGCTGAATGTAATGGGTGTTATTTCTTATATTGTTTGTTGTAGAGAATGTTTTCAGTCAAATATAATAATAGAAGATTCAGATGCATGCAAAAAAGAAAAAAATTAAAACCTGCAAAGACAGAATTTAATGAATTGTATGTTAGATTGTCCATGCCACAATTTTTACACTCAGTTCACTGGACAGTGTTGGATCTTTTAGATTTGAATGTTTGCCATTTTATTCACTGACAGTAATATGCAATGTTTTGCTCAGATCTTTAAAAAAAAAAAATTGAAATATTGTTTTTGCAATTGTAGCTCTTGATTTCCATTTTATGAAAACAAAGTTGGTTTCATGATTCAGAAATTCATTGCTTAGACAAAGCTCTAACTTCTGATTACAGCAGTTATTTATAATTGAAGTTATAATTATTTTTTACAAAAAGATTAACTAGTAAATTCTTTGATTATATGCAAATGCCATGTTTTATATATTTTTAACCATTTTTTTCCTTTGTTAATAATTAAACTAAAGTGTCATAACTGTATAAGGTTATATAAAGTTGCAAATATTTAATTAACATGGGTAGTGAAAATTTTACAATTATGTGTGTAATGCTGTTAAAAAGGTTAACTGGTGTTGCATATCCAGATAAACTTGATTTGATTGTTCTTTTTTTTATTTTTATACAAATGCCCTTTTATGATTTCATTGGGTAAAATTATTTTGCCATTGCTGAGTTATCTGGTCCTAATTGTTTTTAGGTTCTCCAATTTCTGTCTCTCACATGCTTAGAATAGGAGATAGAATATCAAAGTTAATAGTTTCTAATCACCCTCTTAAATGTTATACACTGATTTAGTTATCACCACACTGGATGAAACTCTTCTAAATCAAGACTTTCAGCTCATTACTTGAGGATGATGTGTGGGTGGTGCAATGGATAATGGCTTGGAATGAGAAATCGGAGAACCAAGTTCAAATTCCAGTCAGGTTCATTACAGTCACTTACATGCAAATATGCTTGAAAAAGGAATGAATCCATCTTCTCTCTCCAGCTTTAGTAGGATTTGTATCTGGAAAAATCATTGTTATTCTGGAAAACTAGTTAATGCAATATTTACTAACAAAAAAAAAAAAATTATTCTTATGATTCAAAATGTTTTGGTTTTAAATAATTCCCAAAGGTTTCATAAGCCATAAAAAAAAACAAATTGGTCAATCAATCATTACTTGATAAGATTCAGGATGCATCTGTAACATAAGTTACTGGTATTGATGTTTATCTAACTGGAATAATAAACTTTAAAATTTGATTAATTATAAGAAATCTTATGAAAACTAATATATTTTTACATTACTGTCTTTTGAAAATGAAAACATTACAGCTACCAGAATATCAATTGATATTAAACTTTGGCATTTATCGTTCAAGCACAATAAAAAGCAGTAGACCCCTTTTTTCACTAAAGGGAAAATTTAGTAATGAAAAAGTTAAAATAATTTCTCTAAGAAGTGTTACCCTTTCTTAAATTGTTTTTGCTACATCTTGACACTAAATAGAATGCAAATTAACTACACAAGATATTAAAGGAAGAAGCCTTAATGGCCACTGTTTTTGATGGCTTATTTTAGATACACCATATTCATTTAGTTTTAATTACTTTTTTTCAGATATTTTGTATTTTCACTCAAAGTTTAAAATAAAAATCTGAAAATTTAATATTATAAATTTTTTACCTTTGTTAATTTTTATGGATAAAAATTTTTATTACTATAAAAAGGAAAACTTTCTGCTAAAATGATTTTCATTAAGATTCAAAATTTACCCCCACCCCACTTATCCTTATTAATTATCTCAAACTAATTCTTTTTATATTTTAAAACCATCTTCTGTCATTTGCTTTAATTTCTTTTATACATAATGCTTTCATCAGAAGTTCTGGCTTTAAGAAAAAAAAAAACATGAGAAATTGTTTTTTCAAGTTTTAATTAAAAAGAAAAATCTGCTAATTTTTCCATTACAAAAGCAAAGTATATTTGGGCAAAACCTTGCAAATGTTAAGACAAAAATTATTTTTCTTCCAAATATTTATTAAACTAACAGATAATTGTGATTAATTGTCTGGTGAAAATGTACAATAAATGCTCATATATGTGCATAGGGAAAACTACAAATAAAGTTGTCTTTGGTTTATACCATATCATGAATATGGATTTTTAAAATTGACTGCATTAATGCATTTTCAGTTTAAAGTCAATATAAAAACATGTAAATTTTCCTCAGGTTAGAAAAGAACCTTATAAATTGTTTGTGAAGTAATAAAAGCCAGCTTTTGAGTAGAACCACTTTTGGCAATATGATTTTGTAACAATTTTACTGAGTTGAGGCCACTTTAAAATTGTGATTTAGATTCAGGAAAGATTTTGGGAGAAACTGGTCTATATCTTAGATTTGTTTCCACAATTTTGACAAAAGGGCATTAATGCTGACTAAAGTTTTAAAAATATCAAATCTGTGTAGTATAAACCAAATGTTGTTTTATCAAAAAATCAAATTAAAAAAAGAAAAATTCTGTATCTATCATGTGATCCTGATGTGGTCACCAAAGGCCAGTTAAACATTACTGCTGGTTTGACATTAGCTATCTTTTGTTGCCAAAGCCTTCTTCTACTCCATGTGTTGATTTTCTAACACTAGTTGTGTAATTGTTGTTTCATTTTTCCTCTTCTAGTATCGGGGTACTCATGATAATGTGGCCACTCAACAAAGTGGCAGCATAACATTCTACGTGAACCAGGTAAACATGACACATAGCTGCTCATTTATCCCTGACTTGCAGTACTTAACATTAACTGCTATTCATTAACTTACTATTGATAGAAACAGTAATTATAATAGCAGTAATAACATTAGCAATACTAGTAATAATGAATATTAGTTTTGCCTATGAACACATTTGACCTTTTTTCTTTTTTGAGCCAACCTTCCCAATGCTCCCATGCTTTTAATTATTTCCTGGTGGGTTACTTCCCTTATGTCTCAGTTTTTTTACCTTCCTTGTTGTTTCTCATAAAGTGCTTTCTTCTTTTTTTTTTCTTTTTTCTTTTTTTTAATTCTATTTTGTTTGTTCAGTGCAGAAATTCTCAACAGAACTCCGTTACTGTTGTTCATATTATTCCCCTCCTTCCCTTCTTCCACCTGCTTACCACTCAAGTCAGGCTTTGGAACCCGTTTTTACTTGCAAGTCTCATTTCCTGCCTTCAACAAAATAAAATAAGAACTGAAATGAAATTCTTGCTCTCTTGTGAAATTTGATTTTGCCCAATTTGTTTGTTTCCTCACTTCTACTGTGATTCTTTTGTGCCCACTTCATCCATTCAAATAGTTTTAGAATTTTCTATTGAACATAGATACCTGATCTCTGCCATGAAAACACAAATGAAGCACTGTGATACACATTTGTGTAGATCCTCTTTATTTTAGTTTATAATCTCTAATCTCTTATATTTCTTTATCAAAGACATTTGGAGAATTATCAAGTGCCTGAAACATTTCCAGATCTTGAAACAACATTTTAAAAAAAAAAAAACACTATTTAAATATATTTACCATTTTTATTTAATATTTTAAAATCTGCTTTTCAGATTATTTTTATTTTCAGAATAGGATCTTATATGTTTCAAAAGTTAACTCCATAAATAATTCTTAAGTTTTCTTTGCTATTTTTTTAATAATTAGTCTTAATGGCAGAATTCAATAATGAATCTTTACAGAAATTCAAACGCAACTTCTTTTAAGGCAAAAAGTTTACACTTAGCCCATCTGAATTGCATTTTACCTAAATTGCATTCAGAATTTCAAGAACTATTTATTTTAATTAAAAAATTATAGAATTATATTCTGACGAAATCTATTCTTAAAAATTATTTACAAAATTTTTAATCTTTAACAAAAAAGGAAATGTCTTTAATTTTTGAATCTCTCTTTCTCTCTCTTAATTGTGCAGAACTCATCAATTAAACATCAGTCATTTTTTTATTAATTTTTTAATAAGCATTTTTAATCACCAAATTTATGACTTTTCTTTTAAGTAACATATTTTTAAACTGCATGAAATAGGTATGAGCTAATTAAAAAAAAACAAGGGTGCATATAATCTGCAGCAGTCTTAATACAGGTTCATAGAAATGGTTGAATTTATGATTGTGAAGAAAGATGATAAAAATCAATAAAATGGAAAAGTTTCTTGGGGCTGGAATAATACACATATGTGCACACACTAACAATAATGTCCAACTTTTAACCTCATGTTTTTCAATTTGACTGAAATAGAGATGCTGGAAGTGGTGAGCAATCAAAAGCCTGTCTCTGTACAACTCATTCTGGCACTCACTTGTATTCAACTCACCTCTAACCTAACACAAGTGTCATGTTTTGCATTTCTGCTTGTTTCTTAGCTTTCTTCATGAATTATTTGCTAACAAAGATTGTCATGAACAGAGTATTCAGCTGAACTTCTCTCCTCTGTTGCCCAAAGCTGTGCTAGTGACACACACATACACACACCAGCTGATCACACAATCAGTTATCTGGGCCAAATCTTTTCACTAACATCATCCTTTTGTTGTTGGTGTTCCATGTTTCTTCACTGAAAATAATTTGTAGTGTCTCCAAAATTTTAATGTCCTTCTATGGCTGTAACACCTTTGGAAGAGTTGCGTGTCTGTGAATTGTATTTAAGAGGAAAGAGTCCGTTGTTGTAGATGCTGACATGTCTCCACCTTCCTTAGTCTGTCCAAGAAGAATGTCAACTGATAATAATAATGCAACAGCAGCAGCAAGGTGTATTGAAAATTGATTTGATGCTTGAAAAACCACAACATTTGAATAGGCAAAGAAAAAAAAAAGTTCATTATTTTATTGACTTGAGGAGTTCACTTGAGATAGTGACACTTCATATCTATGTATAATCTCTAATGGAATTGATTCCTTTCAACAAAGATGTCTTTAAAAAAAAAAACACTGGATTCCCTGACAATTTAATAGTGGGTTCAGGCTATAATTCAATCTATGATGTCTGCAACTCCTATGTTAAAAAGCAATTCATTTTGATTTTGGTATCAAAGTGGTTCAAAAATGTGGCAGTAATATTTTGTAGACAAATCACTTAACATTTGCTAATCAGAATCCCAATTTTTTTTTTTCAAATTAGCACATTGTTCTTTTGAATCATTGTAGAATATTTCAAGAAAGATTTTTGTATCATCATCGACAGTCCAGTTTTCTTTTTATTGCAGTTATCTAATCATTTGATTAAAACTAGGTGAAAAAAAAATCTTAAATTTATTTGCACTTTGCACTGACTTTGAATGAAAGTCAAATTAACACTTTGATCAGCAGTTCTTCAGTTTTCACTGAGTAACAACCTGGAGCTCAATTGATGAAGATTTAAGATAAGTCTGTGAAAATATTGTTAGCATCTGGATGGGTGCTATTTTGTTGCGAGCCATGGGTTCTTGAATCTACACTTTTCAATTCTCTTGAGTCATTGAAGTTTTAGATAGAATAACTGATATTTTCTTTAAGTTAGCATTATACAATATAATTTTTTTTTAAAAAGTTACAACTTATTGAAACTAATAATCCCATAAATTAAGTTTATTTTTAATTTTCAGTTTTAGACTTCACAAAGAGAGAGAGAGAATACATTTCTTTTTAAATTGTTATGATTAATGATAATAGTAGGGAGAAATATATAAACACACATACACTAGATAAAATGAATCATGTTATTTAATTGGGCCTATCTAATATGAATAGTAAATATATGATCACATAAACATTTGTTGAAGGGCATAGGTGTTGAGTACTGCATGGGAAGGGCATACAGCAGCATCTAATGGTCTTTGTTTCTGCATGCAGTAGGAACAGTACATTATTATTATTATTATTATTCATTCTCATTATGTTGGTATCAATTTGTGTGGCTTTCTCACTAGTTAAAAAATCCGATTCCCACCACCATTCTTTTTTGGCCTTTCCTTTTTCCTATATTTCTCTTCTGCTTTATATATATATATATATATATATATATATATATATATATATATATATATATAAAGCATATATGGTTGTAGACTGCTGCTGCTGCTTCCAGTAGCATGGTGATGGTCACCACCATTTTTCTCTCTGTATCCTTCTTGAATTCCTCCCATCACAGCAACCCACTATGCAACTATTCTTAAGGACCAATATATACTTTGATAAATTGCAAAACAAAAACAGATATTACATCATTTAATGCTCCTTTTCCATGTTATTACCAATTTACACTGACTTGTTTAAACTTTTTGTGCTCAATATTGAAATTTAACATTGTATAAATAATTCTACTCTAACAAACTTAAAAGGCTTCTGTAACAAAATGATTACAATTAAACATTAAAAAATTACATTTTTTTTTCAAATAGGAAAAGCTTTTATTTTATAAACACAATTATTCTAGCCTTTAAATACAGAAAATTTGGTTGTTAATGATTTAAATAAACATAAAGCTTGAAAAAGCAAGGATTAAATCTTAACAGGAACAAATTGTATCCCCCTGAAAGCTTGAAACAACAAATTTTAATGTTTTACTTAGACTGTTGAATCCATAAGTTGTATTCTATTAAGAGAATATACTCAGGCAGTAATTCTATTGTATGTGTGTGTGTGTGTGCGCTTATTCAAGATTTTTATTTCTTCTTGTGTTTTTGTTCAAACATTCAGCATTGTTGATGCACAGAACATAAAAACTTGCAACCTTCTTATTGTTATCAGCAATTGTCTTTCATTCTGGCATGGTCTGTGATTTATGTCCAACTTTTATAAACAACAACAATATATATATATATATATATATATATATATATATAAATCAGAAAGAAACACAGGTGCCCATCCATTGACTGGAATTGGTTGCACTGCCTACAGCACGCTAGTTTAGTGACAGCACGTTTGAATCTCTACTAATGTCTTTGCATTTTTCTTTTTCCTTTGTTCATTGCTTCACAGTAGGAGACCAAAAAAAGAATGTTATGCACCCTACTTTTGCTGAGACAGACATCTGATGCTCTCGTATACCAATATTGCAAAAGCTCACCAACAACAGTCCATTTTGCAGTTGCACTTTTACAAAACTTTTAGAACTATTTTTTTTCCCCCCCATTTTCATGAAGGAGTGAGTTAATCAAAAAGAATCTTAATGGAAATTATTTAGCAATTCAAAAGAGTTATTTAATGTTTATGTCGTATGAGTGCCAACATTGATAGCTTGACAAAATTTATAATCTGGAATTGAATTGTTTCTTCCATTTTCATCATCTTTGTTTGTTGCTTTTGAGAAAAGATGATTGATTAAAAGGATTTTTGCAACAGATTGTATAAGACGGTGTCATGATGTCTGTGCTGTTGCTAACTCCCCAATGCTGTTTTGAGAATGACAGACTATTCTTGCTTTTTTTCTCCCTAAACTTGTAAAATAAATTCAGTCCTGGCATCTCGTATTTTGGCTAATTTGCACTTTCATCTGTACCTGCTTTATAAACTGATTGTTTTTAAAATTGAACTCATTTTAACATTTGACATGTTTCAAATGCATTCATATGATGAGTGTTTCTAAGTTGGGAAAAAAGAAATTGTTTTCTTCACACTTGTTACCTGGATTTCTAATGTTATATCTTGGAACTGGGTAACTGAAATTACTTTGTAATTAACATTTGAGAAAAGATGAAAATTGTTTTTGTATCCAGTTTTCACTCACAGTGCATTCAGATATTTGCCAATCAAATTCATGTGTGTATTTTATTTATATATATATATATATATATATAATATTTCTTTAATCCCTTTCACTTATTTTTTAGACTGTTGGGTTTAATGAAGAAGTTTTTTTTTCTTTCTTTTTTTTTATTCCATTATTTTGGGAATATGGTTTTATATAATGAACTTGAAAGTTTTTCTTTTCCTATTTTTATATTCTTCCTTTCAGTCCATTGTTTGGTATTGAATCAGTAAAATCTCTGATTGTCACCAGGGAACATTTTGAATGTGGGCAAGTCTGCCACTGGCTGCTGCTTTCAATTGGACAGAGAAGAAACAAATATATAAGAAATGTGGGGGGGAATATGCATACATACATAAAAATAAAATGGTGACATATACATATAACACCACCCTCTCCCCTTCAGCCACCCACTATTGAGTAAGACACTGAAATTGAATGAGATAATACTGCTGTATATGCATTTGTATTTACGTGTATGCATGTCTGATGGACAGGTAACTTTAAGAATATCAGGAGAATGTCTTTCTTGTTTTATTTTATTTTCTTATCCTCCTTCCCTTTCTGATCATTAGTTTTAGTAAGAAAAGCCATATCAAATTTAGTTTTGCTTCAGGCTTGCTCATTTGGGCAGCTGCAACTGCTACCAATTGCCAATTGCCAATTCATTATTCCCACCCTATTTTCTTTTTTTCTTTGTTTCCCCTCAGTCCGCACCCCCAAATAATGAAAGTTCACTCCACAGACAACAGAGGTTAATTTTTTTCTCCATCTATCTTCAATATTTTTTCTCTCTATTTGTGGTCTGATTTCTTTCTTTCCAATCACATTTTTATGATGTCCTTCTAAAATGCTTTACTTTTTGGGATATGTCCACTTCACTCTTTATGGGTTCTACTCTCATCTGCATCTGATTGTTACATACAGTTTTTCGTTACGTCAAATTTTGTTTGTAGCAATAGATAATTGCTGTGCTGAAACAATTTCAAGTTACAGCTGTTATTTCTTAAGCTTTCCATTCTTGAACTGTCCACGCACCTAATTATACCTAGGGCATGATAGAAACAGGTTTCTTACTCAGTTGCCCAAATTTGGCAGCATTCAAAAATACCTGCTTCTTTTTTCTTTTTCTTCTTAAGCAAAAATGATCTCTCCTTGAAACTTAGTCTTATGCCTGGAAAATGAGGATAATGATAAGCTAGAAAAGAAACAAAGCATTTTGTGTCATAAAAGGGACATTGCAGCCTAATATTTCTAATAATGGTTTTTATTTAATCAGTATTGGAACCATTTGACAGATATCCACTTTGTATATCATAGAGTCAGAAGATGTTTGTTCCTACTACTTATTTTGTTAATCTTTGTATTCGAATTAAATAAACGTAATGGTGTTTTCTGGCTATTAATTTGTCAAAAAGCTAAGTCCATTTAAAGGACTTCAAAAAATATCAGTATTTAGTTAACATAAAAACAGTATATTACCATTTGTTTTCTTTTAGCTGTAGATACTGACTTTAAATTAAAATGCTAGCAAGAATACATCCCATTTTCTTGATTGTAATGCTACTCTTATGTACTTATTTTTATATAATAATAGATATGATCCTTGTTTGGAGTTCATCAGACATAAAACTATTATTGTCTAGTTTTCTGTACCAAATGTTGATGATTGGTGGAGAGGAATCTAGTAATTTGTAGAGAAGAGGAATTTAGCTTTTCTCCTGATGTCTGGTATTTGTATATTCTCTTTGTTTTTTCTCTCCTGCAACTTTGTCAGTTGGCACTTTGGTAAACAGGCTGTCAGCATTGGTTGAGGATCTTCTAAATAACAAGCTAATTAAGTTGACTAAGAACTAGCTCTGGGCTTGATCTCTTTTTCACAAACTCTTGTTAGATTGCAACCTCTGTGTTATCTTCTCTCATTTGATTGAAAGGTAAATGGAACATAATGACAACTCAATTTTCACTCAAAATTTTACTTGGTGACAATTGGAGAACTCAGATTGAGATGTCAAATTAAACACAATAATACTTGCAAAGCATAGTGCTAATTAATATTTCTATTTCCTGCATATATTGAATCTATTCATATATTAAAAAAAAAAATGAAATAGATACATTTTCAAGCCTTTGGTTTTCTGTTGCTAAAGATGTGAAGAATATGAAAGTTTTCTTTTTTTTTATTATTTTAATTGATCTGTAATGAACATATAGACACGTTTTTATTGAAATCTTTTTAAATGAGGATTTATTATATGCTTTGCAATTTAGATCAGCATGTTCATCTTGATTGTTATGCTCACAACATTTTGGTTGTTATGCCCTCTAGCCTTTCTCAGAACAGAAATGAGAACAATCTACTCCATAAATTGAGTTCAAGATTCCAAGAAAGTTACCTGGGAGGAAGATAGCTGAAGAGGGCTGGAGGGTATAACAGCTGAAACATTGTATCATAAGCAAATTGGCATAAATATACACCTTCTTAAGGAAAGTTGATTGAACTGATTGAATATTTATGCCCATTGCTTGATTATTACTTTTCTTCTAATCTCCAAAATATTTTGGGGAGGGGTCTGTTTTAAATTTGTTTAAGAGAGAAAAGAGGAAATATTCCTTAGCATTAATTTCTTTCTTTTTAGAATTACACTAAAAGGCGGACGTTCCTTTTTTTTTTTTTTTCCTCTCTCTCTCTCTACAGTAGCACATTTATGGTTTCACAGTTACAGCATTGCTTCCTCACAAGATTGGCATTTCAATGTTACAAAGTGCAAACTGTTATCTTTGGAGAAACTTCACAAATCTTACTAATGCTTAGATCTTAAGCAATTTATTCAACTGTTCACCTACTTAACAGCATTTTACGTTAAAATAACATTTTTTCTCCTTCATCTAAAAGAATCAACCACTTCATTTCTGGATTCTTCTAGATATACAAGAGAATTACAAGAAATTGATGCTACCTTTTCTAAAATAGGAAATTCAATAGGCCCTATTTTGTTTCATCATTGATAGAATAAGAAATGGCTAATCTTTTTCAGACTATTTGTATCTGATATTCTAGTTGCACATAAGGTCTTGTGAGTTTCAAAAATATCTTTGTGTGCATGCGCACACACATATCTTGTGTGTGTGTGTGTGTATATATATATATATATATATATATATATATATATATATATATATATATAAAAATGTATATATAAAATACCTCTCTCTGTATACACACATTTTGATAGATTATTTATTCTGTATTAAAATGTTCTTCAACTCCCCCCCCCATTTCTATTAGGTTATGTTATTGTTCCCAAATTCATTTTAGAATTTCATTGTTTTGTAAATATTTTTATTGTGATATTATAGGTGGCATTAATGAAGCAATTGATGTCAGCCTCTGACTCCTACCTTTCAGGTATAGGTTCTGCTCCTGCTAACAGCCCATCTCATCTCATTTCATTCATAAATATCATTTAGAAAAAAAAACAAAAAAAAAAACAACTATTTGTTTTAATTATTAAAAATGTCCACTGTTGGGTCACATTAATCCATTTTAATGCTGGAAATTAATTTATCAGAAATGTTTGTACAGTGTAAACTTCTTGTTATCTACTCACTGCTTTCATAATAACACATGCTTTGCACACTGGGATTATAGCTCACTTACAAGAAGGGGGCTTGACATTTCACCCTGACTACAAACTTGGCAAATTGCACAACTCTTTGAAGGAAAACAAATTTAAAATCAAATCTAAGATTTTTCACTTATGATTATTCTAATATATATGGGATAGTAAAAAGAATTACCATATAAATATAGATTTTAGACTTACTGATAAAGGAGTAATTCCTTTTTATAATTGTGAAATAATAGTTCCTTTTCCTCTTGAATACAACTGTTCTAATTCTCAAAATATTAGCCCCTATTTTACTTACCATGCTATAGAAAAGCTTTAATGACAATCTAGAAACCAATTTTAATATGTTGGACAGTTCTTATTGAAATAAGCTGTTGTGCCAAAAATTTGAGACAATAGTACACAGGATGGTTTCACTCTCTTCCATTGCTAGAGATGGATTCACCTGGATGACGTGAGACATGATAGGTAAAGGGGTATGTAGCTGTACCAGTGATGGGATTCACAGAGGATTTAAAAAAAATTAACTGTTAAATTATTTTGAGGACACTCTAATTCTTAGGTGGCAATTGTTCTACATTTTTCATGAGCAACATTAGGAAGTAGATGCTATAATAGGAATTTTGGACAGAGATCAGTGACACATGGAAACTGTGGACATTCACAGGTGATGCAAGAATGTGACCACCAACAACTGACAAAGGTGGCAACACATTAAAAGGAAAAATTGTATCAAATCATGTCCCAACTAATGCTGGTGACTCTCACCTCATCAGACAATTCACTGTACAGAATACACAGATTATGGAACTTTACCTAAGCTAAAGAATATCATTATTGGACTATGGAAGACTGGTATTGTGTCACCTAGTCAGATGAGTCCTGTTTCTAGTTTCTTTGGGACATACAGTCAGGTTTGTGTATTGGAGATCACATGAAGCTATAAACCTAGCCTGTTTGCAAGGTGGTGTTAAAGTATGTTAGTAGTTCTGTATTTTAGTAGAGTTCACAAGGGCCACTAATGAAATTATAGTCTGTCTTGACAGCTGTGACATACACAGATCTTGTTGCAGATGATCTGCATTAATTTATGCTTACCATATTTCTCGGTGTTTCAACACAATAATGCAACTTCACATCATCTGCTAACTTCCACATATACTCCACTGCACCCCTCTTGCATACACTTTCCAGATTTAAATCCCATTGACTATATATGTAGGGCATGTTGCAGACATTTCTAAATTTCCTATAGTCACACTCAGTAAACCCAACTCAATCATGGCAAGATCTGGATCATGGATAGATATATCTGCACAACAACTGCAGTACATCCATGTTATGTTGCATATCCACCATTATTCAGGTGAGGAGAAGGATCTCCACATTATTAGTCAGCTGTTTCTAATTTTTTGGGCACTTCAGTTTAGTATATTTAATACCTTTCTTGAAAGATGCAAGATAATTTTACATTTTATTCAGCTTCTACTCATCAGCTAAAACTAAGCATAAAAAACACTATGAATGTTCACTTCTCCATAATTGAAGTAACAAAAATATCTTGCAAAACATAAAACCCAGCTTTTATCATTCAATTTTAAAAACAATAGGGATGAAAAAAATGCTTTTTCTAGTAGAAATTGATTTGAATTTTAAATATAATTGTTAAGAATCTATTTTTTTATTATGACAAAACAATTAATGCCTAAAAAAAATGTTCAAGTTACTGGTAGAGAAGTACAGATTCTTTTTAAAAAGAGCATAAATAAATACACAAGCTTTTTACAGATAAAATATATAAATTTGTGTATGCATATATAAATATACCATTCTGACATGTATATGATTGTACACAATATTTTCACTATAAAAACAAAGCCATTTCAATTTTATTCATAAATGTGAAACAAATTTTTTGTTTCACAAAGATAGAATTTATTTATTCTTATGTTAGTTTAATTTTTTATTTTCTGCTTTTGACAGGCCAATCATGAGTGTATTTCATGATGATATCAATTTTCATTAAGATTTCAAGAGATTGACATTTTTCTATGCACATATACATGTGTAATCAAATCATAATGAATAAAAGATGCGTTACTCAATCATTGGCTCAATTGTTTTGAGTTGCAGTTTTTGTAAAATGTATTTGTGTGCATGTGTGTGTGGGTGTGCCCAATGAACTGTATATTATGAAAAATTGATATAGCTTTTGGGGATAGTACTATGTTTTTAGTAGATATTTCCAACATATTCACTGAATTAAAAAACAATCTATCTCTCTAATAAAACTGAAAGTTGATTTGTACACTTGCTTTTGGATAGATTACAGACATTTACAAATTTAAAAATCAAACAAAAAATCATATGCATGAGCATTTTGCCAGAGATACATAGATTTACAAACACACTTTCATACAATTACATGCACACTCATTTATTAAAAAAAAAAAAAATTTAAATTTACTATATGATGAAAAGAAATAAACTAACATAAAAAAATTAACTTTTTTAGTTTGAACACAACATCTAACATTTGTATTTTTGTTCTGTTTTAAGCTATAGAATTTCTATTCTTTGCTTTTGTGGAAAATAACTAACAAAAATTCCAACAATTAAATAAACTGTACCAAATCTCCTGTTTTTTTTTTTTGGGGGGGCACCCTGTAGTTTAAAAATATGGTGTAATCATAATGATATATGGGTTCAAATATATTTTTTTGAGTGGAGTGGATTTTTACTAAATCCTGTGATTAATATACATGAAATTAACCCCCTTTCACTTGATCATTAAATACCTGCTGAGCCAATCTCAAATGACCTCTTGTTCATTTGAAGTGCATAAACTCATGAAGATTATTACAACCCATGTTGCTTTTCTTTTCCATACCCTTTTTATCTGGTGTAGTTTTCTCTCTACCTTCCTTTCTTTTTAGTCTCTTAATTATACACTGTATCAGATTTATTATGCAATATTTTCACAAGTTGATATTCAAAGAATGATGGTAAAATTTTCAGCATGTATTGATATGAGCAATATATCTTGTTAGTTTCAGCTCATAATATTTCTCCTTATTAAAAAAAAATCATTGATAAAAGTTTCATGAGTGTTAAGTATTGTTAAGTAAACAAACAAAAAGTTTTTATTAATATGATTTACACAATAATTCATATACCTGAAAAAATTATTTTTTAATGTTAATATGGGTTCCTTCATATTCTGTAACTTTCATTTATCTTTCACTCATCGATTTTTAACTTTTTTTTTTTTTACTGTTGCGACTTTAACATTAATTACAACAGTTTGTATTGCTTCCCAATGATATTCTTTGCTTTAGTACTATTTTACATTCTCATGTCCATTTTTCATAATAGACTACAAATTTTGTATACGATTAATACCTGGAAAGATTTGTGATCATTCAATTAAGTGATATGAGTCAGATTTGCAGAATGTGAAGGAATATTGTCTTACATGAACATACTCTTGGTTGTGACCTGTACCACTCAAAATGTTGTTTTGAAAAACTTGAATAATTTTCTCTATTTATTTTGATGCTGTCATCACTTTTGAAAGGACCTATAATTTTACTATTAACAATACTAGCCCAAAACATTGCTCTATCTCCTTGTCTTCTGTTGGTTGACCATTTCCATGAAGTACTTTACCTCTCGCCCAACCATCAGTTGATCTAAAGTTATCATAAAAAATTACTATTGAGAATTCAGTTTTCATGAACTATTTCATCTGAATGATACTGATGTGTGCTTAAAGGCAGTGGTTTGGTTTCCTTATTTCTTAATATTTTGTATCTTTTCTGTTTCATCCACAATACCAGCTTCAATTGTTTTCTTGATGGTCAATCCACTTTTCTTACTTATTACCCTTTTAATTTTTCTGAAATCTCTGTGATATTCTTAAAGCCAGTTTTTTTTTTTATTTTGCCAGTATTTGCAATTATTTTCTAACTTGTCTTCAACTATATCACAATTTTCAACATTGTGTTCTATAGATTCACTAACTTTACGATACCTTTATTCTTTTTTGAAGCTATATCTTTAAGACCCATAGCAATTTTATATATCTGAGATAAAAATAATGTATCAGTAACTTTTCTATTATATTTATTTACAATATGATGAACAACACTTTAGTTGCATAATGAAATCTCACAACATCAAATAAATTATGGTAAATATTTGTAATAAAAACATTATTCACATGGTATATTTATTATAAAATATATCTTGAAAATTTTACCAATATCAGATAGCAATTTTATTGGGAACAAAATTGACTTAACATTATGAAATCTGATAAAGTGTAATAGCCTCTTCCAGTTATTATTTCCATTATTGTCCTCTATGTTGGTATTCAGTTCAACCTTTGGTCATTTTCAGTGCTCTTGCTTACTATTTGTTTTTCAGTTTTACCTCAATGTTAGATGTTGGCTTCAACTGCTACACACCTGTTCTCCAGCTTTTATTTTCTGCTATGTCTGTTCTATCTCTGATGATCTAATGTCTGTTTGTGCATATCTGTTTCTATCTTCTAAATCACAACTTCACAAATAGCAATTGATGTGTTATTGGGGAAAAAATGTTATACACCAGTGTCAATTTTTGATTGCAGATTTTTTTCTAATCATTACTTCAGTGCCCTCCCACCTTCTTGTTTGATGCTTTGAATAATTTAATTTTTTTTTTTCTTTGGCAACTTGTTAAATTTAATTATGCAACAACATCCATCCTGGATCATCATCCTCAATCCATCATTTTTTTTTTCTCCCATAATGGCATTTGGTGATCCAAATGAATTCCTCCATTATCACTTAAACACCTTTCTCACTTCAATCTCTTTCCCTTCTTGTCAAGGAAAGAAATTGCAAACCATTTCCTCTATCTCACATCTTCAATTGCACCTAATTTAATGCTGCTGCAATTTTTTTTTTTTTTCAAGAGACCCTTTCCAATGCCTTCAATCATAAGGCATTGCTTTTGTATATCTGCCAAATAATGTTGAGTCTGTATTCTTTCTTAGCAGAAAAATTTTTGTTATATAAACAAACATTTTTCTGCTAAGAAAGAATACATACTCAACATTTTATATACATATATAATTGTTGTAGGCTGAGAAGAGAGAAGAGAGCTGCTCAGCTGTACTGGCCTTATTTGTCCAGCAATAAAAACACAAGGCAAAATATTATTGAAAATTTACATTGTTAGCCCATATACCTGCTGTAAAGTTTAGGTCATAATTTAGCACTCCTTCCTTGTGTCATCGCTGGAGATTAAGTGTTTTGAAAAAAGACCAGTCATAGGTTTTAGCCATAGGAATGAATATTTTTATTTGGCTTTTGTTGAGCTTCGCTAGGCATGTCATGATTCATTTGTCCTTCTGACCATTTTGAAGTCTTAAATGGGGAATGTTGTCCATTTTGCAACTGCTAAAGTGATTCTCTCATGCACAGACTGCTCTCAAATAAATAAATATATATATATATATATACACACACACACACACACAGACACACAAGTAGATAATAACAATCTTATTAATGATATCAGCAAACTTGCTAACAATGTTGGTTTGAAAAGAAAAAAAAAGCAACACTGAATATCAAGCAGACAGCTATTGTAATAGTAAAAATAAATTAAGAAGAAAGATAAACACAACTGCCAGTTTCATGCTTAGACCCCAAGTTAAGAAATCATACAAATATGGATGAATCCATGGTTATTTATTCAAGGGGTAAGTAGAAGAGCAAATATGTGTTCTCATGCCTGCACTAGGAAAGTAATTCAGACAATTTTATTCAACGGTTTGTCCTCTAAAATATATAATCTTTCTTTCAGGTAGAGTCCACACACCTCTGAGATCCAGCTTTATATGCAAATGCTTTTCTTAATATTTTCTATTCCACTTCCAGAGTATTCCAGTCTTTGCACAAATACAGAGAAAGTGTCATAATATTGGTTACTGCCTTCTCATGAAAGAGGTTTTATGATTGTACAATCTTTGTTTACATGGCCCTTCAGAAACACCAATATGATACATATCTGGTTTGTCTCTGTTCTTTTACAACTGCCTGGGTGATTGTATTACTAGTTAAACATTTGATTTTTGAAACAAGTAGCTGTGCTCACATTTCTTCTTAATTTGCTTTTACTATATATAACGTCTTATGAGGTATTCTGTTTTTTTATTTAATGAAATCATGAATAGTAGTTTTTTTGTTTTAGCAAACTATGATGGAACAGGTATAGCTAACATGATTATACAAGTGGTTTCTTTTCATGTCATAATTTGACATACAAACATTTCTTCTTTTTTTAACCTCTCAATCAAGACTGATTCGTTCTCAAAATACAAACCAAAATTAATGTCTTTTACCATCTCTTGCATTAAGTTTGTCAAAACTTTGTAATGCATTGTTCAAATTCCAACAGTATTATACGCTTCATTGTTTTCAGCTTTTGTGTGGCTATTATACAGTATATGCCTTAAATAGAGAAATTAAACTCTTTGTCAATATACAAACTTTTTTTTTTTTTCATGTTAAAAAAAATAACAGTATTTGTTAATTCTCTATGATATTTGGATTTGTATGATTTAATATTGTTTTTATATACTTGTAGATATTTATTGAACAGTTCTTTTGCATTCTGAGTAAACTTTAAATGTATAAATATTCTGGTTCTTTCCTAAATGCCTTTTATTTATTTATTTATTCTGGCTTATTTATATTCTCACTTTATTTTGCTCCATTTATGATTTTATCCTCAAATCTGATTTTTATCTTTTTTTTTACATTTGTTGATACAACTCTTGGCATTTCCTTAAATTGAATTCTTCCTGTTTTATTTGTGATAATCTCCCCTATCTGGCAATGTTTGGCAAATCTTCACTCTATGTATCCACACTGCTCAATAGATCATTGTATGTTTTCTTTATCCTTCCTATCTTCATGCAACTGACAATGGCATTCCTGAAATGAAACTCTTCCAAATATATACAACTGTGCTTCCTCAAAGCTGTCCCATCCCTAAGGAAAAATAGCATTGAGCAGAACTTTGGTGTACAGGGTTGGATGCCTGGTGGCTTACAGATGATGTTTCTGTGCATATCTAACCAGCGTTGATTGTCTCTCCTCTTCTTAATGTTACAAAAAGGATGAAAATTTTCCCTCATTTCTCTAGCCTTATTGATTTCTGCCAGTCAAAGTCTTCCTGTCAGATTTATTCCATATTTTTGGTGATTTATCTTCCAGATCCACTCACTAGTGCCGCTTATCTTGTAGTGATGCTGGTAGAATGGGGGAGGAGTGACACGAGGAGACAGAACGCTTGCTTTGATGTTTCAAGTCCACAATATTAATGAATATTAATGAATATTGCTTCATTTCCCCCCCATTCCTTCATCCCTTGCTTACTGCGGCTCCTTTTAGTAAATAACTGCCATTGCTTGCTTCCAGACTTGAACTCGGCCTCTTCCATTCTTTCCATAGCCAACAGAACTAGAGGCCTGCTGCCTGTCTGTTTTCAATTGCTCTCTATCCATCAATTTGATTCTGACTTTGAGCAATAAAAATCAATGCCAACCTCATTTGATATATAACAAACATTTATTTAGATACAAAAATAACAATAGTTCACTATTACTTTTAGATTTTATTGAAGGACTTGAGCCACTGTGTTTGTTGTGCATTGTTTGATGGTGAAGCAGTCATAAGCCTCAAAGACAATTTTGATTGAGTGAACATGATATAAAAGACAATAATAAAGCATTGTTTGAAAGATGTTCATGATAAAAAGGAAATTAATGTAAAAGGTAATCAGGATATTGTGTAAAAGATAGGATAAATGCTATTCTGTCAAAAAAATAAATAAATAAATAAACTTAAATTTTTTTTTTTTTGTATGTGTACTGGTATGAACATAAAAGAAAGATAGTAGCCTGGATGAATGAAAAGGATAAACCCAGATGTAACTGAAAATGTTGCAGCTCTTAACTCTCCCCCTCCTAGATTGAATGCTTTTATTTTTCCTCCTTACTTTACAATATTCCTTTTTTTTTTCTTTTTTTTTTTTTTTTCCTCTCTCAATTTTTTGCTTCTCATTGGGGAAATGTTGATAGCTTTACTCTTACTGCTATTTGAAAGATGAAAACTAAAACAATGAGGGAGATGATACTTGCCTGTGTGTATTTGCTAAATAGAATATTGTTGGAACTCTAAAAGTGGAAGAAGATAGTGTCCATTCATAGTTGACCTAGAGTAAGAATGGGGTGTCAGGTGACAGGCATACTATGAATGACAATAATTAACCTTCTCCATCTTTTCCAGAATAGTATCAGTCTCTCTGTCTGTTACAGATGTGAAAAGCTATTCTGCATCGTGGAAATATCCATTATTACATATTAATACCTATATCATACTCACTTGCAACTTTATCAGGTCTCATCAATTTATTCAAGACCTTCTTTGTATTTCAAAATTTCCTGTTGAAATATTTAAAAAGCAAGCATTGAAAAAAGAATAAAAGAACAAAAAATTATTATTTATTAGTTATCAATATTTTTTCAGTGTTAACAAGGAAAATATCCTATGCATAAAACAGTAAACCTTTGTCCATACATTTGAATGGGAGCTAAAGGACATTTTTCCAGTTATAATCTAGTTTCATAAATATAAATGGTATTATAAAACCAATATGTATATTAATATCTCCAAAATCTCTATTTTACATTTCCAATGAATGGTACATATAATAAACTTGGACATTCATAGATAAATTTTATAATCATTTTTTCTTAAAAGTAAAAAAAAAAACTAAAAAAAAACTATTTCTCTGATTAATGCATGATTTCTAGATATTTCCATTAATATCTAATCTTTACTCGTTAGGAATTATATTTCATAAGGAGTATAATATTGCAGCTAATCACTGGCATCTAAAAGTATCAAACTTAAAGATTTATATATTTAATGCAAATAGATTGAATGCAGTAAATATGACTGATTTTTTAAAAACCAAATTGATATAACACGTTTTTTTTTTAATGGTTAAAGTTCAAGATTTAATTTTTACTATGTTTTTAATTAACATTAAAAGAGAATGTTTTTGCTTACTGTTACATTTGAACAATCCTTAACTAAAAAAATAAAGATGAAAAGAGCAAAATTTAATAAAACAAAATCACTTGATTAACAGAAATAATTTGTCATCAGTGATGTAATTACATTCACGCTTTTAGGAAAGCAGGTGATATGGCTAGTTTGGAAAAGACAATGTCTTTTTATTTAGTAATATTTCCAGTATGTATATCAAGTTCAAGTTCTTCAAGGATATTTTGTGAAATATGTTTAACACTGGACTTCATGAGTTTAAAACATTTATTTATAAAGCTTACTTAAGATTCACAGCACTTTTCATAGAGGAATGGTTGTGGAGATCATCTCACAAGCCATTGTTAATGATTTTTGTTCTGCACTGGATTTATCATGTTCCTTAGGAAGAAACAGCTCTGAAACTCAAGTAGATAAATTGATTTGAATGATAGGTGGACATCATGAAATTATGTTTATAGTGCATATTAAACAACAAAAATATTCTCTAAGCTTTCAAATAAAATTAAAAAAAAAACAGTTTGCACTTTAGCACTAAAGTTTATTCTACTACTTTAAAATACAATAGTACCAAGAAAAAATATATACAAATCTACACAAAATAATGTGCTTTTTTTTATTTACATGTGGAAAGTGCAGTTGTATTGACATATAATATTGAGCACTTATTGAAGAAATCTTTCAAAAGCAATCAAAAATGGATTTCCAAAGGTGAATTGCAAAGAAGCAAAAAATGAAAAAAAATGTCTGTCTTTTCACTAGCTATACTTGTTTGTCAGTTGAGGATAACACAATAGCTGTCCATTTTTGCTCTTATTACCCATTCTCACTGTCCTCTTTCAGTGCCATAAGGCTTTTATTATTGGCTATGTAGCTATTTTGATTCTCTCCCTAAATATTTCAGACAAGGTTCTCTATTTGACCACACATTGCTCTTTTACTGTAAATGGAATCTTGTGTGTTGTTGTCCCAGCCAAACTGGGTTAGGCTTATTTATTTGTTAAGCTTCTGCCTTTA
Organism: Acanthosepion pharaonis; assembly: GCA_903632075.3. NCBI lineage: Eukaryota > Metazoa > Mollusca > Cephalopoda > Sepiida > Sepiidae > Acanthosepion > Acanthosepion pharaonis. Next base: position 580,353 of record CAHIKZ030001391.1, on the reverse strand, counting down.
TGGTTGGCTAAGAGACATTCTGTGCAGCTATACAACCAACCAGTGTTGTGTGAAATTGTTTATATTGACCAGCAAAACCTGGTCATTCAAGAGTTTCAGTGCACTAACAAAGCAGAAATATCAAGTCGATTATTCCTATTTGAGAAAGAAATATGACAGATAAAAAATAAAAAGTTGTGGAGAGGGATGATAACTTTTTAATTATCTGGATTTGCTACTTGTTAGAAACATTTAAAAATTTTCTTCTTTCCTGTATTTTATTAATATTTGATATGGTATTGTATCTAAGTGTACCTTACAATAAAGGCCCCATTGTAAATGCCATTTTAGCACAATTGATTCAAGATTTCATGCTGTTAGATTTTCTCCCCATTTTGGAGCCAGAATCCCAAGAGGACATTCACTGTTTTTGAGAAAATCAGTTTGAAATTCATTTTGGTTTGGCCTTTTGATTTTCTCTTCTCCCTTAGCAAGAGTTTATTTTAGATTGTGGATAATGAATGGCAAAATTGGGAAATATTGCAGTGCCATTGATTTTCATCCTTGTTTGATTCTGGTTTTCCTATTTTCGCATCTGGGAGTTTCCCATTATAAAAGTATTCTTAATGAAATAGAAAGAAGACAAAGGGGAATGATGTGGGGGGAGGAATGGTAATTGTTGATAATATTGGAAAGAACAAAGAATTAATTGCGAGGAAGAAATTAAAAAGAAAAGAAATGTGCATAAAAATCAGAACCTGCAGGCTATTTGGAAAGATGAGTTGTGGTTATATCTTAGAAAAGTATCTCTGAAATTTCTTTTTCTATTTAACTACCACCACCACCACCAACTCCTCCTTAACTCTAAACCATTTTCAATTTTTTTTCTCTCTACTTTCTGCATCTCTCTCACCTCTCTATTGACTCTCACCCCTATCTCTTTCATTCACCTCTTTCTTCATCTCATCCTTTTTCTCTCTTTCTCACTGGTTCTTTTACTCTTTTATCCTCTTATTTTTACATTCTTCTTTCTTGATTCAAATAAAAGTAAATATTTCCTTTCACTGTCCACTAGAGAATGAATATCAGCTTTTCTTTTAATTTTTTTTTTACTTCTTTTCTCATTAGCTTTGGCCTGTCTTTTTTATCTTCTCACATCTGTCTTTCTTCCTTACTGATTAAAAAGAATCCTTATATACCCCACCATTCCCAAAATCAGTTGAATCTGATATCCTCTGCACAATTCTTTAGGCGTATCTTGAAGCAATAAGGCTGATAATTTATTCATTGCTGTGACTAATAAATGCAGCTTAAAAGATTTTTTCATCTATACACACCCGCACACACCTATCTGCACAAACATATTCATTCTTACATATGTGCAACAAATATACGCTCAAGTAAGCTTACATATATATATATATATATATATATATACACACACACACATACTAAGAAACACTTATACATTTTGAATTTCATACATTCATATAAAATCATTTATTCACTCAGGTACAGCTTCACTAATGCACACACACACACACACACACACACATATATATATATATATATATATATATATTTTAAAAAAAAAAAAAAAAAAGATATTCATAATCTTATTTACCCTCACATTAACAATCCTAACCTACTCTCATTCAAAATTGCATAGATGTACATAAAAAAAAAAATCCTTTTTAAAATATAACACTCATCTTTATCCATCTCCCCATGCACATTGTACACATTAATCTGCATGAGTTTACAAACTCCTGCATATTTGCAACATACACGTTCAGTTAAAGCTCATATGTGAAATGCTTGGGACATTATGCATACATAAACAGCTTCCTATAACAAATATATATGTGCATGGAAAGCCTGTCCATCTATATTCATACTTACTCAATATACTTTAACAAAACATAGCAGGGCATAACGAAAATGGCCCTTTACCCCAAACACGCCCCCACACCCTTCAGCTGCAGAAGCCACAACAAATTTGCAACTTTATCATTTATTCTTTCTTTGCTTCTCTCCTGTATTTTTAGGAACTTGAAATAAATATAATCAGAACTTGCATTTCATCTTCCTACGAGATACAGAGAGTAGGTGATATGTCAATGTAGAAATCATAAATTAAATACAATATGTATTATTTGCCTGCTAAACTGCAGACTGGGAAGAAAAATACACAAATATTATTGTAAGTTGACAGGCAAAGGCCAAACAGATGTAGACAGAAATTATGGAATGATGGTCTTTTCTGTGAAAAGACCTGCTGTTCATCTTGAATAAGAGATGTGGTTCACTGCTTTATCAATCAGTAAAATGCCCAAAGGCAAAGAGGTTTACTGATTGTAACTTTCTTCAATTTTGCTGTTTTTCACAAGTTCAATAAAACTGTATGTATAGATAGGGTGTGTGTTATTTTTAGTGGATACTCATATTTGAATAGGCTGTTCATTTATTTTCTTCTACCGGCCTGAATATTCAAGAAATCTTATTAATGAAAAAAAAATTTACGTTTTCCCACAGGATTTGGAACCGTGTCCCCCAGGCAGCAGAGCGCACATATTTTTCTTTAGTAAGATTTCTCAAATATTCAGAGCCGTAAACAAAAATAAATTTGCTGTTTAATAAATAAGTGGAGCATCTACTCAAATATGAGTAACCATTAGAAATAAATTTTAAAGATATATATATTAAATAAGAGGAAAGACTTTGGAGGAAATGGATAAACTCGGCAATTTTAAAATATCTTCAATTAACAACTGAAAATAATTTCATGTATAAAACTTTTGTTCCCAGAATAATGTCTGAAAAATATCGACAAACATACTCTTGGTAAAAATCTTTATGGAATCATCTTGAGAAACCATTTGTTGAAAAGTCTCTTAGATGTCTATACTCTTATAAACAAAATTTTTTGTTTATCCTAAGAAAATTATAATCCAAAAATATCTAATCTTGTAGGTTTCTGCCTTTTATGATAATTGGACATTTCATTTTGATTATTTCATAATCTCTCTACTTTGTTAAATTCATTTTTGTGTGATACTTATAATAACAATTCAATGTTTTCTTTTCCTGTTGAAGCATTCTTGTGAGGTTTTGCTTAAACGTTTGAATTGATGGTATGGTTGATACAGATTTTCTAAAGATGATTTCTGTTTTAATCACAATAGCATATCACATATTGGTAACTTTTTAAATATTTTCCTTTATTTAATATTTTGTTGACCCTCCCTTTTTTTTTTTTCTTTTTTTTTACTGTTTGTGATGGAAAGTTTTGTTTGTCATTCAACTATTTTCTTTCTGTGCTTTCTGTCATCTGCTTTTCTATCTCTATTTTGTAACAAACCATAAACTAAAAACTTTTATCATCTTTTTAGACGCAGGGTCCTATCACGCCTCATACAATGGTGATTCTACCCAACACAGACGGCCTTCAGTTGCTGTTATGTTATGATAGTAAGTAAAGTACTTTTCTCTCTCTTGACTATTAGCTGTCCAGTATATTTTTCATTAAAATGATATTCAATTGGGCCTCCGAACACTTTGTGTGATTTCAAAACAAAGTTAATGTCATTAATCATGCTGTATTAGAAGCTGAACTCTATATCCTCATTTGTGTTCAAATGTTTTCAGTTTGCTTTATGAAAAGTTTTATTACATTAAAAAAAAGTGAGTCTTGTGTTTATTTACTGCCCACTCTGACTGATTTGGGTGAGTGACTTGTCAGAACCAAACTTGGAGCAAGAAAAATGGAGAACTCATGTCCCTCTCATTATTTATACAAAGGAGGGTGCCTGAAAAGTTCTCAATTCAACCCACTTCCCAAAATCTTACCAAATAACCAAACAACAGAATTTCTTTTGTAATTCCTTCTTGGTCAAGAACTTATCAGCACTTTCTTGTACAGTCCTCCATCACTTTTGAGGCCCATGTGGTTAGCTAAGCCATGAAGAATTTTTAGACACAATTTAACATGGAAATATTTAAAACCTGCTATACTCAGCAATGCTTCTAAATTCATTGATATCACTAATAAATTGGTTACATTTTTTAAATTCTCTATACACTATACTTTTATGAATAATTTTTTTGCTTCTATTTCAACTTATGTGTGTGTGTGTGTTAAAATTCAGATATAAATATATTCTTTAGAGTCAAGAAGTAATTTGTGGTTTTCATTTGACGTGATACAATGTGAGATGGCTTTCACTTTTAACCTAGAAAACAGATAATCAATAATTCATTTTCATATTTAATTTTTTTTAAAACTTTGTTTACTTAGTATCGGTCTTGGAGATATGTTATAAACAATGGCTAATATGTTGTCATGCCACAGGTTGATGGAATAGCCAATGTCTGCACTTGTCAGGCTACTTTAAAGTAGTTACTGATAATTAGTAACATTGAGTAGGGGTAAAGAAAATAATAAATGATATTTTGACTATTTAGGTATTGTAAATTTTATACATATTTGATTAATTCAGAAAGATTACTTATAAAATAGATATGCATAAGTTATAACCAGTATTTTTTTCAGAGTCTTAAAAAAATATTTGCCTGAATAAGTATGTAAATAGTAATATATAATACAATGATTAATGAAATATGAACTAAAATTATTTTTAGGAAACTGTATAATTTTCTCGCAGTCATCTCATGACAATTTTTGTTTTAACTTTTAGGGCTTGATTGTTATATTACAAAAGTAGTCTAATTTGCTAAGAAACAGTAAAATTTTGTTAGAAACAAAGAAAAGAGTACTGAACTGTTATATAATATCAGTTCTCCTATATGGCAGCTAATGGTGGACAATCTCCTCACAGGTAAAGAAGAGACCTGAGGCTACATAAATGTTCTACAGGAGGATGCTGAGAATACCATGGACTGAACATGTGTGCAATGATAAATTTCTAGGGAAAATAGAAACAAAATGACACTTAGAATCAGAGAGTTGAAATTCCTAGGGAACATAATGAGGAAAGAAGACTTGAAGAAATTGACACTCACAGGGCATATTGAAGGCAAGAAAGACAGATGAAAGCAATGAATATCCTGCCTAATGAGTTTGTGTAAATGATTGGCAAAACACGGACTGAGAATGATAGTGAAAAGACAAAGGTTACTAAAAGCAAGAACAAATAGGAAGTTGTGGTGAGTCATGATCACCCACATTCTGAAAGGACACAACATATAGAAGTCATCATCTAAGGTGTAGCTAGCTGTGAGTAGCAAGGTCATTTTTAAATAGATTTTCTAAATGTCATTTCTGAATCACAAATAAGTTGTTATAATGAAATTAAAACCTTTTAATTGTCGTAACCAGAGATCAGATAAGACTGGTTACCAAGAATTTTTTTTTTTTTTTTGTGAAGTAAAATGAAAAGTAGAAGCACTAGAAGCAAGAGGTTGCAGACATTTAGAGATAAGTTATTTTAATGGTCCTTTATGCCTAAAGAAATGCACTGAAGAACTTTGTAAATAAAAGTAATCTGATTTCTCTGTAGGAGATCAACAAACAAATATTGATGTTTAAATATAGATTTGTTTCATTCTTCAGATTTTGAAGAAGTCTCTAATGCAACAATCACTCAGGAGATCAAAGAAGACAGGAATAGTTTGTCCATTTAGAGAAAGGCAAATAATTAAATCACTCTACAAGGTTTATATTTGCTTCCCCACAAAAGCAATTTTGTAAAAGATTTGTTAACCATTTGGACATGACTGATTACTGATCTTTGTTTTGAAATAAACAATTGTAGCCAGGAAATGTCTTCAGACATCTCAATCATGAAAGTTGCTTTTGCTCAGTTTTGAGGCAGTCTTTTCATAATCCAGCAGTTTTAAGAAAGAATTCACACATTAGCTTAATTTAGTTTCTACGAAAATGATTTTGTAACTCCTGGCTGAGAAGTTTGAAATAAACCCAACCAGGAAGTAATTTCACAAAAATCTTTGTCCTAGTTTGAATCAGTCAAAGCAAAAGTCCATGCTTTCAATGATCATTTTTAAACTGACATTAAAGTAATTGTTGATTTGAACCTTAAGTAAATTGAATCTACTCAATATTAATTCCTGAATGTTAACACTTATGCTTTCAATCAATGCATTAGAAATATTTGTATAGTAAAGATGAATGGTAGATTTATCTTTTTATATTTATAACTCTACTATTTGTCTTTGCTTTGGATATTGCTGTGACATCTGGTCTGGTGCTTCTACTATATATTTATAGATTCTTGATAAAATCCAAAGAATCTGCAGTGTTATTGATCCTGACCTGGCATCTCGACTTCAGTCACTTTCCCACTACCATAATGTAGCTTTCCTGTACCTTTTCTATAACTACTTTCATGGTAATTGTTCTGTTGAATTTTCCTCTATGGTACCTAGACTTTAAGCTTAGTACTAGATTGACAGCAAAGTGTCATCATTTTAGTGGTGGGATGGCTAGATGTAACCATAGCTTCTATGTTAAGTTTCTTCTCTTGTATTTTTCACTTGTGGAACTCTCTTCTGGCTTCTTGCTTTCCAGGCAACTTTGATCTTTAGAAATTTAAATGCAATATCAATAGTTATATTCTGTCATAATTCTTCTTTTATTGTTCTCTCTCTCTCCTTAATAGTATTTTTATTTTTTCTTGTATTCTTTAACACTCAGTAACCCCTTGCATCTTAGTGGCTTTATTTCCTTGCTTAGGGTGAAATGATGATAAAAAAAATAAAAACACATCAATGGAATGAAGTGAAGGAACAAAACCAAAATCTATAACATCTTATTGATATATGAATATTAGATTTCAGTTACTACTTTGAAGTTGAATATTAAAAAGGTTTATATTAGTTTTAGTTTTCCATCCCCCTTATGTTTCCCAGTGGATTTTTCTTCTTAGTTATAAATAAATATAATCTTTGAAACTGTCAGGTAGAATATAATTTATAAATGGTGAAAGCATTTTGTGTGTGTATGTATGTATATATATATATATATATATATATATATATATATATATATATATATATACACACACACAAAAAAAAAAAAAAAACTTCATTATGAGTTTAATTTCATCCTGCCCTAAAGGTTGAACCATCTTTGCTAAGGCTAGAAAAAAAAATTGCTTGTCAAAATGACAATATCTTCAAAATGAATTTGATAAAGTTAATTACAACATTCATTGTAAAACATGGACAGTAATTAGAGGTTATTTCTGCTCGTTTAGTTATGGAGAAAATAATTTTAATTTAAAGGAAGAATTGAAATTAACAAAAAAAATGTGATAACAATAAAAGAAATCCATGCATGATTTTTTTTATATATGTTAATATAATGGAAACTAAATAATTATATGGTGTTTTTTAGTAATGGCTTTGTCTAAGTTTCAAGAAATTGGCTATGGAAAATATATGTACCCATTTAATATATTTTATATGTACTTTTGGTTTAAAGTAGTGAAGATTAGTGTAAAATATTTTATTTTCATCCTTAGAAACTGCATTATTTAGTGTTTACAAGAGGCAGACTGATTTTTTTTTTAAATTTCCCATAAGCTTTGATTAAAATGTCTTTCTCCAAAAATGTCTCTTTAAAAACTGTTTGCTACTACTTTTTAATTGTTTTTTTTTAATAATGTTCATTTATCTACTTTTTTTTTTATTTTTTGTCAATTTTAGATGAAGGTGTTTATGTGAACACCAATGGAAAGATCACTAAAAATGTGGTTTTGCAGTGGGGAGAACTACCAACCTCAGTTGGTAAGTAGCAGCTGATTTATTCTATCTCTTTGTATAAAAGTGTATTTTTTATATTCTGAAATGAAAACTTCTGATCTTAATTAGCAACATTGTTTACTAAAAAATAAAATTAATTGCCCCTCTCTCTCACTTGAGAATCAGATTCTGTAAAGTTTTAATTCTAATAGAAATTGGAAAAAGAAATTTTGAAAGGTCAATGTTTGTGAAATAAAGATTCATTGTGTTCTTTTGAAATCAGGCATCACTATTTGATGAATTTCTTTTTGTTGCTTTTATAATATTTCTATAAAATGCTTTGTTTAATAACAAAGAATAAATTTGTTTCAAACATCAGTGATTTTCTAAATTTGTATGATTTTTTTTTTTTAATTTATTTTATTCATGTAATTTATAGTCAAATATTAGGTACTGAAATGATCCCTTCCTTGAAATACACTTAGTAATTTAAGGTCAGTGATTCAGTTATATATATATATATATATATATATAATGAACCAATTCTAATATTTGGTTTCTTATATAAAAGCTTTGTTTTATAATTTTACAAGGCATGATTCTATTTTAACAACAACCTACACATCCTTTAAAGTTAGAAAATTCTGACTGAGATGGAACCAAACTTAGTGCTATCTTTTGGAATTAATTTTTGGTTGTCTTTCATTTTGAAAGACATAATAGAAAAATTAAGAGATTTTTTTTTTCTGTGACTTTCATATAAGTTCAGAATGTTCTCTTAGTCTAGACTGTTGTTTTTGAATTCTCAATAAATTAGAAAGACAAAATATCATTCCCCCTCTTTCCCAAATACTAAAAGTTATAATTTTGTTGTGTTTAGCAAGATGTGTCTGAAGGTGAATACATGTCAACAAGGATCTATTTCTAATTTCATTTCATTTAAAAACCCTTATAACTTTAAATACCTTTTTTATTCCTTTTGCATGATTCTGTCAAAAAGCAATATAACAAGTTCATAAAAATCCTGATAGATCTGAGAATCTGCATTTGAAGCTAAACTATTTTTTATTTTTTATTTTTCTCTCCACTCACATTTTAGAAGTAATTTGTGTTCTGTCAATGCCATTCATTCATTATTAGAGGAGACATTGTTTCCATACAATGCTGTGTGTCTGTCTGTCTGTTTTGTTTTGTTTTTTTTAAGCCTTTCTGATGCAAACTCAAGAAGTGATAAAAGAAACAGACTCTACACTATCTCAGACAATGCAAGTTAATGTTTTCACAATATAATTGATATTATGCGACTGTTGGTAAAATTTGTAGGATATATTTGATAAAAACAATATACCAATGAGTTAAATAAATATTTTCCATGTTACTATGTGATTCTTGACATTTTATAGCCTTTATCAATTGATCATTGATTTTGTTAACTTTCTACTATCTCAATTATAACATGCAACTGTTCTTATTGCTTCCTGGTGATCTTCTTTGCTTCAATATTGTTTTCCATTCTTATATAACTTGTACTGAACATTTTCTATTGGATTAATATCTGGAGAAGTTGAAAACCATTCTATTAATTTGATGTATTTGAAACCTTTTTGGCAAGGTGAGTAATAAATAGATTTTTAGAATTTGAAGAAATTATAATCTTTATATCCTCATCAACTTTGAAGCTTTTGTAGAGTGGTTTCACAGTGGAGGCTTGTATTTGTACTAAGTTGGTCCTAAAATAGGTCCGACGTACAAAACGTTAGGAACTTGATATAATAGGTAATGACGCAGAGAAATCTAGTGGTGGTCGCTGATACTTTAGTATCCGACTAACGGTTGTCCGGCATCGACTGACTGACCAACTCACTGAGTGACTTTTGCGACTCCTACTTATTATAGGTGGGAGAGTCTATTAACTATAGAATAGGTGTGTTTCACTATAACAGAAGCTATCTATAATACTAATCTGAAACATTACTCCACCTCCCTTTTGTTGTCTTCTAAGTTCTATTGGTTATTTCCAATAAGGACTCAACCTCAAGCCTAGTCACCAAGTCTATCAAACATAGCTCTCCACTCATCATAAAAAATTACTGTTGAAACAAGTTTTTCATCTACTACTTCACCCAACATTTCACTTTTTGGTGTTTACTTAAAAGTAGTATTTCGACTGCTTTCATTTCTTTAGAAATTCTTAATATTTTGCATTTTTTTTTCTCTCTTGACATTTTCAACACCCAACTGTTATTCATTTTTCTTACTTATTATCCTTTTATTTCTCAAATCATTTATGCAACATTCATGGTTTTTTTTTTTTTTTTTTTTTTTGTTCTATAATCTCTCTCCAACTTTTTTAACATTGTGTTCCTGTCACTCAATAACTTTATATCTTGTTTCTGTTTTAAGGTTACATCTTTATAACAAATGGCAATCTTTATATATCTGAAATTAAAAAATAACTTGGTTTTTCATAATTGTAAAATCTGACTGTAGTTTCTTCATAACAATTTAATTTAAAAATGATTCTATTCAGAGAAATCCATAGGATTAATGAATAGTTGATTTCAGCAAAAGGTTTGTGCATGTAAATTCTTTATTGCATTATCCAGTTTCACCTCAACAGATCTGCATCAGCTGTTGATGGCATTTCAGGGATAAAGTGAGTCACAAGACAAACATTTTAATGGAACGCCAATATGATTGTTGTCTATATTCATTTATCTGTTTGAATTATTACTGAATCTTGGACAGATTTTCATTCTTTCCCATGTCATCTTTTCATTCAATTGTAATAAGTCTGTTTTATTCATAGGATTTAGAACAAATCTTTGATTTATTTCTTACTTCTCTTCTACAACAATCAAAATTTAACTTTGGAACTTTTTCATTTTGATTCAAGGACTAGGTAGTTTGGACTCTTCTGAAGCAGATATTGGAAAGGTTTCCATCTGGTTGCCAAGGGCACACCAAATAAGTAAATTCCAAGATCATATGACTAGTTCTTGCTAGTTTCATTTGATCTCATCTTATGTGTCAATTAAGCTGGCCAGACACTAGAATATTGTCCCTTTGTTGCTATGAAAATTAGATTTAATTTTGAGTTTTTAACTTTTAAAAGAAAAGAAATTTGATTGAGAAATAATATTGTACAATTCTAAAATCTATGTGAATATAATGAAGTACTGTTTTTATTGGCTATGATTGGTTTATTGCACAATATATTTGTCAGTAATATTGCAGCAATAACATGGATAATATAGAAAAATATCTTTATTGAATGGATGATTTTCTAATATTGTGTTGAAGTATCTGAGATATTGCACAATATATTTTTTTTGTTGGTAATTCTCTATGGAGATTGCTTTGCTCATTTCTCATGTAGAGATCCTTTGCAGTCAGTCATAAAATATCAGTTATGTTCAAAGTGAACATATTTTCTCTCTCTCTCGACCTATTCAGTTTAAATTAGTTTCTCATTCATCTGAATTGGCATTTCTGAAATATTTGAGATTTCATGTTAACTACTTCAAAGTCTGGAACGAATACAATATGGTCCTTGAATATATGCAAAGCCAAGTGGAATTGTGTTTAGTGGACATTTATTTGCTATGAAAGATCTCCTAATTGGATTCAAGATGTGAACTTGCTCAATCAATGTTCATGAAGCATTTGTGATTGTTACTAAATTCTAAGAATTCCAAACGAAAGATTCACCCAAGAATATTCAGAACTTGAAGAAGTTTATTAAAATGTGTGCTACAAATAGGCTTGCTACCAGTTTAAGGATGGTCATGCAGCTACACTGTTAAACATACCGTATATGTATCTAGATGTACATATGTTTGCCAATGTACTTAGAAGCAAAATCTAGATTTGATAAAGGTTGACTGTGATTAACTCCATCCCACAAGCCTCTTCTGGTGAGGGATGGGTCCAATGGTGAGCTACAATCCACTTATTGATTATTCACATCTGCATTGGCACCTACCACCACCACAACTGATGTTACCATAACTCCCACATCTCTCTCTCTCTCCTCAAAACAGACACACATCTAATACAATGTTACTACAGCATTCAGAAAAGCACAGTTCTTGTCATCTTAAGAATTAAACTTCATGGAAGGTGCTCTGGATACTTGTTTATATAAGCATTTTTTTTTTTTTTAAGTTTAATGTAATTAAATTTTGTTCTAGGTTTTTGCTTATAGTTACATGTATATGCTTATAAAATCTTAAATACACAAAGTTATATATCTGCCTATTAATAAGCTGATGTTCATGTTATTTAGGTTTAAAGCCCAAAAACTCATACTTTAAAGGTTAGATGCTTGCTCTTGATTGAAAATTCTACCAACTCTGTCTTGATTCAATAAACAACATATGTTATAAGTTTTTGGCAAGTGAATTTGGTCTTTGTGCTGCTTTCTTTTTTGCTCTTTCCAACTATTAAGAGAACTTATATATATTTGTCAGTTTGCCAAATGAAACCCCTCTTTTAAAATTACTTGCAAGGTTATGTATATCACATTACTATTTATTAATAACTACCCCCACACACGTTTCTTTTATAGAAAAGATTGGATCTTTTGACCACACAGCCATCAGTTTATTATTCTAATCACCTTAACTATCAGCCAACATATTAAGATTAGTTGTAAAATGTTACAAGTATTTTGTGAATATTGCATGTGTATGAAATATATTATCTGATACAGACGAATTATTGATTGATTTGATGAAAATTCAGGGATTTTTTTTTCTTAATTTGCAACTTTGTATGTTAAAAAAAAAAAATTAACTGTAGCATTTTATAAAACACATTATTATGATTGGTTGTATCTTAGGGAAATCAGCAGTTTAAGTCATAAATATAGATGCATATATTTTTAATATCTGGTAAAAATGAAAACAGTATGTTTTTGTCACTTCAGTGAAAGATGTGCATAGCAAAGTTGACTTTAATTTGCAAGTCTAAATTTCCTACAAGAATGTACATTTATCTTTGGCATCTGTTTATAAGAAGCGATAGAAATGTAATTTTGTTCAAAATAAGTGTTATTCTGATGAAAAAGCATTAAAATACTCAATATTACATAACCAATGTCATCTTGAAATGTCACAAAATAATTTTAATAAACTGTTTAGAATTTCAAAGTAACTGAATAAATTTTGATTTGGGTAAGAAATTGCAATGACCGAAATTTATTTTTATTTTTTTTAGTTTTGTTAATAACACTTCAATTAGTATTGGCTTTGTTCCAAATTTCCATATGTAAACCTGTTTCTTTATTACATGGTAAAAAAAAATTCTATTTCTTTTAGCAGAAGAAACATAACACTCTGCTTTGTTCTTAGGACTCCTATGCTGATTATTTAAAATTATGTGAAATAAACAAACTTGTTACACTTGACATAATATGTAAATATATCTTTGTCCTACAGCAAAAGGAGAAACTTGTTTTTATTTTTGAAAATCCATGTCTTGCTACAGTTTCTTTACTTCATCAAGAATTGCTATGATTGTTCTTGGAAAAGAGTGGAGTAGTTTCCCATTGCATCTTCCACAATTTTACATTCAGATTTTTGCCTTCTAGACTTCACTCTCTATCCTTGGTAGGATAACATGTCTGTCATATTATTGACCAGCGGGAGTATGAATTCTTGCTTTTCCAAAGGGTTTCCATGCAAAGTGAATGCAAAAGCCATAGTCAGAATTGAAATAATCAGTTCATTCCATTTTCTGCACATTAACCTTATAAATTACACATGACATGATACATATCAGTTACCTCTTAAGACACAGGAAAAATAGTTTGTTGTCTCTTTTTTACATTTCTACAAGAAAATCTCTCATTTATATATATACATATATAAATATATTCATTTTTTTTTTTCAGCCTATATCAGCACAGGTCAGATCATGGGCTGGGGCAACAAAGCAATAGAGATTCGGGCTGCTGAAACTGGCCATCTTAATGGGGTCTTCATGCACAAAAAAGCACAGAAACTTAAATTCTTATGTGAACGAAACGATAAGGTAACTCTATTGTAATTTGCCTTCCTCATTCATTTTATTTCTTTTATCTGTGGCAGGTGCAAGCAAGAACATAGCTATGTGTGCAAATTTACAAACAGAGGCAGTAAAAAAAAAAAAAACAGACTATGTACTTGTTGTTGACACAAGAAAAGATGTCAAGACAAAAGAAAATTATTATAAAATCTATGTAGATGTTGTGCAGAGAAATGATGCTTTGATATAATTTTGAAAAAGAATGATTTATTTTTTTTTAAACTCTTCAAACTCATATTAGAAAGACTTGTATTAAGTATGATTATTTGCTTAGAACAAAAGTTATTAATACATTAACAAGAATTTAAAAATTATCTTGAATTGACATACCTCACTGTAAAAGGTTATGATCTCAATATTAAGTATGTCATTTTTTTATTATCAATAATCAGTCTATCTCGGACTTGACATAGGCAAGTTTGATTGGTGATCCACTGTATCCAAGAGACTTCAGCAAAACCAGAATTAACTCTTGTTGAATGACTACTTCTTTCCTCTTCAATATTATTCCATTACATACTGTTCTTGTTGCTTGTTCCTTTCGTTAAGGCAACAAAAGTTTTGATACTAAAATTGAATATGATATAGAAAATTTAAACATTGTAAGTAAAATATTCAATTTTTGTCTTATATCATTCTATTTCTTTGAAATGAAAGCAAAAATATTTTTTTTAACAATATGTAAGAAATATTTTCTTTTAAGTTGATGGAACCGTAAACATTTTTCTGTCTCCATTTTATCAAGTAAATTAATGGCTGGCCGCTTTTATCCAAGTATGGCAAGCTAGTAGACAGGCAATCTCTATTGCAGACGCCTGCTCAGGCACTTTTGTGTTTGTTCAACACTCACAAAGCCCACCTGTGGTTTATATTGCAACTATGCTGAGCAGAGAGAGAGTGCATTATTTGGTGTGATCAACAGTACACTCAAACCCTTGGTCACAATGACTTGTGACTTTGTTACACTCAAACCCTTGGTCACAATGACTTGTGACTTTGTGCTAGCATGACTCCCAAATAGTTCTGTCTACCCAATTTCATTCACAAGTCTCATGTCAACTTGTGGTATGGTTTTCAGCCACTTTCTAAATGTCCCACATGCTGGGCTCACTTCCTAAGGCCAGTAACATCAAGAAGTCATCTTTCTGACAAATCAACCCTGGTGAGATTTGAACCCAGACACATGGCCAAGTGGTTAGAATGTTTGCTTTCCAATCATGAGATTAAGTAAATTATGATGTTTCAAATAACCTTTTCTTTTAAAACTGATTCTGTATTAACTCATTAACTAGACAACTGACTGCCAATGCAAAAGTTAATAGTTTTAAAAATTTTAGTTTGTAACTTTTTATATATTTTGTACAATTGGTTTATAAGAGATGACTGGCTCCCAGATATAATGTCTCTGCTTAGCACAGTTCTAGATAATTGTTGAGCAAAGTCTTACATGATTTTAGGAAGTTATTACTCTTCAACCTTTTAAATTAGAGCAAGGACAAAAGTTAGATATCATTTTTTTTTTTTTTTTTTTTTAATATAAATTGTAAAGAAGTGAAATCAGACTCAAAATAGTTGATTTTGTAATATCCAATTTGACATTACTGATGACATGTTGATATCTATTTTGTATTTTCAGGTGTTCTTCTCATCTGTCCGCTCTGGGTCATCTTGCCAAATCTACTTCATGACATTGAACAAGCCAGGCATGACTAACTGGTGAACAGAATAATGAAGTAACCAGCTTATGATACACCTGCTGTTGTGGTGACCGATTGGCCCTGGCATCCACACTCAAATCTCCCCCCACTATTTCTCTCCTCCTCCTGTTTACTTTCTAATCTTGGAAAAACACACACACACACAGAAAAAAAAAAATGTTTGATCTGCCATCGCCATCACCACCATTGCCACTGCCACTGCTGCCCCTCTCCTCCATTTGTTTTTACAAGCAAAAGAAGAAAATAGTCACTAATAACAAAAATAAAACAAAAAAAATCTTCCTTACAGCAGAGATTAATAAAATAACCAATCAATATCTTCTGTCTCATTCCTATTACCTTTGTCTGTCTCTTTCCTACCAATCTCAATGACAGATAACTAAGTGACCTATAATTAAAATTTCAAGCTGGCAACCCCATTCAGTAATTTTCTTCTTTTAATATTATTTATTTACCTTTTTTTTTTCTTTAACCCTCTTTATTTTTGCTCGCCAGTCTATGGTCTTCTGCTTTGTAAAATGACCACTGTACGGCCAGCATTTGGGGGTGGGGGTTATCATGACTTCACAATTGTGGCTCAGTATTTTATTATTGTTATGAACACTGCATATGGTAAGCCTAGGAATACAGTCACCCCATTTTCCTTCTTCTCTTCTGTTTAGAAATTGAAGAAAGAAACAAAGAGGAAAAAAAAGAGAGAGAGAAAGAAATCTGCTGACCCCAGCAGCTGCAAAGGCAGCAAGATCTCCTGCATGGGACCATTCTCAGGATTTCTTTTGAAAGGACGGGGGAAGAAAAGGAAAGAGCCATATTTATTTTATCTCTTTAATTGATATATTTTTGGATTTATTAAGAGGCAATTAATTTTGTGTACTTACTAGAATGTGTACATAGTGCACCTGTCTGTCAGGTGCACAGACTGATTGCAGCTGTCCCACTGTCATGTCCCTCTTCCTTACTTACTTTTGTTTAACCAACATTGCCTATGTAACATATACACATTCATGTCTATCTCTGCTGTAAATTGAGATTTGTCAGTTTGAGTAAACTTGCAAAACTAATATCTAGACTATTGGCAGGTGATTAACCTCCCTTTCTTTTTAATGTTCATTTGTTTTGGAGCCAAATTGTGGATTTAGCTTTGCCATACAAATGATTCTCTTATAGACATTTTTTTTGTAGGAAAAGGAGGGAGCTGACAGAAATGAAACAAGTTTTCACTTGCAACTTCCTTGAGATCTGCTTTATCAGTCTTGGTAGTTGTATTTTTCCCTTGTTTTTGTCAATGCTGCTAGCATACATGCAATAAAATACATTAATTTGTTGAAAAAATGTTAATACTTTTATTTCACTGATGGTTCAGATGTTTCATAATTTTAGACTGGTGGCTGCTTTTGTTATTAAATCTACTTTTTCTCTCTCTCTCTCTTTCCTCCCCCCTCTAAACATTTTCCCTTCTCTTTGCATTCTGAAAAATTTAATCAAGATACTTAAGAGTTTTAACTTAGTAAAAGACAATTCCCTTTGTCACAGATTTTAAATGACAAATACAATAAGTTTTATACATAATCATTTTCTATATTCTACTTTACAAAAAAAAGTCTGCCCTTAGTGGATATACAAAACTTGAACTGCTTTTTCAACATTTCTTAATATCTAACAGTTAGGTGTTGCATTTCTGTTTTTAAATTGACAAAAAAAAATTATAAAATCCTCAAAATTTAACAAAAGAAAATCAGATCTATGTAAAATATTGCCATACCGTAATCAGTGTATTCAAATTTGAAAAAAAGAAAAAAATTTTTTTTCTTCTTACAGTATAAATAAATTTACCTTTTACTAAAAAGGAATAAATTTATTCTTCATTATTAAATAGTGGATTTTAGATGATAAATTCATTCCTATTTTATGAAATGACTTACATTACCAATTCCTGTTGTGGAAGGATTGCCGGAAATAACATTTCTGGAATGAATATTTATAAGGTTTCTTCAGCTGTCTTCATCATCATCATTAATATTGCTATGAAATATTTTAAGAGAGTGATAGTTTTTGTACATTTCAGTGTATCATTCTACTTGATTTTAGTCTCATCTGCCAAAAAAAAAAAAAATATTATGTAATAATAATGGGGGGGGGGGTGCTGGAAGGGAATGACTCTTGCTTTTCAACCAAGAATTTGTTTTAATCTCTACCAAGTTGTGACATCAGGGAAATTCCTAACTTGATTGATTCTTCAGCAGAAATAAAAAAAAAAGAAACCCATTCTGAAATCTATCTTCCCTTATAATAGCTGATATGGGCTTTTGTTTTTCTCCATTTTAATTTGATCTGCTTTTTAATATTTATTATGCATTGGTCTCTCCCTCACCCCCTTTAATTGATGTCTACCCAATCTTTCAGCCTTTGCTCCAATTTCATAAGTAGAAATTGATTATATTTAGTCATATAGCCTTCAGCAAATCTAAGGGAGGTAACTCAGTTGCAAAATGGTTAGAGGCTAAACTGAAATTTTTCCTATCAGCTGTTGCTATTTTTTTTTTTTTTTTTTTTTTAGGCAGAATGTTTCACCCTCTTTTTGTTTATTATGTGATGTAAATCGTAGTACATTGTATGTATCTTTTTATTGTCAGAGGTGAATGTTTTATAATGCATTATTATTATCATACCATTTGCAATGGAGAAATATGAGTCTATCTTTAATCAGGGTACATGAAACTTACTTAGCTGCTCTGGATGACCCTATTCTATCAATTACCTTATCTTCAGCAAGAACTTGGTAGCTTTTTTTATTATTAAACATTTCAAGTTTTTCCTGCAATAGGTGCAAACATGAGTTCTCCCCCATCCCACCTTACATGCCATCAATGTTTTTGTTTTTCTAGAAGTTGGAAAAGTCACCAGCTGTTTTATTCTTTTAATCAATCATCTCATTTCAAGGGCCCTGATCATTGGTTGATAGCTTGCTGGGAGTTTTACAGAGTTCAACCTTTTATTGGGTTGGACAGTGTGAGATATGAGCAGCATGTCTTGATAGATCTGAATTTCAGTGCTTGAGTACAAACCTTTGTTTTCTGTATGAAGGTGCTGCTTTCTAGCTTGTTGTTTTGTCTTTTTATCTCTCTTCCCTTCCATCGTAGAAGTGCTATAGTAGTTACTCATTACACTTTCATTCCATTGGATTCTAACCAAGTCCTTTTGAAATTGCAACTATAGAATTTCAGGGCTTGTGTATTTCATCTAAAAAAAACCCCAAAAAACAAATAAATATACCCTTTTGCTCAAAAGTTCCTTACTGCATTTTAAGTTTGGATTTGAGCATATTTTTTTTTTTATGTCTTATACGGTCAGAAAAAGGAGGAGGGAGTCTCATAAAAAAAAAAAAAAAACTGCTTGCCTATTTTTGATGAAGATACAAATGGAAATTCATTGTGTAAAGAACTTTGTATATTTCAACTAACAAATACAAAATATATGAAAGCCCTGATAAAACTCATGTTCTTTACTGCTAAAATCAAAAATGGGAGGGGGGGGCATCTTTAAAAAACACTTGGAACAGGGCACTGATATGATACAACCTAGAAATCCATTAGAAGTCTCTCTTTCCTAAATTGTTTTCCCTTGCAGCTCTAACTCTAAACTCTTTGCCAAATTTATTTAGTATATTTGGCTTGTTTTTATGTTGAAAATATTTGTCCTAAAGCATACATATATTTTTTGGCAATGTAACTTTTTGTATACATTTTTAATTGCTTACTTTGTCCTGTTTCTCTGCCCAGCTGCCTCATCCCTGTTGCTCTCCTCTAGGTATCTGTTCTCTCCTCACTGTTAATGTTCCCCTATTTTCAGACATTTTCTTTCTTCCTCAGTAATTTACCCAATATTAACTTGCCATCACTAGTTTTTTTTTTTTTTTTGTTTATTTATACATAATGTTTTACTGCAGCCAATCCACCAAGAAAGAAAGAAGGAAATTAAAAAAGAAAAAACAAGTATAATTTTGGCAAGTTTAACAAGTAGGTGGGTGGGTGGGTGGATGGTTGAGTTTGGTCACAAACAGCTTTCTATGGCCAAGTGCCCTCAAGGTAGACCCCTTTTCTCTATTCTTTCCCTTCAAACTCTGCCAACAACGATGGGGGTGGGGAAGAGAGAGAATCAAGAGACACCTATGGTCCCACAGTTGTTAAATAAATCATGAGGGTTCAAGATTAATGTCAGGAGAAATTTTTGATAAAAATGAATATTTTTTCTCCACTTAAATGTGAAATCCAAACTTTTTTTTTAAAAAAAAAAAAAAACACATGGGCTTGTAAAAAAAATAAAATAAATAAATAAAACGTGCTCATTTCTTTAACCATGGTGACATCTACTTACCATCTTTTAGAAAAGGAGGAAAAGAAACAAAACCTCCGTTAAATTGCAATTAAACAAAAAAGTTATTTATTATTATTATTGCTATAATTATGTTATTTGTAAACTTAAACCATTGCTATAATATTTACAAGGGTGTGAATATAGTTTGTGACGAGAACTTTGTCTTCCCTGGGGTACCCCAATTCCTCCCCCGTATCCCTCCTCTTCTTATTCCTCGCCCCCACCACCCTTCTCTCATCTCATACACATTTTGTTCTATCAAAACCTGAACAGTAAAAGGAAAAAAACTGAAAAAGAAAAAAAATTTTAAAAGACATTATCCAAACAAGGAAAATGAGAAAAATTATGAAAAATAATAAAAAATAAAATTAAAAAAAAAAAAAAAAAAAAATGCTGTACGGTCGTGTGAAAATTCTTATTACACCAAATTTCTTCCTGCACCTCACCAAGTGCTGCAATCTCTAAGGTGAATAAAACAAGTGATCTGTACGAATGTGTATTGTTTTGTTGTTGTTTCTTTGCTTAGCAAAAAAGAAAAGGTATTTGTTAATTGCAGTTTATCTTTATATATAAATTGTATATAATTTTTTTTATATATTTGAAAGAAAAGAATTTGAAAAAGTTTTTGTGGTGCCTTTCGAATTTGAAAAAGTTTTTGTGGTGCCTTTCATTCGTTAACTGGTTTTGTTGTTATTGTGACTGCACATAAATTTTTTTTTTTTTTTTTTAATGTTTGTTTTCAAACTTTTCCTTTTATGGAGACTGAGTGTACAACCATCCATAGTGTTTAATGTTCCAAGCACTTTTGGCCAATTCATTTGCCCTTTTCAATAGTAGTAACCTCAACATGGAATTACTACTATTCTTATACACAGAAAAATATACTAATTCCATGTTGAGGTTACTACTATTGAAAAGGGCAAATGAATTGGCCAAAAGTGCTTGGAACATTAAACACTATGAACAGTTTCTACATGCTTAGCCCTCATAAAAGAAAAATTACAAAAACTGAATAAAATTAACTTATACTTTATTGAATGTGACATAAAAAGGAACATTTTATTAATGTGTGAGTATTTTATATATATATATATAAACACCCCAGGTGTAACAGCAAAATTATCCATCCCAGAAAATGTTTAATATCTGAAACACCACTAAACTAACTGAGTTTCTTTTTTTCCAGGCTCTCAGATAAGATGTTTAACCATCTTGATACCTTTTTTTTCTTTTTTGGTAAGAATGACAGAAAAACCCTTTGAATTATTCAGGTAGAAAGAGAACAGGCTAAAATTGTTTCACACCAGCTACACTGTCTTCCCAACTGAGCTATGGTGGAAGGTGAAAAATCATTCAGGCATTCAGTAAAGGTACCAACATTGAAGATGGAAGCCAGAATATCAAAGTTCATTCAAAAACCATCAAGAGAATGATGAATAAGTTTAAGAAAGTGGGAACAGTAGAGAGGAAAACGGGATCAAGAGGTCACAATAGGAGGAGGGATCATCATTTCAACTAAGAGCTAAAGGTATCAATTAGAAATGATCCAACTTGATTCCTAAGACATTTGGCACATGAGGTTGGAGTTTCAGCTATGACAGTCCAAAGAGCAGTAAAAAAAAAAAAAGACTTCAAAATGAAATCATATGTGAAACCTGTGAGGCACTTTGTTACACCAGGACAAAAAGTTAGAAGGTTAGAGAGGGTGAAGATCATCTTGAATAAGTTGAAAAATGATTCTGGAATTATATAACTTCATGAAGTTCTAATCCTTAGCTATGATTAATTAATGATGAACGTCTTTTTCATTCATGATTTCATTAAACTTAGAGTAATTATACATTCTTACTGCTCAAAGTAGAGTACAATAGTGTTATAAAAACCTCTGAATTCCAGTAAGATATCTTTAATCATTTCTAACAGCTTAATCTAATGATTTGGACAATTTTGCTGCTACACTCATATATATTTTTTATATATATATATATATATATAAAAATGGCACATCTACATGCTATCAAAACTCATGGTTTAGTATTATAATACAACAGAAGATTCTGGGAAAGGAAATTTTGAAATAGATGGAGATTCCATTTCTTTATTTTCTGCAAATTACTGTAATTGTTCTTGGGTAAGATAATGAAGTGCATTCTCATTGCCTTTTCTACACTTTTCAGTTCAGAGTTGTCCTAGGCTTGATGTGAGACAAAGAGGCTTATTTCCTACTATTTAATCCATATCAGGTGGGTAAAGTGGAGCACTCATGCCTTTCCTAAGTGCATTTCTGTGAAAGTCTTGAATTTCTACTACTTTAACATTTATATGCTTATGTAATGTCATAATAAATAGAGGAATAAATGCTTGGTTTATAAAACCAATAAGGCAACTTCTTGAAAAAATATTTTTCTCAAATTATCAAAATTAATTTACTCATTTCTTAATAGAAACTTTCTCCTGCCTGATATTTCCATTAATTTCTGTCACTATAATTTTATGTATTTGATGCACCCCTCATTTCAGCAGGGTATATTCAGAGAGAAAAATGATTTTAGTGTAATTTTTCAAGCAGGCTTTCAGTACAGTTCAAAATCACTTTAGCTCTAGAAAAGCAAGTTTGAAATACAGCTGAAAATAAAGTTAGTGTTTTAATTTTACAAGTATTTCCTTTAAGTTACATCTCTTTCTTCTGTAGTTTCCAACTAGTTAATAAGAGTTCATTGAGGAATATTTAGGTATGACACATCAGCTGGTAGTTTATTAATGGTATTGTAAAAAGAATTACATTAATGTTATTTGAGTAAATATTAAGAAGACAGTAGAACTGACCATTTCAGGTAAAATTAGTTTAAACTTTACCTACAAGAGAATGTTATTACATGTATTTGAATGTTATTTGAATGTTATTACATGTATTTGTGCGTGTTGTCTGTCTTGCATGACAATGAAATATAGTCTTCATCTTTGCTGTATTTATGAATAGTTAACTTTCAAGGATTAAAATCCAAATTAGCCTCTGAAAAATTTAGATTAACAATTGTGCTAAAAAAAAAATAATAATGAAAGGGTTCAATCCCCCCCCCTACTTTTCATTCATTTGATGACAGTGTTATATATAGTCTATGAATATGAAAGAATAAGAAAAAATGTGTGTGATTATCATTTAATTAACTTCTTTCTAAGAAAGATACTATTTGAAAATGTTCATATTAAATTTTGACTAAATGCCATAGCATAAATGAATGTGATGACTTATTTTACCAACTGGTGACATTTATTACTATACATTGATCCTGAAGATGGAACTAAACTGAAACATTCTTCATTCCAAGATGAGTTGTTGTTAATGTTTTTCTGACTTTTTATTTCTTTATAGACAAAATATCCTAGAGAATAAATAACATTGACTAGTGAAATTCTACTCACTCATGATAATAATAATTAATTCTTATTAATTTGTTTTCTATTGTTTGCCCCATGAATGTTTCCTTGTGCCACAGATTTGTTTTACAACATCTATTGTGATTAATAATTTCTCTGAATTATTCTTGTATTTTTTTTTTTTTTTTTAAATTTTCATAGGATTCTGATTCCCTTTCTTCAATTCTAGATAGTTGGAAATTTCACCTTGAACAATGAGGACAAAGCACAAATTGTTCACAGGTTTGATAATCATAAAATGATAAACATTAGAAATTGCTAAATCCCTTGCAAATAATATCAAGAAAATTGTTACAAACCAAGCTGCAAAATCTCACTTTCACTTGACAACTGAAAACCCAATTGTGAGTAATAGTAGTAAAGAGTTATTCAAAGCCATTAAGGCTTCAAATCTACATAAACATCACAATACTGAAGTATTTTCAAATGAGCAACAAACCAATTGTTCACAGTCCTTTGAAGTCTGATCACCTCGTTAAGTGTGTCAGTTGGGCCAATCAGTAAATGAAAGTGAATTTCCAGAAAGCGCTATTCATAGACCAATGCAAGATGCCTCCAATGATTGACAAAATGGCTACTTCCTGAAAGTAATTTAAGCCTGTTCAGTTGAGGTGGAGGAGCTATGTTTGGGGCATGAATCATTTACAATAAGTTTGTTGGCTTCTGGAAAGGGAACAATGGTATTAAAATTACCCCTTCTGACTTCATTGAATACCTAAAGGCTAACCTTCAAAGATAATTAAGAAGGTAGCATTCAAATGATATATGCTGCTAGTGAATTTAATAAATAATACTTAAATAAATTAGGATCTAAAAAC
Source organism: Acanthosepion pharaonis (assembly GCA_903632075.3). Taxonomy (NCBI): domain Eukaryota; kingdom Metazoa; phylum Mollusca; class Cephalopoda; order Sepiida; family Sepiidae; genus Acanthosepion; species Acanthosepion pharaonis. Next base: position 556,235 of record CAHIKZ030001391.1, on the reverse strand, counting down.
AACAGGCTTATTGTATGGCCAACATGTTCCCGTAGATCTAAGACCCCATCAAGAACCTTCAGTAGGCTGTCAAGAGGCATGTTTATGAGGGGAGCAATCAAATTGTATTCAAAAGTGAACTTAAGAAACTGTTTGCAAAGCAATTATCCCTGAAAAAATTCTCAAATTAACTTCTGACAGCTGCTTCACTTCAGTAAATATTACTTTTCTTATTGCAACCAACTTATCATGAACAGCTTAGTATATATAAAGTAGAATCTGTTGGTTTAGTTATACACAAAATACATGAATATATTAGTGTACACTTTTTCTACTAAATACAAATGCCATCTGGAATAGCCATGCTGGTGGGAATTTTTTAACTTCTAAAATATTCGCCCAGAGAAAAGTACTTGAAGCATAGCAAGCATGCTGTACCAAATAAGTACTGTGCAGTGGAGGTATATTAAAGGAAATAATTTAATCATGCTGGCATTAGTCTTGTATACAAGTATAATATGATTCTCTATACCATATGTTACAAAATTTATATTGCTTTTCTTGTTTTAATTGTCTCGTTTCTTATTAGATATACTTTTTCAGAAGACATCATGTGTCTTAAAAGGATGTTTTTTTTTTCCTCTTTACACTGACTATTATTTTAACTACATTCACTCCTCGGCAACGTTTATTGTTTTAAAAAGTGATGATTAGAATTGTAATAAAAGCTAAACATATGAAAATGAATTTATGCATTTTGTTCTTGAGAACTGGCAAGAAAAATAGTAGCACTATTTATTAGAATGGTAGGAAAAATATTGGCTAATTGCCAAGTGATTTGATCTTTACAAAATTTTTTAAGAATAAGGATTATAGTTGGTTTACATATTTTAATAATTTAGTAAATCTAAATTTATGCATAAAAAATTTGATTTCATTTATTTCTTTATAAATTGTTAAATGATAAATATATTTGAATTAGTTTTTAGAATGTGTTGTAAATATAAGATTATTCTTGTAAATGAACAATCTAATAGCTTTTAATATTTCTGTTGTAAATTCTCAAGAACAAAAAAATGTATAAATTCACTTTCGTAATATGTTTCAGTTTTATTACAATTCTAATCATTTCTTTTTAAAATAATAAACATTGCTGAATGAAAGTAGTTAAAATAATAGCAGTGTCAAGGGAAAAACCATCCTTTTGAAACACCATTTTGTTGCAAGCACAAAGATCCAAATTTTCTAACATCTTAGAAAGTAATAAATCCTGAATTTGGATCCCTTAAATAGCCATAAAGATGAGAGGTTATGTCACAAAATATGAATAATCATTTGACTTTAAAAGTCACTGAGCATTGCAAATTGTTTAAGCCAAGAAAAAAGATGTCAATATAAATTGACTATTTTGAGACAAAATATAAGAATAGTGAACTGTAACTGCTAAAAGTAAAATAATTGTCAGAATGTTGGTGGATAGTATGAGCTGCACCCAGTTTTGACTTTTTGATTCTGAGAGAAATTCTCCACATTATGCACAAATATCTTATTACTAGCCAAATTACCTATGCTTTGTTGCATTTTACACACCTTTTCTTTTCTTTTTTCTTTTTTTTTTTTTGTAAGAAAATGATGATTGATTTTAAATCATTATAATTTATGAAGAAAAATGATGCATTTCAAAATTACTCAATGATCTTGCTAATGTGACCTCCATCTTCTGGTTTTCTCCTATATTTTGGATAGGAATCATTTCCTTGATCAAAATTAATTTAAATCAAAGGGAAAAAAAATTCAGGTCTTTGTACCCCTGGGGACCCCCCTTTGATCAAAATGAAATATACTTATCTAAGTACCCTGGGTATTGTAGTTTCAAAATATATATGGTTATGAGCAGGAGAGGGGTCTATCTCCAAAACCCTAAGAGGAGTTCAATAACAGACAGACAAAGGCTACAAGTTATATATAATTCTGCTTATCCCATTCTTAGTTCTTTTGTTAGCATGTACTAAAAAAAAAACAGGGTTTTGTTGATTTAAACCCCCATCAAAAACCTTCCAGTACCTTCATAAATAATGAACTATACCATTTTAATTGCATGGAAATATATATCAGAAACACTGGGTTCAGTGAGATAAAGAAAACAAAATTAAAACCAGAAATCCATGTAATTTTCATGGGTACTATCAGTGACAAATAATACACTATTTAAACATCAGAGGTAGTTTACTTGAGAAAGAAACTATCCCAGATGGATTAAAGAATGAACTTTTTTTCTTTTATGTACAGGTTTTTTAATGTCCTCTTGATAGACATCATGTGAAAAATGTAACCAATCCATGTTCATTGGCTGAGTAAATATTTATGCAGGGAGCGATGAATAAATTGTCATCTAAATTATGCAAAAATGAAAATAACACTGACATCCCATTTTAACAGATATATTTACCAAAATTACACAAAAAATATCTTGAAATTCTAAAGAGCAGATTTATTCAATAAAATCACCACTGGCTTCAACCACAGCTGCCAGATGACTTCGGAATCTCCTGCAACTCTTCTGGATACCCTCCTTGTCTAAGTTGGTGAATACTGCCATAATCCTTGCCTTCAGTTCATCTTTGGTGTTACAAAGAGTTTTGTTGGTCTCTCATTCAACTGTGACCCACACATAATAATAACCAAGGGGGTTTTAAGTCTGGAGAGTTAGGTGGCCAGATATAAGAAGTGATGTGGTTGCAGAAATTGTTTGACAGGCATGACCGGGTTCTCCTGTTTGTGTGGCTTGGTGCAGAGTCCTGTTGCCAAACATAGGGTCTTCCAGCAGTCATCCTCTTGACTCAGAACAACACTACTTCCTCAAAGCACTTGATATAGGCCTTTGTGTTGAATCTGAAGCAATCACCAACAAACTTGGGAGTTCTTTTCTTATCAAATGATCAGAGTGAGTTTTCCAAGCTGCTGTACCTTCATAATCACCATTAAACTACAAATCGTCTGCGCACTGTTCTCACACAGACACCCAAACACTCTGAAATGTTTGTATTGGAGCTTCCAGTGTGAATGCCAAACAGTACAGTTTGCCATTTTCCAAATTTCTGGCAGAGTGAATTGTGTCATCATGATCTTTTTCTCACTGACAGTGCCCAACTGACACTACTATTCTGTGCAGTCAACAAAATCAAAAACAAACAATGCACATATATGAAATTAAAAATATACAAAATGGCGATAATTTACCCATCGCACCCTGTAGAATGTTGGACTAAGCTAAAGTAGTTTTAAATTCTCAAGGTCAACTGTAAGAAAAATGGGAGAAGATGAAAATTGTAATGGCCATTCTTTCAATTAAGAAAGATCCACCAACTGTGATGATGTAACTATTATTGTTGTTGTTGTTATCATCATAATCATCTATCTTTTTTTTTTTTGAAAACTTGGATACTGTTGAACAATAATCATCTCATCTAAGTTTAATGAACATCTATGTTAACATGGTTATTCTAAAAAAAATATATCATTACAAATGGAGTCATTATTCTGTCTATGCTTCTCAAAATTGGAAAAAAGACAAAATATTGAAAATTTGTATCTCAGGAGAATCAAGTTTGTTTTCCACTGGAGCCTTGTAAATTCTACAAGACTGATTACTGGGGAAAAAAAAGAAATTATATTTTGAGGCAAGAGACAACAAAAGAAACCTTGATATCTTGGCTTCAAGTTAAATATAACAAGTTGGCTATCACCTTGGGATTTTGGTGAGATTTGTTCTTCAAACTTAAGATGTTCACAACTGCAACCCAAAAACAGTTTCACATTTAACCCTTTCATCACAATCTACACAACATTGGTTCCCTTAGTGCTTTATTAGTAGAAAATATTTACTTGCTAGGAACTATATATATTTATATAATATTTATATATAATTATATATTTACTTGCTAGGAACTGTGTCCTGAAATCCATTATGTAATTCCACTTTACATTAAGGGTCACTATTTTTGTTGCCCTATACCAGACTAAATTTAACCAATATAGAAGTTCAACCATTTTTCTCGGGGAGGGGAGGGGTATATTTCTCGACACTTGCAAAGGCAATTAGTACCAAACACGATATATACTGTATACCTACATTTGATAAACTGTTATTAGTTTCATCCTAACTTGTGGCACATTTTAACTATGCCTAGTGAATCACTATGATAAAGTTTCATTTACAAATTAGCAATAACTGATAATAATAAAAAAGAACAATTAGATCTACACTGTAATAAGTTTTATAATGTTCTTATCAAAGATTGTAGTAAGCTCAGATACTGTTATGGGACCTTACCCATAATAACATAATGTTATACGTAATAAATACTGTGCCTCAAGAGGAAGCAGGGAGTTCAGTCTGAAGTCAGGCGACCAACTGACTGGCTGACTGGTTGAACTCTCTGCCATTGGGCAGGGAGGAATCCGAACGAGGCTACGCCGAAGGGCGGAGTCTCTTTCGGGGAGGTAAACCGACCCTGAACCCATTTATACGGGTTCAAAGGGCATATTTTTGGCCGAGCACACGGGCTCGGAGATCCCACGTTAAACCGACCTTGTGCCATATGATGCTCTCGTGCAGGGGGGGGGTGACTAAATACCGTTCAGTCTGGAGTGAGGTCTGCCAGGAGTCTGTCAGTCAGTCAGAGCGAGCGAGTTAGTCAGTTGAGTCAGAGGCAGTCCGAAACAGAGTTGCGTTCAGACAATTACTACTAAACCTGGTTGTTCGTACTAAAACTTTCTACTTCTCTGTATATATTCCTGTTTGTAATATATCTGTGTTATTGCATATACGTGTTTGAGTTCTTCTTTATTGGTTCTACCTTGGACTATCACCGTGGTACAAGGAACCGGACCATAACAGATACAATTTTTGGTAATCTTTAATCTTCATGCCCATAAAAAAAATGTCATATCACAAGAACGGTTTTTCCTTTGACACTGCTATTTTTTTTGTCTTTTCCTTATTAACAGCTTTCACTTTTTTATTTAAAGGAAGCATTTTATGGCTTCCCTTGACTGAAATTATGCTTTGGGATTATTAACTCAAACTTATGAATTGTTTATCTCTCAGGTTGACCATAGATAGTGAGATGCAATATATCTAATGGTAGATTTAGTGATGAGAGATCAATATTCAATTCATCCTGAAAGCTGTATGAGCATATGGTTAAATGACACATCTTGTGAGTTTAATTTTTACTATCATTATTCTGTACTTAGCTCAGTAAATATCTACAGCAAGAAAATTTTTTATTTTTGATTGAGACAATAAATAATTCAAAATAAAATTGTTGATAAAACAAAAATGAAGGAAAGCAATAGTCACAATTGTTGAAAGAAAAAATTATGTTAAAAGAATGTGTGTGTGTGTGTGTTATATTTCTCAACAAAAAAAATAAATTTTGTAAAAGGAAAGAAAGACATGATACAACAGCCTAGTAGATTAAAACACTTGTTTTGGGAATTTCATGATATAGTGATTGTAAGTTCAATCCCCTTGCTAGGCAGTATGTATTTGTACTCAGTGGGAATGGGCAAGCAATAACTGAGCATTGTTAAATAAGAACAAGACAATATATACCTAGGCATGAGCAGTGGAATGAGAACAGTCTGCACCCTAAGATTAAGTAGTGTTCAGTTCAGAATTCCCTGTAGGTTACCCAGCTCAATATACACCTGAGGAAGGAAAGACATTTGCAAAAAAAATAAAAAATATCATCGTTCTTATAGGATTACAAGGACTGGAGTGTCACAGTAAATTTGCAATCTTGTCTTGCCTTTTCGGCTGAGATCATGTTAACCTCTCAGCATCCTGATCTTGTGATCTGATCAAAATATTTACGTCAGTGATTTAATGGTTCCTTTTAAGGAAAATATTGACGAGCACAATCAATGTAAGCTGGAAAAGTATGAAGATCTGTGAGAACAATCCATAAAAATGGCTGGACAATCAGGATATTTCCTATTGAAGTCAGAAGCCAAGGATTTATTACCAATTTGATCTCTTGATCTCAATATACCCGACTCCGATTGTCACCAGGAGAAAAGATGAAATATATTAAGAGACCAAGAACACATGGAGTGCTGTATCTTCATGGAGCTGACATAAAACCAATAAAGACTTGTGGTAGTATGAGGTATTGTTGGGACACTCTGGGTTAATGGTAAAAATACTTTGGCCCCAGAATTATGCCTGGCCATCATTTGAAGAAAGGGCAAAGCTAATGTTTTTGCAGTAATAGCTTATTTGTTTTTTTAATCGATTTCATCCCAACTAAGGCAGTAAAACTACAAGAACACAAGGATGTGGATGAATTGGAAAACAAACTTTACTAAGAACAAAATACTTATATATATATATATATATATATATATATATATATATTGGGGAAATTGGAAAAAGTTTACTTGTGATGCATTTTATCTCTTAGGATTAACCATTGGACTGAGTTTGTTGATGTTGTTGTTACTACACATGCACATGAATGAGAGACATTGGTAATTTCAAAATTTTTTAAATAATTTTTTGCAATTTAGCCAAATTCATCTATATTCTTTTATCACCTTTGTTATGTCATAACAGAAAACCTGTCAAGAATGGTGAAACGTAAGAACTTCAACGTAAATTTATTGTGGCTAAACTAGCAATTAAAGAGATTTCCAGACATTTTCGTCTTAGTGAATTATTTTCTCTTTTAATTAGAGTAACATTTTTTATGTCGAAATTGTGGTCAGTTTCATTAAGGTCAATAACCAATGCATTTTGTGTGTTGTTTTTTAAGATGTCTCTTTTGTGTTCATATAGTTTTTTGCTTAAATTTTTTTGAGGTTTCTCCAATATATTCTTTCTGGCAATCCTTGCAGTTGATAGAGTAAATTCCTCTTTCAAGTTTTAGCTTGTAGCATTGTTTTCTTTTGTATTGATTAAGTCTCTGATTGTTTTAGATGAAGTTCTGACAAATTTTATGTTGAGTTTAGATAAATTCTTTTTAGTTGTAGTTGTGATAGGGTTAGTTGGTAGAATAATATATTTTTTTGATTTGTTAGGTTTGTCAGGAAGAACAGCTTTTCTATTTTGGAATATTTTATGAGTCTTTTGTTTCATATTGAATATGAAATAGGCTACTGTAGGGTCTTGAATGTATTTTCAATATATTTCTCCTCTTCATGTAAATATTGAGGGCTTCAAATTTGGAGTGCTCTTAAATAGAATCCAATGATCATTCTGGATTTTATTTTATTGTTATGGTGGGAATAAAAATTTATTGAGTCATTTTTATTAGTTGATTTATGGTAGATACTAAGTTTTAGGCTACTGTCAACTCAGTGTAACTTGATGTGTAGGAAAGTATTGTTTTCTTCCATTTTGTATGTAAAGTCTATTGTATATTCAACTTTGTTTAATTTATCTATAAGATCTGATAAGTCAGTATATATTAAGAGAGTATCATCAATATATCAGAAGTAAGTTGATTGTTTAGGTAAAATATTTTTGTAAGAAACAGATTCAAAAACTTCTAAGAAGATACATGCCATCACTCCACTGAGAGACGATCCCATTGGTAATCAAAATTTTTGTTTGTAAATATTATTAAATGTGAAATAGCATTGATTGGTGATGAAATGGTAGATTTTTATTATTTTAGTTGTTGGTAGGGAGAGGTTTATCTTTGATTTTTTTAGATGCTTTTTTAAAAGATTTAAGCATTTTTCAACAGGGACATTAGTGTAGAGTGATTTTATATCTAGACTGGCCATGAGTTTGTCAGTCATATTTATTTCCCTTAATTTTTCAGCAAGGTTGCCTGAATCTTTTATATGTGATGGACTGATTGTTCCAAGGAGAGGGATTAAAAGTTCTGGCTTTTTAGTGGTTAGTTTTTCCAACACTTCTAATTCTTTGGCAGATGCTTTCAGGAAATTACATGTGTATGTTAGAAAATTTTGAAACTACCAGCATCTCTCATTCATGTGCAGTCATAACAATGTCAACAAACTCAGCCTGATGAAGTCCTAACAGATGAAACATGTCACAAACTTTTTTCATTTTATCTTACAATTTCACCAATACTGTTCTTGATATATAAAAATATATATCATTATCTCATATATATATATATATATATATATATATATATAGTGGAAACTCAAGGCTGAAAGCTGTTCATAAACTGAAACTATTTTTACAATAGGAATAAGCGTAGAGAAAAAAAGTCACAGTAAAATAAATTGGAAAAGAAAAGCACGGTACAACACATGAATGTATACAATATGGCAGTCAACTCAGAAATTATTCTATTCATGTTAACTCAGTTCAGCTATGTTGCTCAAAAACCAAAATTTTGTTTGGTAACCGAGGCATTTTCGTCACGAATTTTCAGTTCGAAAACTGATTTTTGACATGTAAGACATTTGAGAACCGAGGTTCCATTGTGTGTGTGTGTGTGTATATATATATATATATATATATATATATATATATATATATATATATATATAGTGATTTTCTAAGCACTGCTTAGATGTGGCACAAGGCCGGAAGTATGGAGCACCCAGTGAGGATTGAACTCACTACTCATTTGTAATATGTTCTAGTGAGACAAGCTTGCTAACCATTACACAATGCCGAGGTGCCATATATATATATATATATATATATATATATATATATATATATTATTTGTGTGTGTATATTTATATTTAACATAAGTCATAAACCAACAAAAGCTGTTTGTTTATTATTGTTTTATTGATTTTTTTTCTTCTTCTTCAATTTTTGGAATTTCTCTAAGTTTTGAAGTGACTCTGAACATGAACTATCCAATATCATCTCATAAGCCTTTATTAAAGTGGGAGAAAGAAAGAAAGAAACAACTTAAACCGAAATTTTAAACTACATTTATTCCCATTTTCATTGTTGTTAAACTAATCAAAAATTCAAAGCGAGATGGAATAATGTCATTATTTATTTCAAATTGGATACATTCAAACAGCAAAATATTTCTTTCATGTTATTACATAAAAGAAATATTTTATGACCTTAAATTTTGGAAAATCCCAGTGTATTTCATATATTCTACTTCTATCTCCATTGTCTAAGAATTTATTAGAAAAGTTAGAAAACTCAGAAGAAAATTGCAACTTTACTGTGAGAATGCATCCAATTTGCTGTTTTCACTTTTCTTTCTATGTGCCATGTCCTTTCAGTATGCAGGCGACCATGGCTCTCCATCTCCCTCTATCCTTTCCTTCTCTCTGCCACCAACCACGTTCTGTCATCCACTTGCTTAAAGCTGTTAGGTATGTCATGCATTGTTTTCAATTTCTCTCTTTCCCTCTATTTGACCCATGAGTATAAGATTCTCTAAGCCCTCCTTCCTCATTATCTGTCCCAGGAACTTCAGCTGCCTCTTCCTGATGTTAAGTAGAAGTTTCCTCCTTGTTTGCATCCTCTCTACCTCATCTTTGCTCACACACTTGGTCCATGATATCCTTAGCATCCTTCTGTAGAACCACATCTCCGTCACCTTGAGTCTTTCTCTTCATCTTTGAGGAAATCGTCCAACATTCGCTGCCGTAAAGAAGGACAGATGCCACATAACAGCTCAGTATTCTTTCCTTCTTCACTAGCAGCTCTAAAAGGAAACTGGGGGATTAATTACACACAGTAATGTTTTGAAAGAGTTTCCTTTTTTTTTAATCATTTCACCCCAAGAAAGGCAATAATGCCACTAAGATACAAGTGATAGAGAATGAGAAGACTTTACTAAGTAGAAAGGACAATAAGATTCAGGAAGATAGTGATTGATGTTGCATTTAAATTTTTGAAGATTGTAGGTTTTGATTAATTTTCTACAGCTTGCAGGTTATTTAAAGCCAGAAAATATTTTTAGATTATAAGAATATTTTTTAGGAGATAATGATGATTGAATGATACACGTCTTACTAATTAACCCACAACTGGGGAAGAAGAGGTGGATCTATACCTTTCCTAAGGTTATTGACGTGTAAGTGAATCTAATAAACCCAATTGGAATATGGCTCTCCGATTGAAAATTTCAAGCCATTATCCATTACAACATTCGCACATCCAAGCTTACAGCACCTAGTATTTGCATGTGGTCACCCATCTAGATACTGACCAGCTTTGATGTTGCTTAACTTCAGTGATTGTAAGAGAACTAGTATTTCAACATGATATGACTGTAAGTCAAAAACTGTAGGTGGCAGGAAAGCAAGAAAAACAGAAAAGAGTTCCACAGGTGAGAAGTGTGAGAAAAGAAACTGTCAGTATAGAACTTACAGTTACATCTAGCTAGTCCAACAATAAAAATGATGAGAGCTAGTAGTTCTATAAGGATTTTTCTAGGTATTTTACAAGTATCTTTTGAATATAGTGGAAGAGCATTTCACTCTAGCTTATTTTATATTTTAAAATATTAAGCCTCGTAAGTTGCAAGACGTATATCAGTTTTATTTTTAAAACTGGGAGCTTTGAAGTGAAATTTTAAAAATCCTCTGGCTTATTACTTTTGCATTTTATTTGATTTCACAATATAAGATTAAATTCATCTAACCTATATTTGCAAGAACCTTTTGCTGACAACATTCTACTAAGGTGGATGGCAGCAGCAGCAATGCTTCTGCTAAAGATGAGCAAATTTCATGTCGTGATTCATTTCAGAAATCCCAGGATTTGTCAGTCTGTTATTTATCATTGAAGTAGAATCTGTTGAATTTTACACATTTCTCAATATTCATGAGGAGGCAATCTCCTTACAAGTTGACTTTAGGTAATTAAGGCAAGAATATTCATGACAAAGTGGCCAGGACTGTCTGCTTACTGTCTTATCAGAAAAGATGCTTGTATAGTCCCCCCCCTTCTGGTAATACAAAGTTATTTAGAGAACACAATTCCCCAAACACCCAGCAAAATCTTGTTTTGTATTTATATTTTTTTTTTGTAACACGTACACACATATATTTGGTTATCCGCTTCTTGTTTAGTAAGAGAGAGATGAAAATATTGATTTATCAATTCATATGTATACATTACTTTTTTTTTTTTTCTTCAGAGTACTTAAAACTCAACAACTCTTGTATTTATTGTGTTTTGTTGAATAAGCACTGTATCTATTATCTCGAAAACAATTCTCTGCCAATGATCTAACTTTCCTACCCTTACTTTTAAGTTGCTTCTTGTTTTTCAGCAATAATTCTGTTTACAATGAACAAATATATTCAATAAAGAAAACACATCAGACCTCCAGCGTAAAGTTGATCTCTTCTATTGCAAAACAACTGATGACTACTATACTTGGTCTTTTCCCTGGACTAAAAATCACATTTAACTCTACTGAAGGCAGGTTTTCATTTATTTTGTTTTATGGCATATCAACTTCAGTGGGTTATTTAATACTGAAAAGATAGGTCCTTATGAATAGAATTTGTATTTTTTGTAAGACATCAGTTTGTAGTTCATGTTTCATTGACATATTTTTGTAAAGAGGGTTTTTGTCGAGAGCTAAATTTCAAGCCATTATCCATTACAATATTCACACATTCAACCTTACAGCACCTAGTATTTGCATGTGGTCACCCATGTTGATACTGACCAGCTTCAATGTTGCTTAACTTCAGTGATTGTAGGAAAACTAGAGTTTCAACATGATATGGCTGTAAGTCAAAGACTGTTGGTGGCAGGGAAGCAAGAAAATCGGAAAAGAGTTCCACAGGTGCAAAGTGAGAGAAAAGGTAATTTTTTTAAAAATTTATTGCTTGTAATATTTTTTTTCCCAAAAATGTATTGCTGGGATTTTTACTATAAAATTCTATTTTTATATTTTCATAGTGTTTTCACCCCCCAGTTTGGGGTTTCACTATTTGCTCGTAGCTGAGACCCTAACAAGTGCTACCACCCTGGGGTCAAGGAGGACCTGGTAACAACAGCAATTAAGAGGTGGTTCCATGCTCCTCAAAAGCTCCTGATCAGATGTAGTTTATCATCATACCCAGGACACCTGAAGGCAGGAGTGCATTAAGAAGCTTCACTAGCCCAGCATTTGGTTGGTTGGTTGGGTTTTATGGTATATCAACCGCTGTAGGTCATTTAATGCCAAATCTAGTTATATATATATATATATATATATATATATATATATACATATTAAATATATAGTACTTTTAAACGTAAAGCTGGCAACATTATTTTTTCAAAAACATTATCAGAGGCCTTGCTGTTGGACATAGTTTATCACCATACCCAGGACGTGGGTAAGGTCTAGAAAAAACTGGGAGTTCACTATTTGCCCATAGCTGGCACCCTAACAGGTGCTACCACTCTGCAATTAAGAGGTCGTTCCGTGCTCCTCAAAACCTCCTGATCAGAGGCCTTGACGTTGGATGCAGTTTAACGTCAAACCCAGGACACCCAGTATTTGAAATGGAATATCTAATGAAACTTAATAGTACTGCTATTAAGCTATAATTGCAAATGGTAACACAATTTATTGTAGTTATTTCACAGCAAATAAAATTGCTAAATATATTGGAGAAAAGGATATTCAAACTGTACACTTTTTTAAAAAATCTGAAATGTCTTGTTTTACTTTTGGCAAAAATAAAGCTTTTTCTGCATAGACGAAATTGCTATTCTTCAGTTCATTTCCCTTCAGTTTTCTAGTTTTTTCTGGTTTTTTTCCTTTTTTTTTGTTTTCTTTTGCACTCCTCTGTCCTCAAATTCAGAAAATAAATTAATGAACTTAAATTATTATGATTTTTATCATCCATTATCTGAAGGAAACCTTATGTTGCAATTTAACAATCAGGACCAGGTCAAAACAAATGACCTTTGGTCCTGTCATTTCTTCACCCCTCTACATCAACAGAATCTTTCTCAGAATTCTGGCTGTTCCAAGCAGTGATGTTTTCTAAAGTATCTCATTTCAAATTTTATCCAACCATTTTTGTATTTTGTTAGCTTGCTAAACAGTTTATTCTGACAAACATTACAGTTCTACAACAACAGGAAAAAAACTCTTATTTTCTTAACTACAACAATTTTACTAACCATAATTCATGTTTGAATTCATTGCTATTAAACAGAGTTTGTACCTGGGCTCATAACCTGTTGAATAAGCAAGCATTTTTCATTGAATTGATAAAATTCTCAATAAGGAAAATAAGAATCAAAACAACACAATAAATGAACAATACACTAAATACAACTATGAAACAATAGCAAAGCAATTATAAAACAGTAAAAAAAGAAACTGTTCATATGCAAATGAGATATAGTCAAATGGTTATAGCAAGGAAGAAAAATGTGTGAGTAAGACCAAGAATTATCCATTATTATTGACAAAGAAGAAATCTCAGCATGCATCTGTAGAATCGGTCTATAAATCTTAAGAGGGGCAAATTTTAGCAGTTATTTCCATCAGATTGGTACCAACCTATACTATTACATTTCAAATCTTGATACCTTCCCTCTTTCTCCATTTCTTTCTCAACTATCCTTACATACCTGGCTGCAGGGGTTTAATCACATATCCACTCAAGCGGAATATGATGCAAGACCAAGTTTGTTTCCATATGTACATGGATTGGAGACAAAAACTGCACTTCTTTTGGGGACACTTTAAGTGACAGTTAATGACCATTACCCCTCCTAAAAGAGAGGTAAAACCTGGGTGTATGACCCCCTGGGGATTGAGTGAATAATATTGTTTCAACCCACTCCCTGGATCAGCTGAGCCAAGGGATGCCTATTTACTAGACTTAGCTTATTTACTATGCATATTTACTAAGGTCACACTAGTTGAGCCCTCAGTGAGAGACATATTTTGTGAGGTTAGTTTGCTAAAGTGTTTATTCTGACAAGTAATTGTGTGTGATTGCTAAAAGATATTTTTGACTTATCAATCTGTCTGATAAAACTGTTATCAGTCCGTCTGAAAAGACAAGTTTTTTCACATTAACAATTTGAGAGTTGCTAAAAATAGTGTTTAAAAATAACAATCAGAGTTTCAAATACAAGTCGACTGCAAGTTGAGATAATGTTTTCAGAAAAGGTTTAGACTGCAAAGCTTCAACAGAACACAGCAAAAAGAGAAATTCAAAAACAAAATGTAAAAATAGCAACAAAAATTGTCATGTTAAAACAACATAACAAAAAATAACCAAAAAAGAGAAATGAGAAAAATATTTACATTACCATCATGTGGTAATATCCAAATAAAAAAACTCAATTAGCAAAAAAGCAGCTTAACCACTTTATCGATCATCTCTCATCAGAGCTCAACTGAGGATGAGAAATGTACAGAGTGACTAAAATAAATGCCAAATGACTGATTGATGTGTTTTTTATGACTTATCAACCCTTTTTTGGGTTATTTAAAGCTGAAATATATTTTGGACTGAATAATTCTTGTTTTTGTGAATGAATATTGTATTAAATAGGTTTTGGAACTAACAATGATTTTCCCCCCCCCCAGATACAAGTTCTACTATTTAACTGTTATAGTGGAACACACCTATTCTATAGTTAATAGACTCTCCGACCTATAATAAGTAGGAGTAGTAAGAGTAACAAGTCAGTCACTAAGTTGCTAGAGTCGCTCAGATCAGATGACGTTTTTCAGACGTGGGTGACAGTGGTCCCACGGAAGAAATGCTGATGGAGCTGTTTGTTAATACGTTTGATTTAACAACGCTTGCAACAATTTTACCTGAGGTATGCCGATCCAGGAGGAAAAAGAAAGGCAATTGATCATTTAAAAGTGGATCAAAAAATGTAAGAAATACGCTACAATGTTGCTAAAAAAAAAAAAAAAAAAAGAATTTTTTTTTGTTGTTTTTTCTTCATATTTCCTGTAAAAAATTGAAAAATAAATAAAGAAAACTGTTTACTCCTATGGAGTAAAGTTTTAGGGGGGGATGTTATAGTGGAACACACCTATTCTATAGTTAATAGACTCTCCCTCCTATAATAAGTAGGAGTAGTAAGAGTAATGAGTCAGTCGCTAGAGTCGCTCAGTGAGTTGGTCAGTCAGTCGATGTCGGATGACCGTTAATCGGATACTAAAAGTATCAGCGACCACAACTAGATTACTGCATCATACCTATTATATGAAGTTCCTAACATTTGTACGTCGAACCTGTTTTAGGACCGACTTAGTACAAATACAAGCCTCCACTGTGAAATCACTCCATAACATTAACCCATACTTGGGGGAAAGAGATGGATTCATATCTTTCTGAAGTGTATTTGTGTGTAAGTAAATGTAATGAACTCAACTAGAATTTGAACTCAGCTCTACTGATTTCTCATTCTGAGCAACTATCCATTACACAATCTGCACATCTGACAATAAACACCAAACTTGCCTCCAAACTTTGATTTGTTCTACCTACGTAGTCAGCTTCACATGGACATTTAAATTGGTAAATCATTAAACTGATATAAACGGAAAAATCTATAAAATTCTACTGACTGTCCTTACGAAAGTTGGTCAGCAAAGAAGTCACCTGACCCCAGAAACAAAATTAAATTCCTACAGAATTAATCCTTTTCAGATTGTCTATTTGTGCCAAATGGTATGAAAAAGACTAACAATGGTGGTAATTCTCAAGAATTATTGATGCAACTGTTGATCTGTTGAGACCAATAAAACATTAAAAGACTCAGCATGAATAGAGAAAAAAAACAAAAATGTTTTGTTTTTTGTTTTTCTATCCTACAATTCTGAAGGACAAAAGAAATACAATCATATAATCAGGCTGCTCAAGATCAGTAATGGCAGTCTGTGGCACATTGATTCTTATATAATGGTCAAGGAAATTTTTAAGTTATTTTAATTTGTTAACACTTTCACTGTGCATTGTTGCCTGGCTGTGCTGACTGATTTTATGGAAAAAATAGGAAATTGCTATTTATTGACAATAAATAACCTCTGACAGCAATTTCTTATGGGTGTCATCTCTTTGATTTACAAACTCTGCTAAACACCATCCCAACACAATATAATAAAAATATGTCAAAAACTACAGACCATATTGTACACTACTATATGTCTATGTTAGTTTGGAAATAATTTTTGTTTATTAAACCCAAGCATAAAACATTCAAACAACTAATTCTTGTGCAAAAATGAAGCAATTCAAGTACTGGTCAAAATTTTAAGTTGTTTATAAAAAAATATAATTTATATGCATGATTGTCAATATCATTAGGTTAATCAAGATATTAAAAGAAAGCATGAAGAAAGGATGAATTATTAACTCTAAGAAGATAAAAGAAATGGCTGTCAGTAAAAGAGACAGTCCAAATTTCTCAAATTTGATTAAATCTTTAGTAATTTCAAATGCTGAAAAGAAAATGTAAAAGTAATCAAAAAGCATATTATTTTATACAGTATTCAAGAATTCTACTAATTCTACAAGTTTAGTTATATTGAAATGTCTTTTCTATTTATTAGACCCAAGCATAAAATATTCAAGCAACTTGATTACTAATTCTTTGTGCACAAATTAACCCAAGTACTGGTCAAAATCCTAAGTTGCTTATAAAAAAAATTGTGTACATACCAATGAGAGTTTCTATTATTACTATAGCACAAAACATATTTGCTTATTAACATAAAGTAATGCTTCCTGTTACCACAACAATGGTATATCTCATTAGCAAGTAAAGAAGATCAGGCTGCATAACTTATAAATATATATCAAATTGTGTTTTATTTTATCAAATAGATTATCTGATGTTAAAGATTGTTAGAAAAGATATTAGAAAATCAAATAAATAAAAGTATGTGAAATTGTCATTTCTAGTTAAGCTGGTTGGAAAATGCATGAACCGAAACATGCATGAACTCTGGTTCTTTTCTGTCTGAATTATTTTTGAGATTAAGAATTATCATTGTACATTAATTCATGGGAACCGTTTTTATATTCATTTTTTCAGCCATTGTACCCCAGACCTTCCTCAGGTATTTGTTGCAGTAAAACAGGGCAATCAGAAAAAAATAAAATAAAACAATTAACCCTGGGAAGTAAAAATGATAAAAAAGAAACATTTCAAATAATATATCATTATAAATGTTTAAGATCTTTGAAAATTACATCAATCCTAACAAGAGCATTGCCCAATTCTTTCTCCTGTCTTTTATAGTCCTCTGAAATTGATGGAGATTAGAACATTTAAGCCAGTTGCAATCAGTTTCAGATCTCTGACATCTGTAGAGGAATCTTAGGTGATGTGATATTCATGCAACTTTTTGGTGGAGTCTCTTTCTTTCCATTCTTTTGTTGCATTAAATCCATACTCCTCTGACAATTTCTCTCAAAACATTTTAGAGATGTGGAGTTTTCATTATACACAAATTCACTCAGACATTTGTTCTCATCTGTTTCTATATTTCAGCATTTCAGTCACTTTAACCTGACACTTTTTCATGTGTGTACTGGATTTGACTAAGCTTTATAGAAATGTTTTGTAAGAGGCTCTGACTGTAGCTTTAGATACCTCAAATGTGTTCAACAGGCTTTGGCATGCTGGCTTTCTCCACAAACTCAATGGTGTCACTGGACAAATATTTGGTTTAATCTAATCATTTGTAACAAATTGCATAATGAACATTATGCTAAATGGACACAGTTCTAGATCATTTCACATTAATATAGGGGTCCCCCAGGGCTCTATCATTGAACCTATGTTTCATAGCTTCATCAACAACATTCCTGATGTTGTCAATTCCCATTCTCTTTTGCTCCCAGTAACCCTTTGTGGCTTGGGGTGAAATGATTTTTTTTAAAAATTCATTATTCGGAACTTTTGTTTTCTTCATATTTTTACTTCTCAGAGGTCATTGAAGAAGGGTGGCTGAAATGTTGTGAATATATAAACAACCAAGATGAGGACAACAATCCATATCAATTAGTTTATAAACTTCATTCTTATTTCCTGCTAAGATGATTGAAGAAAGCATGAACTCAAACATCTTTAACCTAAATCCTAACAGTTAATGTAATCTTTGTTGGAATTTTTTAAATAAGGAATTATCATTATTATATGCAATGTTATTTGAACTAATATGCTCATTTTGGATTTTATACTCACTTTTTCTTGATTGTACCTCCACCCCCTACACTCATACAGTCTGAGTACAGATAAGACTCTAGAATTTTGGCACTAGATTATCTAAGAGATAAAAAGTGTTGGTTAAAACATATCCATTTCCCTGGCAGTTGAGAGTTCAATCTCTGGGTTTCATAGTCACATCCTCAGGTTCAGTGGAAGAAACAGACAAGCAACACAAAGTTGAATAAGACTGGTTAGTATTACTTGATAAGAGTTATCTTCCCTAAGCATCGAAAGCAGAGTGTGAACAATTTGATCCTGTTGATGGAATAAAGGGTTTGGTTTAAAATTCTTAGAATTTACTGAATATGAAGACAGACACCTGAAACATTGTGAAAATAACAACCAAGATGAGCATTTCGTTCCAAATAGCAAAGTAAAGAATATAATCTTATCACTATTAATAGAAGGTGAGAGAAGAGGGTGATGCTGTGCATGTCTTTATAATTTTATAAACAATCATCAATTATAAGAGGATTAAAGCTGGATTTTAATAAAAGAACTTTGATAATAATTAATGATGGGATTTCTATGTGACCCTGCATAAAAAAAAAACATCTGATAAAATGATGTCTTCTCTCTATTCTGTGAATGGTTGCATCAGCATGGTGTAATGGTTAACAAGTCTATTCCATTACAATTGAGGAGTGAGTTCAGTCCTCATTGAGTGCTCCATACAAAATTCAATATTAAATAACTCAGCAAAGGTTATCATATCATAAAATCAACCAACACAGTAAATATGTTTTTGTCAAAATCTTATTGTGTGGCACAGAGTTTGACTATTTTACAAATAAGGATAAAAAATATAATCATAAATTTAGGATTATTTAAAATCAGAATAATATCCTCATCTTTGTTGTTATTATCCCAATGTTTTAGATGTTGTGCTCTCTGGTCGTCTTCAGATATCTGTCAATCAAGTAACCTTCAGGGAATTTCAAACTTAACACTTTATTTAATCTATAGCATAGATTGTTCCTGTTCTACTGTCAGTGTAGGGAGATCTTGTTTGATTCTTATTTAGTTTCACTCAGTTATTACTCATCCTGATTCCACTGAGTCTAAGCCTGCACTACCTAGCTCACGATTACTTTTTAATTTTACCCTATGCTGTAAATTGTTGCTATATTCAATTTCTTTCCTGTTTCTTACCTTTAACTGACTTGTTTCATCATCATAATATATGCAGTTTGTGTAAAAGAATACTGCATTTTGGATATAAAGAATACAGAATTTATAATCAACGCTTTCCAAAAGAAGCAATATTTATATAACTACATCCCTATCCTCACAGTAGTCAATTAATTGAAAATATTTTATTCTTTATTATCACTTGTGATTGATTCATATTATTATATATTTTTAAAAAATATCTATGAATACATTTTTGGGGGGTTTATAAAGATGTTTGCATTCAATCAGTTATTGCTACAGAATTGACTACATTGTGAATGAAACTTTCACCAAAAGACTATATTCCTGCTCATAGATGTGAAGTCAATAAAGATGAATACTATCCAACTTTGGATGCAATTTTGTTTTTTTGGTTAATACTAGATATTAAAGATTTTTCATATTTACTAAGTAAGGTTATTAATTCTGTTAAAAGTATTTGACATTTTCTGGCTCAGAATAAATGATCAAATGGAATTTTGAAAATTTACAAAAATTACAAATATTAAATACTAGCAATGATACCTAGTGTTATGTGGGCCTCATCTCTCTCTCTGTCTCTCTCTCTTACTCCAATATATCATGCAATTATTTCCTTGAAAGATTTGCATATACATAAAATAGCATTATATAAAATTGTTTTAATTAAAGATGTTTGATGGGTTTAAAAATTTTAGTCATTATTTCATTTTTTTTTTCTTTTTTAAGCATTTCACCCCAAGCAAGGTGGGAGTGCAACAAGCATGCAAGGGGTTACAGAGAGTGGGAGCAAAAGTAAAGAGGCATAGTAGAGGAAAGGATGAAGAGAAGGACAGAGAATAGATCAATACATCTGGAGATGTCAATTGACATTGCATTTGAATATTTGGAGATTATAGCTATCAGGGAAGCAAGTAAGAGGAAGGGACTGAGAGGCCAACCTAATAGCACATTTAAATTCATGCAGTTTGGGATATATATATATATATATATATATATATATATATGGCATTTTATAATATTATAAATTATAATATTTGTTAGCTTTTCAAAATATAGTATTAAAAATGCTAACATTGCTTACTTCCATTGACACACCTTAGCTATGATCTAAATGCTAAGGTGGTTATCATTTTCAGAGCAGAAAACAGTTTTATTTGATGACCTGAAAAAATCAACATGTTAGAAGAGAGGTTTAATCAGAGATTGTTATAAAACAGCCTTCATTTTTGATAGCACTGGTACACAATAATATATGTCTTTCAGGTCACACCTTGAGTTATTAGATAGTATGAAATTTATAATACTCATAATTGTAGAATTTCTTTTTTTTAACCAAAATTATTTATAAATATTAATTTTAAGTTGAACTTTTCCAGCAGTCTTCATAGGATTATGCACATAGTGTAGATTCAAGTTGTATTTAATTTGTTGAGAAGAATTTATATTTATATTTTTTTAAATGATCAATGGTATCTATGATTCACTGACTACTCTAGGCATAATATAAATCACTTTTTGGTTGTTAAAAACGTATGTGTTTAATATAACAGTGATTCAAAATGGAAACACCTCTAGTAAGAAAATATTAGCAACAGAACGACAACGATGATAACAAAAGAAAAGCTTGGTCAAATGAAACTGTAGTCTAGAATAAGGGATTCGCAGAGTAATTAAACAAAACTGTCACAAAAACCCAGTGATATAGGGTGTGCATTGTGGATGTAACAGATATCAGCTCAGAGTAAGAACTTGGAGAGCTGAGTTTGTAATCCAGTCAAGTTCATTAGATTCACTTACACACAAAGAAAGGTATGAATCCATCTCTTCCCCACCCCCAGCTATAGCCAGGCAGACTGGGTCCTTTAAGTTTGATTGGCAACCAGTCTACCTCAGAAATGGCAACCTACTGCAGGAAAAATATTCTGTCTTTTCAGTCATGTATCGAAAGATACATGATCACCCAAGTGTGTATCACATATGGCACTTAACTGACAGACTGATATAAGAATTAATTGACTAAACTGTTCATCAGTAACTTCTATTTAAGTTTTGATATCTGAAATGACTTCTGAGATTTGCAACATATGGATTTCCATTCTGGCAGATTGTCATCAAAAAAAATCTTTGTAAAAATAGTAGTAGTAATACAGGAAGTAATTGTGTCAATATTTCACTTGGCTTCTGTGTAAGTCGTGAATTTTGAAACTTTGTTTTGTAATGGAATGAAATACATGTAATTGTTAGCTTTGTTATGTAATAAATTTAATATAACAAAAAATCTTTTTAAGAAGTGTAGTAGTAATGGAATGGATTGATTAAACGGTTCATTGGCCTCTGTTTTAGTTGTGAATTCTGGATTACATAGTGCCAAATTAATAATACCCATAATGGTAGAATTTCTTTTAACATTTTTAAAAATATTTATCAAAGTTTATTTTATATTGAACTTTTCCAGAAAACTTTATAGGATTATGCAAGTTGTGTAGACTCAAGCTGTATTTGTTGAGAAGAATTTATATTTATAGTTTTTTTAGATGATCAATGGTATCTTTGATTCATTAATATTGGCATTATATAATTCACTTTCTACTCAATACCTTTTCATGTTAAAAATTCCTGCATTTAATATAACAGTGATTCAAGATGGAAACATCTCTGGAAAGAAAAAGATTAGCATCAGAATGACAAAGACAGTGATGACAAAGCCTGTCTCATGTTAAATCAGGATGGTCTATTAGTAGATAAAAGTACCTGAATGCCTTGCAAGAAAGGTTTGAATAAATACAACTGCAGTCTAAGAAATTCAGCAACAAATTAAATGGGTCAGTGGCCTCAATTTAATTTTGAATCTAGGGTTTCAAAATTTTTGTTATATTGCAATATTAAAAATTTCTAACATTTGCTGTCATTTTTTATGGCATGGGTACACTAGTTTAATTATAAAGGCCATTAACAAAGCAGTCATTTATGAAAATCACAAAAGAACAGTGGAAATGAATGACAAAACAATTTTTTTAAGCTGAAGTTGTGGTTGGCACCCACTTGCATCTGAGCATTGAGATCATCATTCTCTCTCCCCATTCCTTCCCCTGGTGGTGGAGATGGCTATGAATCAAAGAGAGTTTGATGAGGCCCTTCGCATGAATTTGATTTTGGTGGACAACTTTGTCTGATGGAAAAGCCAACACCCTTGGCCAGAAGGATCTTCCTCGTGGCTCAAAGTGGATTGAGACAGGTGAAATCTGGCAAACCTGGTTGCATCAAGCTGTCAAATGCTTAAATCTTCATTAAATAAGAACCAGTAAGTTGGGCAAGATATAAGACACATGCTGTATATGATAAAAGAAACAAACTTTTATTTGATGGCACAGTTTTACATCATAGGTAGATAGATTCCGTGTGGATGGTTAAAATCTACAAATAATACAAAAACCGTCTGGGCATCTTTAAAAATTTTCTATATCCTATTTTAAAAATGTCATCTAAATATTAGTCTTTTGATGCAACACAGTGCCATCAGATGAAATGAGATTTTGGTCATGTCATTTAGGTGAGGCAGAAACGGAAATCCCTTCCCCTGAGGATATGATGACTCAGACTTGATGATAACATTTAAATTGATTATTTTAAAAATAATATTAAAAAACTGACTTTGATTTTTTTTGTATGTTTTACTTTTTGGAAATATATTTAGAAAAATTATTTTTAGTTAATTTAGTTTTCAACATGAATGTTTTTCTGATTGGCTAAGTGTAAATAAGCAAAACTGCAGACAGTTATTTTATGGATGATGAGGTGATTCCACAGTTGGTAAGTTCCTACTGTGTGTGTGTGTGTATATATATATATATATATATATAAAAAGTGTAACAACATGGGATAATTCTCCATCCCCAAAAATGTTTAATATCTAAAAAACACTAATTGAATTTCTTTTTTTTTTAAGATTTTCAGATAAGACGTTTAGCCATTTTGAAACCATTTGTTACAAGAATTACTGAAAAACCCTTCGAGTTATTCAGCTAGAAATAGAACAGGTTAAAATTGTTTTGTGTCACCCACACTATATCTTCCCAACTGAACAGTGGTGAGAGGAAAAAAGATCATTCAGGCAAGCCTTCAGTAATTGGTATGAACATTCATACTCTGGCTTCCATCTTCAAAGTCTATTCAAGAACCATCAAGAGAAAGAAAAAAGTGCAATAGAGAAGAAAACTAGATCAGGAGGTCACAACAGCAAAAGGAATCATCATTTCAACGTAGAGATAAATACATTCTTATTGTTCAAAGTACAGTCCAATAGTGTTATAAAAACTTTGGAGAATTCCAGTAAGATATCTTTAATCATTTCTAAGATACAATGGTTCAGAGCTTAATCTAACAATTGGACAATTTTGCTGTTACACCCAGTATATATGACACAAATTGATAATGCCTAACAAAACATGTCAGCCAGTAAATGACTAAACTTTAATGCATTTAAATATGAGCAGATTTTTGCAAACTAAATGCTCCGTATTAAAAAACAGAGCAACAATAGTTAATAGATAAATAACAATTCAAAAGACTTATCTGTCCCACCAAGTTTCACAGATATACTGGTCATCATGGATATATGAGAGAGAGAGTGAATAAATGAGATGAATGAATTCTGAAAGGTCCTGGGTAAATCAGGAAGACTTTTTGGTCACTTGTTTAGATTTTGAAAACTGATTACACCAAAAGATGTTTCACCCCTTTGTATACATTATGCATTTGTTGGTGATTACTATATATATATATATATATATATATATATATATATATATATATATATATATATATATATATATGTGTGTGTGTGTGTGTGTGTGTATGGGATTCAAAAATAGATATACAGTAATAAAAAACAAAATGTGCACACAAAACTTATCATATTAATTATACAAACATATATCAATGCTGGTATAGTACTTATACCTACTTTTGCATATTCTGTGTATAAATAAACCCTTATGAAACTGAAAGAACTTCTACAGAAAACTATTCATTTTTCAAATAAATTAAAAACAGTTTTTACAATAGTGTAATAAACAAATATACAGTTTTTATTTAAATGTGTGCAAAAGTTCTCAGCATTCTGTTCTGAAAGCTCAAGATCAAAATATGGAGTTGAAAACCATTTTGTCAAAGGAAACATTTGCACACTACTAAAAGTAATGAAATTTGCAACCAGTGAAATTAATGGTAAATTTGACGTTGGCATTCTTGCCTCTTGAGACAAGTTATAAAGATTGATTCGTAGTAAAAGAAAAAAAATCTAAGCGATTCTAAATTCCTTGTAGTATCATGGCATTCCTTTTCCTCTTGCAGAAAAAGGAATGTTAGGAATTTTGACTACTACAAAAAAACATAGAAAACCTGAATTATATTTACAAAGTAGTAGACTGGGAATTGCAAAAAAAAGAGGTTCTATCTTGTATTTTGCAAGGATCAAACTGAAAAAATATTGTACTGCTATCAGTCTTGAAGTTAACTCATTAATGGCCACTGTGCTATCTAGTATTACTTATAAAAAATCTAAATAAAATTCCAGTATTAATTATAGGTTTATTAAAAAAAATCCAGTATTAATTATAGGTTTAAATCTGACATTAGTTATAGGTTTCTACATGTAACCTATGTACAGATGGCTGAATGGGTAGAACATTTGCTTTTCAACCATGTGACCTGGATTTAAATCTCACCATGATGATTTGTCAAGGAGGTAGGAGGTGATCATTGCATGCAGCCCCACTGGAAAATGCTTGTAAACCACGCCACAGGTTAAAGTAGACCGTAACTGAGTAGACAAAACTGTTCAAAAGCAGTCAATGCTTATACGAGTACAAAGTAAATTTGCTCAGCATAGTATAGTATAGCTGGCCACTCATATTCAAGGATACCCGTCTACTAGGGCGGCTAGCCAATCACTATTGCAGACGCTTGCCCAAGCGTATTTGAGTTTATTCAACACCCACAGAGCTCACCTGTGGTTTATACTGCAACTATGCTGAGCAGACCTTAGTTACAGTTTCTGGGAAAGAGTGTGTTATCTAGCGTGATCAACAATTTGAACAAAGCCAGCACACTCAAGCCCTCAGTCATAATGACTTGTGACTTTGTGCTAGCAACAGCTATCGACAGCCACCAAGGGTTCCATCTACCAAATTTCACTCATAAGGCTTGGGTCAATCCGTGGTATGGTTGACAGTTACTTTCCAAAGGTGCTGTACACTGGGATCGACCCCTCCAGTCTGATAACATCAGGAAGTCTCCTTCCTGACAAATCGACCATGGTGAGATTTGAACCTGGGCCTCATGGTCAGAATGCAAGTGTTCTAATCACTTGGGCCATGTACCCATAAGTCTGCTCAGCATAGTTGCAGTATAAACCACAGATGGGCTCTGTGGGTGTTGAACAAAGACAAATATGCCTGAGTAGGTGTCTGCAACAGGGATTGGCAGGTCCCCTTAACAGATGGGTGTGTCTAGAAAAAATAACCAGCCATTGTTATTATTATATTACCTATAAAACATTAATATGAACCATTCCAAAAATGGGACAATCAGCATTAATAGATTAATTTTTTTTTTTTTTAAATCATTTCACCCCAAGCAAGGCAATAAAGCCACTAAGACATAAAGGTTACTGAGTGTGAGGGAACATGAGAAAAAGTAAACATTATTAAAGAAAGAGAAGAATAAAAGGACAAGAATTATGATGATAGAAAATAACAATTGACATTGTGTTTAAATTTTTTAAGATCAAAGTTGACTGGAAAGAAAAAGTCCAGAAGATAGTTTCACAAGTGAAAAGTGTGAGAGAAGAAACTATTAGAATCGAACGGACAGTTGCATCTAGCTAGTTTAACAGTAAAACAGAGAGACCTCATTTTTAATCTAGTAGCATATTTAAATTCAAGTAGTTAAGACATTAAGGAGGAAAGCTCATCAGAACAATTGCCATACTTAATACTTGTAGAAAAGATAGAGGGAAGCAACATCAGTGGGTAAGTGATTGAAGTTGAGATGCCAGGTCCAGATTTATTACATTATAGACCATTCTTTAAATTTTGTCAAGAATCTCGAGATATATAGCAGGAGCACCAGACCAGATATGGTAGCTATATTCAATGCATAGACAAATACTAGATTTATAAATGTGCAACAGGGATTCTGACAAATAGAACTGTTTGGCACAACACAGTGAACCAACTTTCTTAGCAGTAGATATAGCAATTGATTCAATATAATCACATGACTTCATGTCAAGGGAAAATGTGAGTCAAAGAAGATGCAACTGCTGCTTTCATGGAGGTTAGCATCTGCCATGCTGATGACAAGCAGAAAAAGTTCTCTACAGTGAGTAAATAAAAGCAGTTTTGTTTTGGGGGCATTAAAATTTACAAGCCATTCCTTGTCCGAGTTAGCCACTGATTGGTAGTCCTTTTTCAAGAGCAGTTGCCATTTCTACTTTTTTTATTGTTTTTCTCACTATTGACTCAGTGGTTAATGTAAACAAGAAATTTTCTTTAAAATTCTTAAAAATATTGTTTAAAACTAGCTATTATACATTTCTTTTTTTTATTTAATTTCTTTTCTTAGACAATCAGAGATTAAACTGGTTCCTCCATTCCCCTATATTATAGCAGAAGGGTGGTTAGCAACTCTGTAGGGTGAAAAATAATACCTATCAAAGGATAAAACAAACTCTTGATGAGCCAATGGGCAGCTAAATAGAGATGATGCCACAATAAGAACACTGTGGAGAAGACAAAAAGAAAACTACTCCAATATCAGTCCCCCAAAAATTAACGGCAATGCACAAGCTAAATATAAGAGATAACGATGTGCAGAGGGTCAATTTCCTTGGGACAGATCCTCAGCTGCTAAAGAGAGACATACACAACAAGCATCATCAGACCATCATCCAGCAACTCTTTGCAACTGATAAAAAACAGTAATAGTAACATGGAATGTATGAACATTAAATCAATGTAGCCAGTTAGAAAATATTAAGAAGAAAATGAACAGGTTAAATATCAACATTTAGGAGTATGTGTAATTATATGGTCAAGTGATAGACACAGGGTCATACAACCAGGTGTAGAGAAAAATGAAAGAGGAATATTAGGTCAATGCATGAAGAAATTTATTCTGGGATATTGTCAACTGACAGAATTCTTCTAGTGAAGCTGAAATGGAAGTTGTTTAATATATCAACTATAGTTGTACAGCACAATAGAAAAACTGATTTTTGCAGCACACTGGAAAATGCCAAGCCTCAATGTAAAACTAAGAAAAGGAACAAGATGGTGAAGTAGTTGGCAAGTATGAACCAGGATTCCATAATGAGCAAAGAGAGTAAAATGGGTCCAATGGTGCACAATAAATAACCAGATAATAACCAACACCTGGTTTCTAGATCACCCAAGACAATTGTTGATATGCAAGAAGCTGGAAGGAGACACAAAAAACAATCAATAAAAGATTCAGGAATGCAGTTATACATTGTAAAATCTATCTAAGCACTGATATCCAGTCATATGCAGACTCAGAATAAAATAATAGAAATGAGGAAAAAACTAAGGCACTGCCTTACCTACAATACAACAGACTCCTAAATTTGAAATTAATTTTTTTTAAGTATTTCACCCCAAGCAAGGTGGTAGTGCCAATAGTATGCAGGGAGTGAAAGTGAGAGAAAAAACTGGGTGTAGGTGGTATTGAGGAAAGCATAAAAGATGAACAGGGTTCAAGAAAATAGAAGATGGTGATTGACATTGCATTTAAATCCCTGAAGATTGTAGTTATAAGGGAAACAAGTAAGAGGAAGGGAGTTTCACTGTCAGGAAGTGCGAGAAAAGGAACTGTTGAAATAGAAGTGGTGGTTATATTTAACTATTTCAACAGTAAAAGGGTGGGACCTAGTTGCCAATCTAGTAACATGCTTAAATTCATAAAATTGGAGCAAAAGGGAAAAATCTCAACAGAGCAGTTGCTATAAAAATATTTGTAGAAAAGACAGAGGGAAACCACATCTGTGAGAAAGTGACTGAAGTCAAGATCAAATCAGGATCTTTCTTTGGATTTTGTCAAGAACCTTAAAATGAATAACAGGAACACCAGACTAGATACCGCGACAGTATTCAATGCATGGAGGAATGGTAGATTTGTAAATGTGCAAGATGGACTCTGATGACAAAAATCTCCTGGCATGACACAATGAACCAACTTTCTTTGCAGTAGATGCAGCTATCAATTCAATGTAGCTTTTCCATTTCAGTTGAAAACATGAGGCCAAGAATATGCAGTGAGACACTTTCCTGAAGTTGAGAATCAGCCATGCTGATAGTAGGCAGGGAAGTTTCTCTGTGGTGGTTAAATGAGAGCAGTTTAGTTTTGGAGGCATTCAAATTTACAAGCCATTTCCAGACCCAGTTAACCACTAATTGGAATTCTTTTTTTGAGAGCAGTGGCCAGGTTAACTATGTCAGCACTGATGGGTTTACTATTGAGATAGGAGTAAATGGTAGTGTCATTTTCATAGATGCCTACTTGGGAACTGATGACATCAGGAAGATCATTGATGAAGATCAGAAACAGTGTAGGACCCAGGATAGAATCTTAGGAGACACCCGCATTCATGAGTAAAGATCTGGAAATGAGCCCATTAGGAATGATTGGATTAACTCAAATAATTATCCTGTAATGCCATAACCCTTAAGCTTACTTGGAGACCAGCATGCCTAATCCTGTCAAACACCTTTGAGATATCTAGAGCCACAGCATGAGCTTTGCTGTTATTATCAAGTACTTGATAAACACATTCAGTTATGGCTGTGAGCATGTCAGTAGTAGACCAGATAAAATGGAAACTTTTCTTTATCAGAGAGTAAGTCATGAGAGATAGGATGTTTAACCACTTCAGCATTAATTAAAGCCTCAAATACTTTGCTGAAAAGTGGTAGGAGACTGATAGGGTGGTAGTTACAGGGGTCAGAAGGTTCTCCAGAGTTCTTAAAAAGAGGAACTATAGAGGAGGACTTCCAACAAGCAGGAAGCAGCAAGGTAATAGTTGTAGAGTTTGGAGAGAACCGGAGCCAGCTCGAGAGCACATTTCTTTAAGACAATGGCTGGTATCCAGTTACCTCCATTTGCATTGTGGGAATCCAATTTAAAAATGATGTCCAAGACAAGCAACAGGGTAATGTGCATATCACTCAGTTCTAAGGGGGGAAATCAGGTGTGGGTACTCCAGATGAGTCAAGTGTTGAGTTGGAAGAGAATTTCTGAGCAAAGCATTCAACCTTATCTGCTATAGATGTCAAAACTTCTAATTGATTGAATAGGAGTGGGATTGAGGATTTGCTGTCATTCAGCACATTCTTGCAGAGCCACCAATAGTCTTTAGAACCAAACTTGTGAGATGCTATATGTTGTTTCATTTTATCAGTGAACTTTGCTTCATTGAGAACATGCTTGCACTCATTACGAGCAGAGACAAAGAGATATCTGTTGCACTCAGACATGTTGCTCTGGTACAGCCAGAAGAAGTGATTCCTGCGGGCTATAGTGGCTGAGCATGCAGGTGAGAACCAAGGAGATGAACACGGTTTAACTTGGTATTTCCTTGCTGAAAGCATCCATGCCGGCTTTCACCCAGGAGGTATCCTCAGATGCGCATTTTTTTTAATGACATCAGGGAATGAAAACTTATCCACTGGATTCAAATGTGCAAATTTTTTCTTTTTTTTAATAAAATGTACTTCCAATACAAGATCCACTCAAGGTAGAGGGTCAGTGAATGAGATATAATTACAGATTATAAGAATATATTGTTATGGATGACCCAAGACTTGAAGAGGTTAAGATTGTAATGACTGAAGGGAGAATTGTTATATTTTTAAAATCTCTACAAGAGGTAAGAGAACCAAGCTAAAAACATTTCAGCCCCCCACCCACTTCTTTTGCCAAAATTTGCTCTTTCACTATGTAATCATCAGAGTGAATGAAAATTGTAATGTGTTTATTACATCCAACCTTTTACTATAACAAAACCATTTGATATATATTTCCACAATGAAATCATGTACATTTAGTATTTGCTATATCTTTACTTTTATGACACTGATGGTGGCCTCTACAATATAGATTGCCTCTAGTCCAGGACTGGAACAACAAATGCATGAGTCACAGAGTTTCAATATACTGAACTCTGGCCCATGAATTCCAAGACATCCCAAACTCAGTGGACAACTTCTCCAGAGTGTACAAGCACTACAGACTTACCATTGATGTGACAAAGACCAAGATCCTGTTCCAAACATGACCAGAACATCAACCACCATCTGGAGTCAAAATTACTATCAACAAACTGAACCTGGAGAATGTTGAACAATTTCCATACCTTGGTAGCATACTAACATCAAATACATCAATTGAAAAATACGTTAATAACTGATTCAAGGCTGCCCATGCAGCATATGGGAAGCTTTTCAAAAGAATTTTTGTCAGTCCTGGGCTAATACAAACCACCAAACTAGTCATGGTCTATCAAACTGTTGTAATCTCAACTCTCCCGTATGCCTGTGAGATCTTGGTACTCTACCAAAGTGAAATCAGCAAACTTTATCAAATTTTGTGGAATAACATGGCAGGACTGGATTTCAAACAACAAAGTTCTTCTCTGTGCAAAAATGAAGAACCTAGAAACCTTCATGACTCACCACCGACTTCAATGTTCCAGATGCTTTGCCTGAATGCCAGATATCCACCTATCCAAACAAATCCTCTTCTTAGAGCTTGCATCTGGCAAGAGACTACATGAAAGCTCTGCATCATTGATTCAAGGATCAGTTCAAAAACACCTTGATCAGGACAGAAATCGATCCAGTCAATTGGAAGATGGAAGTTGCAGAAAGAACCAATTAGAGAGTGCAATCAACAAAAAAAATAAAAACAACATCCTTGAAAAACACCAGAAGACAATTAGAAGAGACAAAGAGAGCCCAAAGACAAGCCAGAGCTCTCTATCCCCTGGACCCTCCTACCCTACCATGCGGTGGCTGCAGATGTCTCTTCAGATCCAACATAGGACTCATTTAACACAGAAGGAAATATCAATGAGCACTCCAATACTTGTCAACAAGTTCCACCAATGATATCTTTATTTATATGAACACAAGAATGAATGAAAGGTTTCTTATATTTCTTTAATATATCCTACCTGTGATGCTACAGATTATATAACGAGTATAAAATATATATATATATATAATAATAACAAAATTTATTATTATAAGCTTTACTAGCTGAACCCATTATCTTTTACGATTACTATTCTCTTGTTTTTTGCATATATTTTCGCATTCCCTTTCTTATCCTTTGCAATTTGCTTTACCCATTTATGTCTTATCTAAATGTTATGTAAACAAAGATTACTTTTATATGTAAAAAAATAAAAAGTGAATAGATATTTTCTACTATAACTTCTCATTTATATTTTGCTCTCACTATAAAATATTTTATCACAATTTTTATGCCTTTCCATTCCAACCTGAATTTCAGCCATTGTCTCTTAATATGCAGCCAGCAAACCTGTCTTCCTATGTCTTTCATTCGTCACCATCCCTTACTCCTTTCTCTCTATTTTTTTCCTTTTTTTCTAGCTTTCTTACTTGCTCAAGCACAGCATCTTTACATTCACTCTACCTTCAGTCAGTCAGTTATGTGCCATGTGTGATACATGCTTAGGCGATCATGTATCTTTTGATACATGACTGACGAGGCAGATTTCTTTCCCCTTCAATAGACTGCCATTTCTTTCTGTGGTAGACCAGTTGCCATCCAAGGCTATAGAACCCGGTCTGTCATGATATTTATCCATAACTGGGGGGGGGGGAAGAAGGATTCATACCTTTCCCAAGGGTATTAGCACGTAAGTGAATGTAATGGATTCAACTGGAATTTGAACTCAGCTCTCCAATTCTTCAATCTGAGCCACTATCCATTACCCCACTGTGCCTCACTCTACCTTACTTTTTCCAATTCTATCCTGCTTAATATCATTATGTTGATTTCTCAATCAGAAGGATGAGTTTCAGGCAGATATTACACTGATCATTGGTAGAAAATAATAGCTGTGTATATAAACAAGCAGAATACTAGTAATAGTAACTAATATATTATACTTATCATTGTTGTCTACTGCTAGATGCTATAAGTTAAAACAAAAAAAGCATTTTTATTCTATTAAAAAAAAAGGAATTTTAATACTTTAACTATTCATTTCAACCAGAAAATAATGACAGTTCTTTGTAAAATCATTTTGTATTTATATCATGTTATATCTTTATTTTATCTTCAAAAACTAGGAATGAGAATGAATCAATAAGTCTGTAGCCTGATATGGCATTTTGATAAAAAATTTTCATTGTATTATGTATGATCTACAACAATGGAAAAGCACTGAGTTAAGAGCATTGACAAATCTACAGAATTATTAATGTACCTATCTCCACTTTGGAAGCCATGTTTGAATAAAGCAATCTCTCCAATATACCAGAAGCTACAATTATTGCTAAACAGTTTACAGCCACTTATGATAGGGAGTTAAATATATTATCACCTTATTTACATTTAATTATTATGGAGTTAGGCTAGCTGCATCTACAGGTAGAATACAGCGTCTGGGTAAACATTAGTCACTCATAACTCAATTTGACATATAAGACTTTGGAGATTTTTTTTGTCATTTTTGGTGGTGAATAAAAAAGTTTCTTATATGTTGTCAAGTACAATAACTTTGGTTCTTTTACTCTGGAGTGGAATAGCTCATTAAATGGCTGTGACTACAGGCAAAATGTTAGATGGAAAAAAAAAATTAATCACAAACTTTTCAATGACAAAATAAATATATTACAATAGAGAACAGGTTATTATTTGGTTATTTGCTGTCCACCAACAGACCAATATTTCTTTATAGGATCCTAGTTGGTACCATCTCATCCCTTTCCTAGGTCTCCCATGAAGATGGTAAATCCCAGAAAGAAACACAAAGAACCAGATAGACTACATCACAATCAATAAAAGATTCAACAATGTAGTTCTACATGTTACAGCCAATCTAAATGCTGATTGAGTGACAGTCTTTTAGTCATATGCAAACTCAGATAAAAATAAAAGAAATTCAAATCAGCACCTAAAGTACAATACAATAGACACCAGGATGACTAAACTTACAACCAGATACATACTGACAGAGTTAAGAGCAAATATAATATTTTAGAAGCGGCCCAAAATTCAAAGTTGAACACCTTAAAGAAAAGCTATAGTGACAGCAGTGAACAAGATCATCTCATGGAAAACAGAAATAAGATAAAAAGAAATGGATGACAGATGAAACTCTTGAGATGATGAAAGAGTAATTATATATATATATATATATATATATATATATTCAAACAGGTCTGGTTAAATAATTTAGATATATCATGTTGATTAGTTTTTGCTATGATTCTTTCACGTTTATGGATTAATTTTCTAAGTCTACCAAAATATTAATCTGCGAACTTGAAAGGATCACAATGAAAACTAGTCGACATGATATATCTAAATTATTTAACTAAACATGTTTAAATGAAAATCTTCTGTGTATATATATATATATATATATATATATATATTAAAAAAATATATGACCATGGGAGTAAAAAAATTACAAACAAAATCATCTATAAGATACCAAAATAAGACTTAATTTCTGGTAAAATATTATCAAACAAAATATTTGTATTTCTATAAGATTATCAACAAAATTTGCATTTCTTAATTATCATTACACTATTTGTATTTCTGTATGAGGAGTTATCATTACACTATTTGTATTCTGATTATTGTCCTTATCTTTGTTGTTGCTATC
The DNA here is from genome assembly GCA_903632075.3 of Acanthosepion pharaonis. NCBI lineage: Eukaryota > Metazoa > Mollusca > Cephalopoda > Sepiida > Sepiidae > Acanthosepion > Acanthosepion pharaonis. Next base: position 521,976 of record CAHIKZ030001391.1, on the reverse strand, counting down.
ACAATGTTTCAGTGGGACTAGTGGATAAAAGCAGTAGTTTGTGAATTTGCTGACATAGCAGTTATGTGTTCAATCCCTGTGTCAGGCAGTGTGTACTTATACTCAGTAGAAACAGGCAAGCAATAACTGAACAGTATGAAATAAAAATAAGAAATAGGCAATATCCCTAGACATGAGCAGTGGAACAAGAGAAATCTAACACCATAGATCAAACAAAGGGTTCAGTTCAGAATTCCCTGTAGGTTAGCCAGATCGAGATACACCTGATGAAGGCTGGGGGGCACATTGGCCAAAACAACAAAGATGAGGACAATAGTCTGAATATAAATAGTGTAAATAAACATAGAAAAAGCAATAAATTAGCTTAGTCTACACTTCAGGGAAATAATTGTATATTTTACAGAACATATATGCTTACAGAAATAAAGAAATTTTGCTTATCTGTTGATGCAACATGTTTTTATCAAAGACTGTTCCGAACGTCTGCTTCTTTTGGTGGTTAAAGTCAGAAGAGAAAGAAAGTTTTGATTTTTATTGCTTTTGGCAGTAAAATCCTTGTTCTGATGCATCATGGGAATATTCTACATTTTATTTAACTTTTTTTTATAATCTAATTTTTTCTTTTTTTATTGTTAACTACCATTCTTATCTTGTATTTAAAAGTATTTGTTATTGCTTAACTTTTAATTTATTATTAATTATTTGGATTCCATAGTCTGTTAATTGAGCTTGGGGGTTATTTAGTAATTTATTTATTGCTATCATCCAAATCAACAGAAAAATGATACTTTAACCTTATCTAGTAACAAATATTACAATGTAGCTATACTATTTTCATAAAAGAAAACATGTTAAATAAAATGATATATTTTTTATATGGGTTTTGAATGGATACATTTAAATAATAGAATGTAATTTTTCTGGCTGGAAGAAAAGCTCTTGTGGTTTCTAAATAAATTTAATGTTCTACAAAACATGAAAACTTTTATTCCAACCAGATATAAATGTCCTATTAATTGATTAGCTAACCCATACCATCAAAAATGATGGTAGATATATATATATATATATATATATATATATAATACAAATATGAAATTTGCCACTTAGCTGATTGGTGTTACCTTCAGCATCTCGACTCTACAGTTTTGTAGCTGAACACTCCAGTAACCACTCCATCCACTCAGCAAGTGACCATATGTGTAGAATATCATAGTTATTTCTCCTTTTTGTCATTTTTCTTGTCACTTTATACTTTCTTCTTATTGGTTTTATACTTTTCCTTCCTCTTTCAGATGTAGCAATTTTGATATCTGGTTTTTCAGGCATCCTTTATTCTTGTTAATTCTTGAGTTTTCTAGTGTTTTCTTGAGTTTGGAAAATTGTATTTCATCTTTTACTTTGCCATTATTTCATTTTTCTTATTTGATTTGCTGCTATATTAAGTATTAGGGCATTAATTATAGGAGGTTACGTTTATAACTAAATTTATATTTGTTGTTGTTCGAATTTGTATGCATATGCTTATATTATATATATATATATATATATATATATATATATATATATTACACACACACACTGCACCCTCCTGTCATTTTCAACATATAAGGGTCAAGCAGCTCAGTTCTTAAAACCAACAGCCAGATTACCTGTATATATCATTTGATTATAGTGGTAAAGGCTTGTGCAGAACCTAATTCACTTTTTGGAAGAGTTGAATACAGGGAACGGGTATATCACAAGGTCTCCAAATGACCTGCAGGTTTTCAATTCAGAGTTGTCCTCCTTCTAGACTGTTTGCCACCCAAGGCTATAGGACCAATTCTGTCCTGCTATTTACCCATAGCTGGGGAGGGAAGAGATGGATTCATACCTTTCCCTAGGGTATTAACACAATTAGTGAATATAATGAACTCAACTGGAATTTGAAACTGGCTCTCTGATTCCTCAAGTCACTATCTATTACTCCACCATGCCTCCATATATATATATATATATATATGAGACAATGATATATATTTTTTATATATCAAGAACAGTATTGGGGAAATTGTGTGACAAATGGGAAAAAGTTTACTTGGGATGCGTTTCGTCCTTCAGGACTTTGTCAGAAATTTAGTCCGATGAAGCCCTGAAAGATGAAATTCATCACAAGTAAATTTTTTCTATTTTGTCATATAATATTAAAAACACACACACACATATATATTCAGTCATATGATTGAGCGCTATATATTCAATTATTATTGATACACTTTGTTTTTTCACAGAGATAATCTTTTTGCCTGCTGGAATTGTTAACATATTGAGAAAATTCACTTTCCCACCTTTACACTGACAATTCAAGGGAAGTAATTCTTGTACAGCAAAAAGTTACAGAAATTACAAAAATGACTAAGTGCAATATAAATTAAGATTTAATATTTAAAACAGCTTTCATTTTGTTGCCTAAATTATAACTTCATATATTTACTTCTTCACTCTCTTTTTAGTTAAGTTGCAGTTAATCAATGTTTTTTTTTTGAGGAAGCTGTCTTTGTTTTTGTTGTTATTTAGATCCTATTATTTTTGGCAGTCTTATTCTTATCATGGGCTTCCTTACAGGAGTAAGTACAAATCCAATCATCTGTCATATTCAACAGACCTGTATGCGTCAACAAATAAGTACCAAGTCAGAAAGGCACGCCCCAGAAGACTGGATAAACTAAACCAAAGTCAACATGAATGTATTTAAAGAAAGTTCTGACCAAAATGTCATGAAGAAGACAGCATATAACTAGCAAACAAGGAATCTATAAACAGGACAAGTATTTGTTCAACTAAAACAGTTTTAGTAAAAGGTTGCATTTATAGATAATCCAGTGAAGAGCAGGCTCACAATGGCTCACAGGAAAAGCAAGGAAATCATTGCTCTACAGAAGCTATGATTAAATACAGGTAAGACAATGGTCTGGAAATAATTTGGGATAGGGAGGTACATCAAAATATTGAGAAAATCCAGATATTTTATGGCATTTTTCTTTTTAAAATAAAATATGTATTAAAAAGTATGTTTTTTTTTTTAAGTCAATTTCTGTCTTTTGGGGGTGATAAAAATCTATGAAGTTCACTTTTTTCTTCTTTTATGTACCATATCCTTTCAGGACATAGGCAATCATGGCTCTCCACTTCCTCCTATCCTTTGTAGTTCTGTCCTTTTGCTACTTTTCCCAAGCCCTGTTCTGTCATTTACTTGCTTAAGCCTGCTGGGTATGTCACATGTTGCTTTCCCTTTTCTCTCTTTCCCTCTATCTGCCCTGTGAGTATCAAATTCTCCTAACCCTCCATTCTCATTATATATCCCAGAAATTTTAGTTGCCTCTTCTTGATGTTAAGTATAAACTTCCTCCTTGTTTGCATTCTCTCCAAAACCTCATTATTGCTCACATGTTCGGTAGATGGTATCCTTAGTAGAACCATATCTCTGTTGCCTTGAGTCTCTTTTCCATCTTTGAGGAGACAGTCCAACATTTGCTAGTTTAAAAAAAATGAATTGATTTTAGACTAAAAACAAGCTTTATCTTGAATTTTATTATTATATGACAATTGTCAATTATTCATTTTTTTAATTCATATCTTGCCTTATTTTTATTATCCAAGTCAATATTTTCACAATGAAGGTGGTAAATTCTATCTTAAATAAAATAACCAATCGATGGTGGTAAAATTTTTAGGATATTTATTTCGGCAATATAAGAGTTTCAGCTCATAATATCTCTCCTTATTCTTTGATGCAAGTGAGTTCTAGAATATGCTGACAGTATCTCCTGCAGAGAGGTAAAAATTGTACCAAAAGTGATTCCTACCAAATAAATTCACATAGACTCAAATATAAACAACTAATATTTACCTGGCTTATGACTACATCACATTAAAACACCGGTTCCTGTATGATCACTGAAGTTAAGCAACATCAAACCTGGTCATTACCTAGATGGGTGACCATTTGGAATACCAGGTCCAGGTGCTGTAAGCTTGGATGTGTGGGTGGTGTAATGGATAATGGCTCAGAATTTTTAATTGGAGAGCCAAGTTACAATTCCAGTTGTGTTGGTTATATTGATTTATGTGCAACTACCCTTGGGAAGGGATTGAATCCACCTCTTCTCCACCCAGCCATCGGTCAATTAGTAGGACTTGTATCACTAAAACCATTATTATCTAAAAAAAAAAATTTTTTTTTAATTCTTACAATCTAAAAAGATTTTATGGCTTTAAATAACCTGATAAACCATAGAAAATCAATCAATCAATCAATGTCCTATTATTGAAGCAAGTAAATGTTTAGACACAAATATAAACAACCAACATTTACTTGTATCTGAATTATTTTTTTTTTAAGAATTTCAAGGCAGGAGTACACAAGGGACTACAGAGAGTGTAAGTAAGAGAAAGGACTGGGTATGGGGGCAGGTGAGGATAAAAAGAAGAACGAAGGAGGATAAAAAGAAAAATGATGATTGACATTACATTTAAATTTTGAAGATTATAGTCATCAGAGAAGCATGTCTGTCAGGAAGTGCAAGAGAAGAAGCTGTTGGCGTAAAAGACGCGGTTACATTTAAATGTTTTGACAGTAAAAGGGGTGGGACTAAGATGCCAACCTAGCAGCACACTTAAATTCATGCAATTGGGGTACCAGTGAAAATAGTTCATCAAAGCAGATGCTATGAAAATATTTATAGAAAAGACAGAGCAGCCACAGAACTATGTCCCAAACCCTAGCATAAATTATCATTTTTTATGTTAATAGAGGTTTCTTGACATTCTATAACCTTCATCAATCTTTCAGCAATTGATTTTATTAACCTTTTGTTATATTCCATGCTAATAGGAATATGGAATAGACAAACACAGTGGATAAATAGTAACAGGTTTATTGTAGTAACCAGTACAACAAGCAAGGAAGTAATAGTTATGTGCACGGTCATTGCAAGTCAGTACAGTTGTGTGCATGTTGCTATCGGAAGGCTGCTAGTTCTTGCAGATCCCAGCTTGACTCTCCTGTCCGCTGTCCTAATGGATACTTATAGGTGGTTACCATCTATAGTGCCGCCACTCATGGGGGTGGCAGGTTATTCCATTACATCGCTTTTCTACTGTTTCATCTTTAATATTACTTGCAGCAGTTTTATTGTTTCTCAGAGATCTTTTTTGCTTCAATATTGTTTTCCATTCTCACTCCCACACACACACACACATAAATCTATATATATCTTTTGATGATGAACCAGAAGTTTTCTGTTGGATTAATATCTGGATAAATTGGGCATTCAGTTAATATTTGTTGTCTATGAAAACTTTTCTTGGCAAGATGTCAGTTTGCAGAATATGAAGGAGCATTGTTTTGCATAAATATACCCTTTAGTTCAAAGCTTTTTGGCTGTGACCTGTACCACTCAAAAACCATCTTGTCTAAAACTCGCACTAATTCTTAACATACCATCATCAATTTCAAAGAGACCTATAATTTTACTGCCTACCGTAGCGATATCAGTTGTCAGTTGATACCTTGTTAAGGCCAAATCTACAGGATGTTACAGAAATCATTTTGACAAAGAAAGTCAGCTGAGTTGAGCTGACTTCCTAAGAACACGGTCAACCAACCCTGACAAAGAAGGTCAGCTGAGTGGAGCTAGAACCTGGGTTCTTGAGGAATCACTTTTTTAGATGAAAGCTGACAGGACAAAGAAGGTTTGTCCTCTCTAAGACAGTGGTCTCTAGCAGCCTAAACATAAGGACTGCTTGCCTGCCATGTGAAAGGAAGGCACACACCACTTAGACTAGTTGCTCCCTTCCCTCACTTTTCCTTGCTTGCCTACAGCCAACCAGAATAAAATTTGCTACAATATTGTCTCATGGTTTTATTTCTTAGTTAATGATCTCGCCAAAGATTTATTTTCCTTGTGTTAAGTCACAAGCACTTGACTGGAAGAAGCAGCACCATGTGAACAAACCTGTTGTCTAGTCTGAGCTGCAATGCTAAACTACAATACTAACACAAAACATTACTCCACCTTCCCCATGTTGTCTTCTAAATAATTTTAGATTATTCATGGAAAGAGCCAACTAATCTCTAACCTGGCCATCAGTAGCACCAGCACCATGCAAGGGTTTCCTGTCTTCCCCAGAATCTGTTAAAGCACCCCAGTCTATTAAATCTCAATTTTCACATAAAATTTCACATTGTAACCTAATTATGTACAATAATGGATCATATGCAAGTACAGGTAAACAATTCAACTAAAAAAATTGAAAATAAATACAATGCATCTAAATACAAATTAGAGATATGTCATGATTGATCATTCCATCTTAAATAAATCAACAATGTTTTGTGGTAACTTTTTTAACATCAAACTGAGATTTTTCTTGTTTTAAAGTTGAATAATTTTAACATATTCATAATTATGGATAAAAAAAATTAATGAATTTTATTTTATTTTATTTTTTTTTAAGACTTAGCATGAGCAAAACAAATTCATGGATTTGGACAACAAAAAAAAAGAAAAGAAAAGACCCCAGAATGACTTAAAATTCTGTGAAAATTTTTCATCCTTTAATAGTCAGTTGTGATGAGTTTAATCTGTAATATAAAAAAAAGCAAATATTGATAAGATAGCAAGTGTCACAATACACTGTCTGGGTCCCCAATCAAACCCCCACCCCAAGTCAGGTGGTAGTATGCACTGGCCTTGAGTAGCATTACATTCATAATTAAAAAATACTGTTCAGAAATCAGTTTTAATTAGCTGGCTTACACATTTCTCTAGATGATATTTACTTAAATATGGTATTTTGGTTTCTTTCATGTTTTTAGTTGATGTTTTTTAATATACTGCATATTTTCTCTCTCTCCTTACGCTAACAACACCAGCTTCTCCAAATATTTCTTGCCAGTCAATCCACTTTAATTTCTTATTACTTATATTTTTTCTTATTACTCTTTTAATTTATTTTAGTGATTTTCTTCAAGCCATTTTTTTCTTGCTTATTATCTTGCCAAGATTTTCAATTTATTTCTTGATTGTTTTGTGATCTCAGCTCAACATTTATGTAATTTCCCACATTGTGTTCACATCACTCAATAAATTTACAATAACTTGTTTCAATTTTGAGGTTTTACCTTTCTTGTGACCCATGGCAATCTTTATATATTTAAAATTAAAAAATATTAATAAGTATACTTATATATATATATATATATATATATATATATATATATATATATACACACACACATGTGTGTGTATATATATATATATATATATATATATATATATATACATACGAGGTCAGATCAAAAATATTGGAACTGATGCTATTAAAAGAAAACTACAACACATATCAATTTGGCAGTTAATCTTTAAAGTGGTCCCCTTCTGAAGGTGCACACTTTATCCAACATCATTTCTATTGATGGAAGCATTCCTGGAACTCCTTTTTTGGGACAGCAAGCAACTACCTCATTGCATTCTCTTGGATTTCGGTGTCTAAATCTTGTTCCTTTCAAGTAGGATTTGATTTTTGGAAAGAGGAAAAAATTGAAAATGGTGAGATCTGGGGAATATCTTGATTGTGAGAACTGAGGAACATTGTGTTTGGCAAAAAAACTGCTACACAAGCCATGATCACTGTTGGAACCTCCACGGTGTGTGATGAGATGACCACACTCTACACACTTACTTTCAAGCACTGCTATAATCAATGCAAATGAGCAAGAACATTATAACTTATTGTGTGCATGTGCAACAAAGTTCAAGGTCAATCTGCACCAAGCAGCTTCACTCTGTATAATTTAGCTCCATTACCGTAGCAACAGTCCTGATACTTTTTGATCAGACTTTATATTTATTTTCAATATGATAACCCAACACTCAAGTGGAATAATAACATTTCACATGACTGAATAAGTTATTATAAATATTTCTATTGAAAAAAAGTTATTATAAGCTGAAATTCACATAGCATATCCTGAAAATTTTACCAACGATGCTTGGTTAATACTAATTTTATTGTGAAAACATGGACTTGCAGAATAAAACCTAACAAAGTGTAGTAATAATAAGTCATTGGCTATCCTATTACCTATTACCTGTGACTACGACGAGCACCGGTTGATTACTGCTACCGTGTACTACTTGGTTACAGTAGCCAAACCCACTTAGCTACTTCGATCAAATATATTCCTTTCTGGGACATATCACTTATTTACAATAGTAATAAGATGCAATAATCTTTTTTATGAGTTTTTATTTTCATCCTAATTTCATTTTTTTGCAGCTTCTCAGAGCATCATTCTGCAGTTGTTGGCAACACTTGAACTTGAATCCATTTTTCCTCAACATGTCACTGTTACCCTTGAGCTACAAGAACTAAGGATTTGTAGAAGATCAAATCTAAATGGAGACTCTTTCCTTATTTCGTGATAGTGCAGAGCATTTTGTGAAAATAGGGAATATGCTTAGAGCTTCTCTTCTGCAAACAACAACTGAGCAACTGTCGTGTTAAGACTGTGCAGCTGAAGAAAAAGGAGATACATGTTCAAGTCTCATCAAGAGCATCTGATCTACGCTATTTACTAATTGCCAAATAATGATGGTTCGAATAACTGAATTAATTGATTCTATTTTCTATTTCGACATATCTTAATTACTTTAAATATTATTTTTACTGGATACACATATTTGAGTAGACACTCCATTTTATTTTAAATAGTATTTATTTCCATTGTTCTGACTATTGTCCTCATCTTTATTACCATATTCACGACATTTTGGCTGTTGTAATCTTTAGGTGATTGGAATTTCGAACTGAACCCAAAGAGTTGTGAGTTCAATACCTGGCTACTGCAGTGGTAAACAAAAACTTAGAGAGTTAAGTTAAAGTGAGATAACTGAGACATCTCGAAGATGCATGGCATGTGGAACTAGAACGATCTATCCTGGTGGACAAAATAAAGGGTTCAGTTTGAAATTCCAATCACCTGAAGAAGGCTGGGGCATGCAACAACTGAAACATCGTGAATATGGCAATTAAGATGAGGACAACAATAATGTAAATAATTACAGTATCTCATCTCAGAAATATAGACAAAGTATTTATTTAATCTACTGGCCTGCACATTTAAGAAAAGTCATTAAAGAAAATGTATCCTCCAGCAGGATTGAACCTGTGTTCCCCTTCGCAGAAGAAACCACAGTCTCATCTGGTGTGCCTTAAACACTCAGCCATGAAGAGCTTCACAATCAAGCAAGGTCCTCTTTGCCTTTAAAGCACACTAGATCAGATGGTGGTTTCTCCTGAAAAGGAAATTTTCTTGAATGTGCAGGTCTGTAGAAATAAATGTTGTTTAAAAAATAAAATGAACCATCTACTCAAATTCAAGAATACAATAAAAATAACATTTGAAATGATAAAAACAATTGCGTTAAAAAGCAACAGAAATTAAGAGAAATACTGGCGAAAAAAGCAATAACAGTAATGGTTAAATTAACTGTTTCCATAAGGAAGCATTTGACATTCATTGACCAAACACAGTTAGTGTTACTGTTAGTTGAAATTAATCAAACCTTTTTAAAAGAGTTTTTGCAGAAATTAAACTTCAAGCTCACTGTTATAACTTGAATATTAATACAAGTTTCCTTTCAAACATTTTGTTAATGATAATGCAGAAACTTAACTTGATTATATCATTATTTTCTCTTCTATTTACACATGCTACATATTTTTGCTGTTGTTGCTACTGTTGAAAGTGTTCAAGCGATGTGGTTTTTGTTATTTGGTAAAGTTCTTTATTTTGTGGTACCAGTCTATAGAGTCTGACAAAGGACTTGAAAATCTATAGGATTTATGCATTTGAAGCCAATTTTATTGATTGATTCATTCATTTTCTATGATTTATCAACCCTTTGCAGCTATTTTAAAGCCAGAAAATATTTTTAGATTGTAAGAATTTCTTTTCCTTTTTTTTTTTTGAGATAATAATAGTTCAGTGATACAAGTTTTACTAATTAATCCATAGCTGGAGGGGGAGAAGAGGTGGATTCATACCTTTCCCAAGGGTATTTGTGCGTAAGTGAATATAATGACTACAACGGAAATTGAAACTTGGCTCACCAATTAACAATTCTGAGCTGTTATCCATTACACTACTCATGTTTACAGCACCTGGTCACCCATTGAGGACTGACCAGGCTCAATGTTTTTTTAACTTTGGAGATCATACAGGAAATGGTGTTTCAACATGATATGCCAATTTTAATCTTTGACCTGAGAAAATGCTTATATACAGATGATAGCTTAGATGTTCCAGAATGAGATGGATAAAATGAATGGCATCCATATAAAAGTCTAGATCTGATGAGGTTATTTTAGAATAAAACTCAAGTTTTCAGGTTAATGTTTTGATTTTGCACCATTTGATGGTACTGGCAAGTGTACTCCTAACATCACCAGTCTTGTGTTCAATTTTCTTATCTTCAATATGAAATTTGTTATAGCTGATTCAGACACTGAAGTATTTAGTGTTTAGAATTTATCACTTCATCAACCTGAATTTTTATGTTGGATTCAGGTCAGGTGCCATCATTACCCTCATTTCAATTCCAATTCCTGTCTTCTGTTTTAGAAAGGTTCTTCTGAAATGCTCAGTCTCATAATTACACTGTTGAAATTACTAGTTGAAACGGTAAGTTCTAAGCTATTAGTTTCTTCTACAGTTCTTGCCTGTGAAACTCTCTTCGTGCTTTCCTGTCAATTACAATCTTCAAAAATTTAAATGCAATGTCAGTTGTCATCTTTTGTTTTCTTGAATCCTGTTCTTTTATCATTTTCTCTGTTTCTTCACTCTAAGTAAAAAAATAATAACAAAAAAAAATAATTTCAATCCAAGCAAGGCAATAAAGGATACTAGCTTAGGTTGAAATTATTTTTTTTTTTTTACAATAATGTAAACCCTGTAGAAGGACCAAGAGCCAGTCAAGATAGAGGGTTACAGAGTAAGAGGCACAGTTTATAGGGACATGTGGAGAAGATGACTATTAACCCTAAACTTGAACAGGCTAAGATTGTAGTAATCATGGAAGCTTCCTCTTGGGACTTGGTTTCACAAAATAGGGGTTTGTGGGAAGAAAATGTTCAAGTGGAACTTACATTTCTCACCAATGAAATAAGAAAGGTATAATGGTGGTTCATGACAATGTGTATGCCATGGTGGGTCTTAGCTGTGAAGGTTATAACTTGTGGAACTAAAGAATATAATTCATTTGAACATTTTCCATGGATATAGCAATATTGTAGTTTATCTGTGAGAAAGAGGTTGTAGGGTGGGAAAAATTCAACACCCACAAGGTTGCAATGAGGCTTTTGAACTCTGTGATGACTGGGCAGCTCCTGCCCATATATGGCAGCAGTGCTCCTTTTTTGGCTTGATCTGTCTCTTTGTAAAGGCAGAGGATAACAGGTGGAGTCTGGTACTTATCGGAGTGGGACATGGAACCAATCCTTTTGTCCAGCATCTTTAGTGATGTATCGTATATATGAGTTCCACTTGAGATTTGGGTTAAGCTTAAGTTCAAATAGGCACTTGAGGCAAAGGGGCTTCCCTGAGAGAATACCAAATGTTGAAATAGATAAAAATTCAGGGTCTGTTCAGTGATGAAGATTAAAAAAGAAAAGAGAAATACAATCTCATTTTTCTGTGACCTCATTTTATTTCATAAACATTTTTCGTTTGTGGATCAAAAATATGTTACCTATTGCCCTAATTGTTTTTCATAAGATTTCTGAAAAGAATGCCCCCCACTACTTCTATGAGCCATGTCCTTTCAGGTTGTTGTCAATCATGGCTCTCCACAGCTTCCGAGCTATCTTCCTATCTAATCAATGTTTATCCCCTTACTATCCTTCCCAGTCTGTGATGCCATCCATTTACACAAGCTCGTTAAGTAGGTTGATCATGGCTCTCCACAACTTCCTATCCTTTGTAGTACTAAGCAATATTTATCCCCTTACTGTCCTTCCCTGACTCTGCTCTGCCACCCATTTATGCAAGATTATTAGAAAAGTTACATGGTATTTCCCCTCTTGTTTTCAATGCCTTGTGAGTGTCAAATTCTTCAAGCCACCTTCCTCATGTGTTCAAAAAATTTCAAATGTCTCTTTCTGATTCAAAGTACAAGTGTCCTTTTTGTTCCATTTTCCTTAAAACTTTTTCATTGCTCACATGTTCTATCTATGGTATTCTCAACATCCTTCTGTTGAACATGAGCTTCCCACTTTGACAAAAAGAGACAATATTGACTATGCTATTATCAAGTCTTCTTTCATTCAGAGAGTTGAATAATTTATAAGACTAATTGTTAATTAAGAGACAATGTTCACTTTGATACATGTAAATCTGTAAAAAGGATCATTAGATCTCAAAGTGGTAAGAATTGAGGGTTCGGCCACTTCAAAGGACAAAACAAGAGATGAGAAAAAAACAACAAATTGGTGACCTTTGCAGCCTAATTGGTAAAGTGTGTGATTATCCCACTTTTCTGCCAAAGAACTTCCGCTAATAACCATGATTGCCAAAACAGAATATAACAGAATAGCACCAAAGTCTCATGCTCTTTCTTTATCTTTACTCACAAGATGCCTTAGAGATAGAACATATCTTGCTCCTCTGTGAGGAACTTTTCAGTCTCCAGTGAACCTCATGGTACAACACAGAATCATACACAGCAGAGAAATGTCCTAAGCTTATTTGACTATGCACAGTCATATCTAATAATTCAACCAATTTAATGGATAGAGAACTCTTCTCACCTGTTTCTCATAATCTTTCATAAAAACTTTACAGACATATACGTATGAAAAAGAACATCTATGGCACAGTGGAGTAATGGATAGTGGCTCGGATTGAGGAATCAGAGAGCCAAGTTCGAATTCTAGTGAAATCCATTACATTCACTTACATGCTTGGGAAAGGTATGAATCCTATTCTTCTCCATCCAGCTATGGGTAAATTGAAAGACAGACCAGGTTCTATAGCCTTGGATGGCAACTGGTCTACCACAGAAAGAAATGGCAACTTACTGTGGGAAAAAATCTGCCTTGTTAGTCATGTATCGAAAGATACATGATCATCTAAGTGTGTATCACATATGGCACATAACTGACTGATACAAACGTACCTTCATTCACTCCTTTCTTATTCTTTCCATTCAGTTTTCTTAGGCAATAAAATATATTTTTAAATGTGTCTAATTGTTTATATATTCATAATCTCTTGTTTGAGGAAACTACAATGTATCCACGAAGTAATCAATAAATACACGACAACAAGGGTAGCAGTCATTTTAAGACAAACCTCTTGATAATAAAGAATATAAATTTAAATCTTGCTTGAAACATTTTCTTTATTCCTGAGATGCCATCTTGTTTACTAATGATTTTAGAATAGAAGTCTGTGAACTGTGATAAAAAAGCAACAGAAATACAATGAAAGTAATACAAATCAAAAATGAATAAGTTGATGCAAGATGCTTAAACAGTTTTAGTATTTAGGGCAGATTTAATAGTTAGTAATAATAATAATAGGATACCAAGTTATTTTTTTTTGTTTCACTGCACCATAAAATCATTTCTTTGAGAGATTTTTGTATGCTGGAAAATGATATTAGCAAAATGGTTGTAAGGAATGCAGTTTGATGGGTTTAAATATTTTGCTAGTCTTTTATTTCATACTAGCAGTAGAGCCCGGCGTTGCCCGGGGATGTAACAGTAAGAGATAGATCAAGTATCGACCATCATAAAGACTGAAAAATAAAATTGACAAAGATTATTGTTTAAGGTTGACGGACACACATGTCTTAATTAGTTTTTTTTTTTTTTTTTTACGAATTGGTCAAACCCAAACCCAAACTCAAACAAAAACATTGTTTACAATCGTTATGAGTCTATCGATTGGTGAATAGAATTTTATTATAAACAATTGTCTTGTAAATGGAATTTTTAAAGCATTCTGAATGTAAATAAAGAAAAAAAGTGTGCAAGACAATAAGAAATACTACCTGCCAAAAAAAAAGTGGATGTTTGTTTTATCGGCTGAAAAATGTAAGAAATCCGATCCCATATATAAAGGAACACACACACACACACACACACACACACACACACACACACAACCTGGGTTTTTTAACCTAAGTCACTCCACGGAATCGCTAAAACATAGAGCATAGTCTGATGAAAAAGACGCTAAAGTTTATGAAAACAAAATTTTGTCGTCAAAATGCTTATGTTTTTTATGAAGAGGATAGACTAAATTTTTTAAAAATTTTTCCATCTTTTTAGAATATTCTAAATTTTGATTTAAAAACCTTGTTTCTCTTTTGTCGCAACAAGGGGTAATAAATAACATAGATAATTTTAGCGTTTTTTTTGTATTTACTCACATTAATTTGGAAAATCTTGCAAAAATAAAATAATTGTCAGATGTTAATGAAACTTTCAGAAACTATTCACAGATGATCGAAATTATTATAAATATGTTTTTTTTTTTTTAAAAGTCATGGCAGAAATATTTTTTATATTTATTAACACCCCATAACTAATTTTATGAAAAACTCTAGAAATTCGAGACCATCGGTTTTAGTGATTACAATAGTTAAAAGCACAAGGCTTTGAAGAATGCAAATCATGTATTTTTTTTTTTTTTTTTTTTGGCCAACGTACCTGAAAATCAGCTGTGAATTGTAACATACAAAACTCAATAAAACAAATATATTATTTAGTTTCAAATGCTTTTATTTGTTTTAATTTGTTTTTATGAATATGGACAATATTTTCTGGAAGCAAAAAATTTTTTGAATTTTTAATACAATTATTTCTTATTTCTTTAATTTTAAAAAGATTTTTAAAAAATGTTTAAATTGAATTTTAAAAAATATTTTAACATTAGTTAAATGCAACATCAACCTTTCAAAATGTCCGTGTGAGATTGTCATTGTCTAGTGCTTTGAAAATTGTATAATTTGGACCAATCAGATTAGCCATGGTAATTAAGAAATGTAATTTTGTGTTCATAGTCGGACAGTAATTATCAAGTACGGAAGACCAACCAGAATACAATTTAGTTGCATTATTTGAGTTCAGCATTGTTCTCCGCTGTTAAGCCCTTTACTTTTAAGAAACACGTATGGAGAAGTTAATTTGAGTTTTCAATTTCAACTGAGAAGGGTACCTACAAGTAACAATATCATCTTATGAAATTTAACTACTGCTAAACTTTAATTTATATGATCTTATTTTTTATATTAATCTCAGTTATGACATTTTTCCATAAATGAAATATCAAAATTAATAATAAAATGAATGGAAATACAAATAACAGTAAAATGTAATAAATGTACATAAAATTATAGTATTTTATGTACACTTCTGATAAAATTCCATAAGAAAGGTACCTAAATTAATTAGATACCTTTTTCTTATGAAATTTAATCTATTAACAGTCTTATTTTTTTATTTCTTTATATTTTCCATAAAGCATCATAAACGTAAAAATGAAAGCTAAGTACAAAAAAAAAATAAAATAAAAAATAAAAAATTAGAGTGCTGAAAGTTTTCCTTAAAAGTAATGAGGTATATAATTTGTTCACTTAAATAATTTCACTTCCTTCCATCCGTAGAAAGAATTACCCTCCCGTAAGTTATCTAAACGTCATGAATGTGCCTTTCGTCAATCGTCAAGCGATGTGAAAGGTTATGACCTGCTTTGTTTTATTTTCAAATTACATTTTTTCGGCGCAGAAGCTAAGTTAAGCTTGGTTCAAAATATTTTAAATAAACAGTATAATATCTGTTTTATTAAAATCAGTTTTGAAAAAATGATAATTGATTTTTAAAAGAATATCAAAGTAAAATTTTAATTTTTTTTATCAAATCGAAAAAAATGATTGAAAATGATTGATTATCTGTCCTTTTTTTTGACCAAAAAAAAACAATATTTTTAACGAAAATTTCAGACGTGCTAAGAACGATTAAAAATGTAAAAAATACCCCCAAAATACTTTTGATCTTTCCTCTTTAATAATAATATGAACATTAGACGATAAAATTTTGTTTTCGTCAAGTTCGGCGTCTTTTTCATCATGCTATGCTCTTTTGTTTACATTTTCGTGGGTGAGTTGTCCCCTTTCATTCTCACGATGTGTCTTAATTGTGTTTTCAAATTGATTTTCTTAAAAAACAACTGTGTTTTTCCCATTTTCGGCACCGTTAGAACCACCAAAAGTAATTTTATGTAGTCCTGTGAAGTTTTGTTGAAATCGGCTAAAAAATGTAGGAAATTCGATCCAACATATAAACGTTACAGACACACACACACACAACCTGCGTTTTATAATAAGTAAGATATACAGTATGTTTAAATATTCATCATCAAGACCTTTCTATAAATATTTTTATGGCAATTGTCCTGATGTGATTTTCTCCCTAGACTTTAGAAATTTAAGTGTATTACTAGATTGGCTCAAGGTCTTGCCCTCTTACAGTTGAAATTGCTAGATGTAACTGTAAGTTCTATGCTAGCAGTTTCTTCTTTTACAATTCTTGCTTGTGGAACTCTATTCTGGCTTCTTGTTAACCAGTCAAATTTGATCTTCAAAAATTTAAATGTAATGTCAATCATTATCTTTTGTCTTCTAAATTTCTGTTTTTTTGTTTTATCTCCTTAATAATGTTTTGTTTTTCACTTATTTTTTCACACTCTGTAAATACCTTGCATCTCAGTGATTTTATTGCTTTGCTTGGGGTAAAATAAATATATATAATTAAATATTAATCTTTTATTTCATACATACATATATTTTTTTAATCATTTCATCCCAAGATAAAATATACAGTACTTTAAATATTAGTCATTTATTATATATATATATATATATATATATATATATATATATATATATAATAGTAATAGCTGGTCACTCATATTTGAGGATATCCATCTACTAGGGCAGCTAGCCAATCCCTATTGAAGACACTTGCTCAGACATATTTGTGTTTGTTCAACACCCACAGAGCCCACCTGTGGTTTATACTGTGACTATGCTGAGCAAACTTTAGTGACAAGTTCTGGGAGAGAGCATGTTATCTAGCATGATCAGCGATCTGAACAAGACCAGCACATTCAATCCCTCGGCCACAATGACTTGTGACTTTGTGCTAGCAAAGCTATCAATTGCCCCCAATATTCTATCTACCCAATTTCACTCACCACAAAGCTTGGGTCAACCTGTGGTATGGTTTTCAGGCACTTTCCAAAGGTTCTACATGCTAGGATTGTCTCCTCCAGACTGATAACATCAGGAAGTCTCCTTCCTAACAAATCAGCTATGGTGAAATTCAAGCCCAGGTCTCATAGTCAGAAAGTGAATGTTCTAAACACTGGGCCCTGTGCTCTCTCTCTCTCTCTCTCTCTCATATATATATATATATATAGTTTTAGCTAAAAATATTGATCAAATTACACAACTTAAAAACAAAGTTGAAAATCACTCCACCCTCAAATTTACATTAGAACTTAATATTAATAATAAAATTCTATTCCTTGATATATTTATTGATTCCAGTACACATAAATTTACTACTTCTCTATATAAGAAACCCCCTAGCATTAACTTGTGTCAACGATATAAGTTAGCTGCTATAAAAGCTTAATCCAATGCACACAAATGACATCTTCTTCCAAAACCATATTCTATAAAATATTACATAACATTAAACAAACACTTGTTAATAATGGATTTCCTAATTCTGTCATTGATCAACAAATTAAAATGTATCTCAATAAACTTAATGGTACCTCTAACAAAATTGATAATATTAATAATAATAGTGTACATTAAAATAAACATAATACTATTAACTTATACTATTGTAACCAAATGCATAATAATTATAAACATGATGAAACAAGACTCAAAAACATAATAGGTAGAAATGTTAAAACAATTATTAATAATAAACAAGTTAAGCTCATCATATATTATAAAAAATTTAAAACAGTTGACCTCATAGTCTCTAATAATAACCCAACAACCACACAACTAAATCCTCTACAAAAAACCAATGTAGTATATCAATTTACATGCTCATTCAGAGATTGTATCTCTGATACTAATAAAAAAAAAAAAAACACTACATATATTGGTTTTACTACAACCAAACTTTTACCTGTCACCTTTCTGATCTTAGTTCTATTAAACAGCATTTCTTAAAAAAACAGAGCCATGTACATAATATTAGACAGATATTAGTTGATAACACAATTATTGGAGGCCATCTACATTAAAACAAAGCAACCCACACTCAACAAAATTACATTTTAAACTAGTCACAACACATTACATTGTATCTAGACGTATGGTCTTCTTGTTAATATTTCATTCTCTCATGTGGTATGATATCATAGAACTGCATCATGAATTTACGACCTGTATCTGCTATTCCGCAACTGTTATCGTCACATAGCAATCTTCTATGTCAACATAACAGAATATCACCTTTGATGGTGAATATTTTTGTTTAAATGTCTGTATAACCACTCTGAAGATAGCCTGTGTGAGCTGAAAGTTTAGATCAAAGACCAGCTTAATAAAAAATATCCAAATGTTGGACTATTTTTGTCTTTATTTTCATCCAAAATTAAAGCAACCATACAAAGTTTAGAATGGCTCATGATATAACAGACATTTATTGTCTGTTATATTTAACAATATATGTTTAAATAAAACAGTGGCTGTTGCTGCTACAAACGTATCGCTCTTCAATTACGAATTGAGCCCTCTTGGCTACTGGCGTTTGTATACATCTTGTATATAATATGTTAAAATTTCCTTTTTTTTATACTGTGAGCTGATAGCTTAGGGGTAGGATCTCTGACTGATACCAAATCAGTCAAGTTTCGATCCCAGCTTGAAGTAAATGGACATCTAGCCACACTGATGAGCCGTGATACAGCAAAACAGGCTTGTATATGGATGAATATATATATTGCTCTACTTTGTATTCGGCACTGTTTTTAAAAGTAAGTGCTATGAACTGTGGATTTTTTACTCCATTTGTTCTCTCATTTTTGTGTATATATATATATATATATATATATATATGTAAAAGCAATTATATATATATATATATATATATATATGTAAAAGCAATTATATATATATATATATATATATATATATATATATATATATATGTAAAAGCAATTATATATATATATATATATATATATATATATATATATATAAAAGCAATTATATATATATATATATATATATATGTAAAAGCAATTATATATATATATATATATATATATATGTAAAACAAACTAGGATATATATATATATATATATATATATATATATATGTAAAAAGCAATTATATATATATATATATATATATATATATATATGCTCAAAAAATTATATATATATATATATATATATATATATATATATGTAAAAAATACAATTTATATATATATATATATATATATATGTAAATATTAATTTATATATATATATATATGTAAAAGCAATTATATATATATATATATATATATATGTAAAAGCAATTATATATATATATATATATATATATATATATATATATATATAAAGCAAAAATAAGAACCCAACCATTAACTAGGAGATAATTAAAAGCTGAGCCATACAGCAGAATGGGAGACATGTGTAACTTGTGTTTGTTGGAGAAGCTTATTATATTAAAACACTTAAATAATCCTAACTTTCTGAACACAAGGTCCAAATTAATGTCTACATGCATCCACAAATCCAAGCTCCTGCTCAAAAACATTGACTCCAATTAAAAGTGATTGCAAAATGGATTTTACAAATATTAATATGAAATAAATCTTAAAATACTCAGAGCCCATTATCTATAACTTTCCTTATATACCTATGCACACATATGATGACATATTACTGTACTGTATTTATAATGTGTGTGTATATAATTTCACCATTGTAAGTACATTAGATATATAGTTCCAACCTACTATTTATTTATTTTTGTACTTTTACATTATATTTCTAATCTGTGTTATAGTTTACGTTAATAGGCATAACTTGGACATTTTATGCTAAAAAAAAAAAAAATGAGAGTTACCCACCTTGATATATTGTTTACTTTAAAATCCAAATAATTTTATTTATATTTTTATTATTTTTTTAATTCTTCAACTTTCGAACTTATGAATTCTAATGATATAAATTATTAATAGTTAATTCTATATTTTAAAAAGACAAGTTTGTTTGAATCATCTTCACAAGAACATGAGAGATAAATATCAGACTCTCCACACCTGAAGATTGCATTAGCTACATGAAACTCTGATTAGTGTTGTTGACATTGATATTATGTATATTCACTTATATATATATATATATATATTAATCATTTCACCCCAAGATACAATATACAGTGCATTTAAATATTAGCCATTTATTTTATATATATATATATATATATATATATATATATATATATATATATATATATATATATGTATATATATATATATATATATATATATATATATATATATATGTGTGTGTGTGTGTATATAATACATTTAAATAGTAACCATTTGTTTCATATATACAGTATGTTTAAATATTAGCCATTTATTTCATATACAGTCTATATGCAAAATGATACATATTCTATCATCATAAGTGTTTAATCACAGATGCTAACTGCTCAGTAAGGATTAAATGAACTGGATGCAGAAGTTAGATATTCTACTGCACTGCAGAAGGGTATACATTGTTCTTTGTATCAAGTAAATTATAAAAAATTCTATTTTTATTTATTAAAGTCTTTTTGCTATGATTTAAATTTGGATGCAAATCCAATGGAATGGTAAATCAATGACAATTTGAAAATATTTTCATGATGACATGTTTCACCAATCAAACAGCATCATTTGACAAACGGATTTTCTTTCAAATGATTCTTTACTATCACGACAGAAAGGGATTTCCATTAAGCATACGAATGCTTGAAAAAAGAACTCAAGCTTTCATATACTTAATAGAAATCATGTTCTTTCATGATAGTGAAGATTCAGTTGAAATGAAATCCATTTATCTGATGATGTTGTTTGATTGGCAAAAGATTTTAACAGAAAACTTTTTTTTCAAAATTGACATATATTTACATTTTTTTGCTTTGCACAAAAAGCATTTTAATTATTCCTAATGATAAAACTATTTGTTTTTTTCTTTAAATAAACTCTATAAGGATAAATAAATCTATTATTAAACAAAACAAACTGAATAACTTAACAAAAGTTTACAAAATTTTTAAAAATTTAGATTTGTTAGCTAAGGACACATACTTAACATCCAAAAAAGATAGTTGAAATTTCTATGGCACATTATGAAGAAAAAGGGCTTGGAAAATTTGATACTCACAGGACAGATAGGAGGCAAGAAGAAAACGACAGATGACCTACCTATTGAGCTTGAGTAAATGGATGGTAGAACAAGGTTTAGGAGAGATAACGAAAGACAAAATTTATTAAGAGTTACAAAGGACAGGAAATTGTGGAGAGCCACGATCTCCTAGGGATACAGTACATAAAAGAAGCAGCAGCTTTTTAAAATACACTATTAAGTCATCTATATTTCTTAATTACAAGCTGTGATCTAAATGCTATAATGGTTACCACTTTCAGGGCAGAAAATGGCTTTACATGGTGCGATGGATAAATTGTGGACATTTTATGTTTTTAATTTTGTGCATTGTTCCTTTTTAATTTTATCAACTCCACAGTACAGTAGGGTCAGTTGGGCACCGTCTGTGAGTAAAAGAGCACCATGATGCAATTCACTCCGTCAGAAATTTCGAAACAGCATACTGTACTGCTTGGCATTTGTGCTGGAAGCTCCAATATGAGCCTTTGAAATTGTTTGGGTGTCAATCTGAGGACAGTGCAGAGGATTCAGAGAGTTGGATGAGTAATGGTGATTATGAAGGTATGGCAGCTTGGAAAAGTCACTCTGATCATTCTGGTAAGAAAAGAACTGAATTTGCTGGTGAGGACCTCAGAATTAACATCAAGTGCATTGAGAAGGTAGTGTTGCCCTGGGTCAAGAGGATGGCTACTAGAAGACCCTATTTCTGACAATAGAACTCTGTACCATGAAACACAAGCAGGAAGACCATAGTCATGGCTGTCAGACAATTTCTGAAACCACATCACCACTTACATCTGGCTACTTAACTCCCCAGACTGTAGCCCCAGTTTGCTCTGTGACTGTCCAATTTTTCAAGCCTTCTTTCCTCATTATTTGTCCAAGAAATTTCAACTGTCGCTTCATGATTTTAAGCATGTGTATCCTTTTTGTTTCCACTTGCCTTGAAACTTTCATTACTCGTAGTATTCTCAGCATCCTTCCGCAAAACCTCATCTCTGTTGTCTCAAGTCCAGATTACCAACTTTACATATTAAAATAATTTTCAGGGACTTAATTATGCACAAACTTTGAGTTTCATATATAAGATACCATAGAATATTAATGTGGCTAGAATATTTAAATGAATGAGGAGTTTGGGAGAAAGATATAGTAACACATTGGATAATTATCAATAATTGGTTAAGTGATAAAATAGGTGCTAAAATTATAATCATTTATTACAAATACATTATATATGTGTATATATATATATATATATATATATATATTATAAATTAATTGATTTAAAATATGGTTATTTTCGCTAAAAACCATTTTCAAATATTTTATGTTTCAAATGTTTTATAATATTAATGCAAATTTATTGAGCAAAAAAATAAATATCTATAAGAACACCGGATTTTATATCTTACTGTTCTTTCTTTTATTTATATATATATATATATATATATATATATATATATATGTGTGTGTGTTTGTGTGTGAAAATTATATAGAGAAAATAGGTAATTAATCCAAAGTTCTTTAGTATTTTTGTTATTATTTTTAGAAAATAGGAAATAATTATATTGAAGTTTTCGGCTCTTGTTTTGAAACATGAGAACTCTTATGTAGCGTGTTGGAATCATATTTTTAAATAAATAAATAATTATATATATATATATATATATAAAATGTAGCTAATTTACTTTCCTACCGTCATAATATAGATTCCCTGTGCCTTTTCTATAAATATTTTAATGGTAATTTTTCTCATGAGCTTTCTTCTTTGGTATCTTGGCTTTACAAATTTAAGCACATTTCTAGATTGGCAACTAGAACTCATCTTTTTACAGTTGAATTGGCTAGACATAACCATAAGTCTAAGCTAAGAATTTCTTCTCTTGCACTTGACGAACTCTCTTCTATCTTTTTGCTTTCCAGTCAACTTTGAATTCCAAAAATTTAAATGCAATGTCAAATTGTTAACTTCTGTCTTTTTATTTCCTGCTCTTTTATTGTTCTATTTGCTTAATAACAGTTTTTCTCAGTAACCCCTTGTGCCTTAGTAACTTTATTGCCTCGTTTGGGGGAAATTATTAAAAAAAAAAAATACAAATGTAATTAGAATATTGATTTTCAAAGCATTCAGGCCCTCCCTCTCACAAGAGTGGTGTTATAATCTTCCTTTCTCTATCCCTTGACCTTTTGACACCTTAAGCAAGGCAAAGTAAATATCTATATCTGTAAGTACATGAATAAGTTTGTAGCCTAATGATGGAAAAAAGGCATTTATTTTGCACAACAAATAATTTCTCTTTTTTATGCACTTAATTCATTGGTGAATATTAATCACCAAAACATTATATAATGAAACTTTCAGATCAAAATTGAGCTGTGAGACTACAGATTTATTAACCTATTCTCGTGTATGTATATTATGTATATTTAGGCAGCAAATATTCTTTAAGGCAAAAGTTATTAAAGACAACAAACATTTTGTGTTAATTAATTTTATTGATTGACTTTTCAAATTATGAATAATCCTTCTCAGACGAGGGAATTCCATAAGAAATTGTCCAAAGTTCATTTCAGAAGAAGTATGGTCCAACCTTTCAAATTTCTTAAGTCATTGTCAGGGTAGGTAGAGACATTTGGTGAGTTCCTTCCAAAATGAACTTTGGACAATTTCTGATGGAATTTCTTATCTGAGAAGGATTTGTAATTCAGAAAAATAGATTAATAAAATTGACACAAAATGTCTATTGTCTTTAATAATATTTGTTTGTTATATATATATATATATATATATATATATATATATATATATAGGGTTATTCAAAAAGAAAGAGAAGCTTTTGAAAATTTAATAAAAACAAATGCTAAGAGACATAAAGACATTCAACGCATTACTAGATAGCAAAAGGTTTAAAGTTATTAAAATAAATGAAAAGTCTTTTCAATTTCTTAAATACTTATTTTTGTTGTTTTTTTTTCTTCAGATTTTGTATAAATTTAAATTGTTATAATTTTTGGGAAAGAGGATCTTGTTCATCCTCTGTAGTCTCCCAAGTCACCAGATCTCAACCCATGTGAAATTTATCTGTGGGGGTATATAAAAGAAAGAGTGTTTGTTTCACCTATGCCTGCTACTCTTGAAGATTTGAGACATCAAATTGTTGAAACTGTGAATTCAATATCAACTGATGAATTGATTTGGGTGTGGCAAGACATGGAATACCGTCTCGATGTTTGTCATTCAACACATGATGCTCATGTTGAGTTAAATACAAGTTGAACCAACTTTAAATAATAAACTTGAGACTTTTCCTATCCAGTAATATACTGAATGTGTTTCTGTCTCCAAGCTTTTTGTTTTTATTAAATTTTTGAAATTTGATCTTTCTTTCTGAATAACCATATATATATATATATATATATATATATATATATACAAATATAGGATTGGTGTATACGGACTAAATTCCAATAACCAACAAATACTATTCTTAAAAGAGTGCTCAATACACAGTAGAGCAAATATAATTATTTATTCGAAAATTATAACATAATTATGTTATAAATTCACTGCTAAAATAGCCATTTTGTTTCAACACTTCTGGTGTCTTATCAAGTGACAGTGTTGAATGTAGGTTCTACATTCAAAATAAATAATTTTTATATATATATATATATATATATATAAAACAAATACTATTAAAGACAATAGACATATGTATACACACACACAAATAAAAAAAAAGAACAGATGGAGTAAGTTATCTAAGGAAGAACTATTATTGTTCTGAATCATGAAAGTTTTTGTGTAGTGATGTAAATTTTTTTTATTGTAATCTGTTATAATAAAAATAATATATATATATATATATATATATATATATGTATATATATATATACATATTTCTTTTTTTTTATGCCATGTCCCTTCAGGAATTATACAATGATGGCTCCCATCTTGGGTATGATGATAAACTACATCTGTGTCCTGAATAAGATGATAAACTATGTCCAGCAGCAGGGCCTCTCATCAGGAGGTTTTGAGGAGTGTGGAGCCATCTCTTGGTTGCTGGGGTTCCTGGGCCCACCCTGACCCTGGGTGGTGGTGCCTGTTGGGGTCCTAGCTGTGGCCTAGTGGTTGACTCCCAGACTGGGGTCAAGGCACTATGAAAGTGTAAAAGTAGGTTTTAATACCAGAAATACTTTGTAAAATATTATTACCAGCAATAAATTTTTGAAGAAAAAATTATTACCAGCAATACATTTTTGGAAAAAAAAAATTAACAGCAATAAAAATTGTCGGCACTAAATAACCCATTGAGGTTGATATGCCATAAAACAAACCATACCAATGATGGCCCTCCATATCTACCAGTCTCTTGTAGCTCTTAATAAGTTTTGTATTTTTTGTTATTTCTCCCAAATCCTGTTCTGCCATCAATTTACTCAAGCTTATCAAGTATTTTACATGTTGAATTCCTTTGTTCCTCTTCCCCTCAATCTGTCCTGTGAGTATCAGATTTTCCAAGCCCTCCTTCCTCATTACCTGCCCCATAAATTTCAACTGATGCTTCCTAATGTTAAGTATAAGTTTCTTTTTTGTTTCCATTTTCTCCAAAACCTTGTTGTTGCTCACATGTTTGGTCCATAGTATCTTCAGCATATTATTATTTTGATAATATACATGAGGTATACTAACAAAAAATATTTTACAAGTAGAAGACTATATAAGATGTTTATCAGAATATGTAATTTTAGTTATTCTGTGTAAAGTGTCACATTTCTAGCACATATCAATTTAAGATTAAATAAATATTCCAAGATGCTGTTTTTAATTTTCTTCTTTCGTTTAATAGACAAAACAAAATTTGTGTTATTTAGTAATATTCAGTTCATCTGAAATTATCTGAAGTTATTTTTAAAAGCTTTTGACAGAATTAATCTTTCCGAGAAAAACCATTATGCAGACAGAATAAATACGCAATAGTGTTGCTAGGAGATTATCTACTCTCTCCCCAACCCCACACACACAAAAACAAACTCTTATCTCCGTAAACAAAACCTAAATTGTTTCAGAAGCTCTTGGTCATTTTTCAACAACTGAAAATGATTTTAAAATAAAATAAAAACAAAAGTGTAAATGTTGGATTATGCTTTAGAGGCAAATATGACAATTTTGAAAAAAACAAAATGAGAAAGAAGTTATCTTTTGATAACAAATCTAAACTTATACATATTTGATGTCTGATAATTTGACAAGCTTTCAAAACAGTAAAGCTTCTAATAAAATCAGGTCAGTGAAAGGATAAAGCAGAAATTGTGCATGTCCTGTAAAACTAGTATGAGTGGTTCTAGATGTATTGCATGCCAGCAACTCTTGATAAAATAGAAATTGTACATAGATTATTTAAAAACCATGTGTTACTTTCAAACTCTTTTGAGGAGCACATAAAAGTAAATAAGAGAAAAAGATAGGAATTGAACAAATTGCCAATGATAATGACATAAGGCGATAATGACATAAGTCATAATTAGCAAAATATTCATCTGGTTTTATAAACGTTTCACTATAATCAGAATTTTTATTCTGAAAGAGGAAACCTTCCCATATTATATCTCCCAGATGTTTATTTTTGCTTGACCATGTTCAATCTGTGTTGCAGATGTGCATGGTGCTCTACCTTATCTTCACTTGGCCAATTGTTTAGTCACTGATTTTTATGTAAACAAATCTTATTAAAAAGAACAGACATGTTATATCTATTAGATTTATTGATCATTTTTTCTAGTATGGGAATAACTATTTGCAAATGTGGCTATTGTAGTTATAAAAAATAGCTAAATCTTTTGATAGAATTAAGTGAGTCATCATCAGGAGTGTGAGAAAGTAAAGCTAAGAAAAGAAAATCAAATGTATTTTAAGCAGTATATTGTTTTAAAAATGGTTAATTTTTGTTTGAAAGCTAAATCCAATGCAGTAAGTCATGTCAGCAATGTAATTTTGTCTTAAGATGCATTTTAATTTTTGAATATGCATTCAAGAATTTGGGGTCTTAGACTATAGTTATGTTTATTAATAAATGGTTGCTTTTGTTGGATGTAACAATGGTTTCAATAATCTTTAGTATTTCTTGGCTATTGGATTTATGGAGCATTTTATCATTGCTAAAAAGGAGCTTTTTAATATTATTATTATAGTTCTTGTGATGTTAATGTTAAAAAAATTATTACACATTATTATACATTGTCATTATCTCTTGCGGACATGATTTACTGCACTGGATTTAACAAAAAATGACAACACTTAAAACAATTTTCTGCTTAAAATACATTTGAATTGATTTTCTTCTGCAATGGAAGTGGAAGGCAGGATGACCTGCCAGCTACCTTTGATGAGGATGCCTGTCTCCGTTGATCAAAAAGACAACATTTGATGTGTTGCGTATGCAGTAAAGGATGGATGGCACAAACCTGAGAATATTTGTTTGCAAAAAATATGGCTGTCGTGGTAGGCTTGAGCAGTGTCTAGAATTTGCCCTGCTTGTTGTGGGTGAACTACCAGAGAAATGGATAACATGTGCCTTTGTGGCTGGACTGCCGAGTCATGTGACGCATTATCAAGGATGGACAACATGACCCTGGGACAAATTCTGACCAGGGCATTGGCCATTATATCAGATGGAAAAGAGTCACAGCAGCTGTACAACTGGATCAGTCTAGTACTGACAATACTTAGCCAATGTCAGACAATCATAGCATTATGTGTTATAAAAGCTCTGGATTGAACCACTTTGCAAGAGACTGCCACTATCAGTGTGGAGATAGGCACTGTGGCCCCATACAGAAAGTGCAAGTGAAGGTATGTTGCTACAGATGCTGAAAGATAGGCCACGTCATATGAGACGTCAATGCCAGTCTCTCCCCAGTCAATTTAAAAGAGGTGCTCCCCATAATTGAAGCTTTGATTAATGGGAAGAAAAGCATAGCACTGATGGATTCTGGATGTTTTTGGTCCCTTCTGACTGGATCAGTGTGCAGTCCCTGGAGTCAACAGAAGTTGGACAGCATAACAGCTGACAATGAAATTCTCTATGGTCATGATGTTGGGACCATCACACTGGCAATAGATAATGTAAACCCTGTGAAAGCTGATGTTCTAGTCATGGACAGTCCACTGTTAGGCTTTAATATGCTAATTGGGATGGATATTGTCAAAATGCTGGGTGGAATCAGCATCAAGCAGTCCAGTTAAGCCATCTTCTCTTGAACAGACCCATGTGCCTGTACTGCAATCAGGATGGAGGAACCGGATTTTGAGTTTGATGAACAGACTAGGGTGTGGACAGCATTGTGGAAGTGGTCAGATGATCATCCACCAGATGAACTTACAAACTGGGTGCCTGAATATTCAGAGTTTGCTCAAATCCAATGAAAGCACCTGCATGAGATGCAGACATGGCTGGATAATGGATGGTTGCTTCCCTATCCTGAGGAGAAACTTGGCTCCCCAAAGGGTCTGACTGATTCCATTGATGGCAGTCTTTCAAGAAAAGTCTAAGGTGTGCCTGACTTTCTGAGCTGAAGGGGTATGTTGATGCCTATATGGCACATGCCGAAAGCTGAGGGAGTAGCAAAAAAAGAGTTCCAATGTGTCAGTGCTTGATCTTCGAAGAGCTTACTTACAGGTGAGTGTGTGCCAATTCTTGTGGTCATACCAGACTGTAATCTTTGAAGGAAAAAGGTACTGCTTGATGCACATGAGCTTTGGACTCAATGTGGCACCATCTATTATGTGAGCCATTATGGATGCTGTATTGTCAAAAGATGAAACTATCCAACAGACAACATCAGTGTATATTGACAATATTTTCATCAATTAAGATGTAGTGCCTGCAGCCAGAGTGAGGCAACATCTAGTTAACTTTAGGCTGTTGAGCAAGGAACTGGAATGACTGCAGGGAGGTGTCCAAGTACGTGGCTTGAAAGTTTGAGGGGAATGCAACATGCTGAAATGAAAATGAGGGAACTAGATCCTGAGTATGCCATACAATTTCAACCGATTTGCTGTGTTTTCACTTCCTAGTGGCTAAATGACTGATAGCAGCATTTATTAAGAGTAGAGCAGTGGCAAGGGTTGGGATGATGAGGTGGATGATGTTTTTTTAGACACAATGATAACAGAAGTTATTGCAAGAGTACACCAAGAAGATCCTGTAGGAAGCAAGTGGTGTGTTAATGGACCCAAGCTCAATGTTTGGGTTGATGCAAGCTCCCTCGCTTCTGGAGTTTCACTGAAGCATGATGGAACTTCTGTAGAGGATGTGAGCTGGTTGCAAAAAGAGAGAGAGATGCACAGCATATAAACTTGGCAGAATTCAACACTGTGCAGAAAGGTGTTAACATGGCATTGATATGGGAAGCAACGATATTGCATCTCTTCACAGATTTTACCTGTGTGCAAAAATGGATTATGGACACCCTTATGAGAAAGGCCAGGGTGTATACCAAATCAGAAAGCTAATCAGACAACAGCTCAGTGCACTCATGAGTTTGGTTGAAGAGTATGGGTTGTTGGTAGACATAACTTTGGTGAGGTAAGAATATAACTGAGTAGATGGTTTGACAAGAGTACCACAGAGATGACTTGATTTGATCAGGAAGACAGCTGTACCCCCAAACCATGCATGTGCTGTATCAATTAGCAAGCCTGATTCCAAATGGATAAGGTCCATCCATCATCTAAGTGGTCATACTGGCATAAGGCGGACATTGTACTTTGTCAGGCTGGTTGAACCCATGATTTCTAAGGCATCGGTGAGGGCTGTAGTAGGAAATTGCAAGGAGTGCCAGTCAACTGACTCACCACCCACACATAGTCCAAAGTATAAATTGGACATTAGCAGCACTTGGTATTGAGTGAGAATGGACATGACCCACTACCAAGACAGACACTACCTGTTGCTCATTGACTGTGGACCTATACAGTTTTCTGCCTGGTGTCACCTCAGATGGCAAGATGCAGCAAGCATCATCAACCACTTGGAAGCCCTGTTATACGAACATGGCCCACCAACTAAAATGCTCTCTAACAATGACACAGCATTAAGCAGCAATCCCTTCAGGGACTTCCTGAATGAATTTTGATTGCAGTTCCACTCTATGCATGTTCCTTCTGTTAACGGCATCATGTAACAGTGTCATTGGAGTGTAAAACAGATTGCAACAATTGAAATATTGTTATACCTGATGTACCTATTCTATTATTAATAGACTCTCCCACACATAATAAGTAGTAGTAGTAGTGGTCGCCAGTTTGGCTCAGTGGTGTTGAGTGAGTCAGTCAATATTGGACATTGAAGTACCAACCATCACAACTAGATTGCTGCGTCATTAACTCTTATTTCAAGTTCCTAACGTTTTGTACGTTGAACCTAATTTAGGACGACTTATTGAAATACAAGCCTCCACTGTGAAAACTACTCTACAACAAATATGTAATTGAAGCAATTTATTAGTATAACATCACCCCAAGGGATGATGTATTGCTGCTGACTGTCCCCCACCAATATGATTCATTGTTACCAAGTCTGATGGAAAGGGATTGATGCAGTGTCCCCAAATAAACCCGAACAGCAGCACATTGGTTACAAAGTGAGAGAACATGTCTGAATGAATATCCTGGATGGATAGTGCACATCCCCTTATGCACTTGGGTATGCTACAGCCATGATTTGCCCACAGAATATCCTTGTTGATGGGGTGCCTTGCCATGTAAGGAACCTGTGTCCGATTATAGGTTCAAGTGCCTTGGAGAGTGGGAATGACAGCAAATTTTCCACCCAGAGTGCAAGAATGATCACCATCAGCAATGCATGTGGGGATTCCCCAGAGTCAAGCAACCCTGGGCCTGATACAGAAGCATCAGATGATACTTCCACAGACGAGTCATCCGGGGAGTAAGTTTCAGTCATATTACCATGAAGAACAAGGTAGAGTGTAGTGGAATTAAAATGCAGAATGAACTGCCAGCTACCTTTGATGAGGATACCTGTCCCTATCGATCAAAAAGACAACACTTGTTGTGTTACGTGTGCCAGAGAGGATGGCCAGTGCAAACCTGAGAATATCCGCTTGCAAAATATATGGCCACAGCTGTTGGCTGAGTGGTGTCTAGAATTCAGTTATGCAAATGATTCGTATCTTGCATAGTGAAATTACCAATGTTTCTGAGCTCAATATAAATAGACGGATTTCTGCTTCATCAGGGAGTGAGTCAGCAGTATTACTATTGTGCAGAAGGTTGTGATTCTGATTTTCTTTTTGTTTGTCATCACTTTCTGTGTCCTGGCAGGGTTAGGGGTCCCTGATGATAAGTGGGGACCATAAATCAAATTACCTTATCATATACATGACCAGACTCAAGAGAATGTTTGATATATATATCTATATCAGAGCCGTCTGATGTCTGTTGGATTTTAAATCAGTTTACCGATACTAAAGTGTTTTTATGCATATACTTGTGTATATATATATATATATATATATATATATATATATATATATAAATTATAAATTTTTTTTAGTGGATATTCATATTTGAGTAGACGCTCCATTTATTTATTAAACAGTATTTCTACCAGCCTGAGAAATCTGTGTTCCCCTAGGGGAAACAATTGTTAGATGTGACGTGCTTTAGACCTTTCAGACACTGAATGTATTGATAGTTAAGCAAAGTTGAATAGTGTCTTTAAACACATCAGATCTAATGATGGTCCTCCCTAGTGGAACACAGGTTTGAGTCATACTGAAGAGCATATATTTTTCTCTAACAAGATTTCTCGAATATTCATGCCAGTAGGCGAAAATAAATAAATGGAGCATGTACTCAAATACGAGTATCTGCTAAAAATAATGTTGAAGTAATATAATGTCAGATATATATATATATATATATATATATATGAGGTTGTTCTACCTTATCATCAATTGAGACTGTCCTGGTGTCCATTTAGTGACCGATGTTGTCTTGGCAATATCTTACAGTTACCATGCAGTGAGCTCCACCCTTTAGTTCCACCAGTTCAAACCTTTCCAGCAAGAACATACCATGTCAATTGCAAGGTATAGAATCACCCTGGTTTCCTCCATGTTCTAAATGTAAGAAAAAAAGGTTCCTTCTCAGACAGCTTTTTCCCAAGAACTATCACTTTGGGAAACAGACTCCTGTGTGGATGCTTTCCTATATACTGCAATCTCAACCAGTTTGGATCACAGGTCAAGAAGTTAACTATCCTCCTTATCCTCATTTCTTAATTTCCTACCACCTCCTCTTTCATTCATATCACACATCTCATTCATCATAAGCATTTTAACCCTCTACCTTGAATAGCTCTTGAGCCTAGTATTGTATGTACTTTAGTATAAAGAAATACTTTTCACAAACTGAGTACAATACTAAAGAAATGAAAAATAACATTAAAAACAAAAAATGCTATATGATGACTACCTTCCTATATGACTGTGAATGCTGAACAATTTCATCACAAATTAAAAAGCCTTGCAGCAACCAAGATGTGGCCCATCTGACAAGTGCTGACAATAACACTGACAGAGAATTTGATAATCAAAGACAATCAAAGGAGAATTGGAACTATAAAGAAACTGTTGCTAATAATCAGAAAGTAACAAGTGAAAATTTAGGGGCATCTAACAAAAAAAAAACTTAGATAATTTAACTCTTATCACATGTCAAAGGCAGTGAATAATGTCCTTGAAAAGTTTGTGCCAATGGATGCAGGAACATGTACTGCAAAGAGACAGAGGGACCATAAAGGAGAAAGAATTGCTCAGAGCAATATGAGATAGGAAGCTGTGGAGAGCCATTATCACCTACATAATGAAAAGATGTGCCCAGAGGAGAGGAGATACAGCTTAAGAGCCAGTAGAACAGTTACATGATAATACCCTTAACTTCATCCATTAGAATCTAAGATGAAAGAATATTTGTCTATATTTCTGAGATGAGGTATTATGTACACTATTTACATTATTTGGACTATTGTCCTCATCTTTGTTGCCATATTTATCACAACATTTCAGTCGTTGTATGCTCCAGCCTGCTTCAGATGGTTGGAATGTCGAACTGAACCCTTTATTTCGCTCACTGAGATGGACTGTTCTAGTTCCACATGCCATGTCTAATGGATGTCAGTTATCAGTAATCTCCTGTTAATTCCTGAACTGATAACTGACATCCATTAGACATGGCATGTGGAACTAGAACAGTCCATCTCAGTGAGCAAAATAAAGGGTTCAGTTCAACATTCCAACTACCTGAAGAAGGCCGGAGCATACAACGGCTGAAACATTGTGATAAATATGGCAACAAAGATGAGGATAATAGTCTGAATAATGTAAATAGTGAAAGAATATTTGTATAGACTATATGGAAGACTGCAAAACAAAAATATCTACAAAATACAGAAATAATTTTATTTGAACAATGAATTTATATTATCTTTGATAAATAAAAGTGAGTAAAACTAAGAAATAATTATCTTTTAAGGACTTTTGATACTTTGTAAATATGAACAGTGGACAGATAACAGAAATAATGGTATATGAATAATGATAACATTTGCAAGTAAACAGCCCAGAGATTTTTAGAAAGTAAGAAAAACCAAAAGAAAGAAAATTGATTGTAGCTCTGCATCGAGATTATTTTATAATACAAAATAAAGAAACCAACATTTGTACAAGTTTTATTTTCTTTAATCTCACGTAAAAAAAAAACCTGCAAGTTAAAATCTAGCTGAGGTCTTATCAGCTGCTAATCTGTATTGCATGACGCTGTTCAAATGTCAAGGGAGATGCAATGTCTGCAAAAAATTGGTGCCATTTTTGAAAGAACACCTGATTTTTGGTGGGGAGTGATGCTGTCAAATGGAAATATCCCTGTTGTGAGCCAAGAGTTACTTTCTACCCTGGAGAGAAATGATGGAAATACAATAAAACTACATTTTTGTCATTTCTATATTGACAAAAAGCACGAGAACTCAAATATCTCAATATAAAAAGCGGAGAGAGAAAGAATAATGTTTTCAAAGCTGTTACATGTTGAGCTCATTCTTGATATGTAGTTAGCCCAGGGCCTCAACACAAACCTCCCCCTACTTGAGAAATTGCCACAATACAGTCTTCCAAAATCGTATTTTCCCTAATTTCTTATTGTCGAACTAAGCTAAGGAAACACAGTATTTACAAATGAGAAACATTATATTATTTGCAGTAACCAACCACAGAATCTTTGTTCAGATAGTGCCTGCAAACAAATTTTCCCTATAGTTAATCACCAATTAGGAATAATAAAAAAAAACAAAAAAAAACTACCACATTTTTTTATTGTTATTGTTGTCAGTGAAAAATAGGTGTTTGATTTATGGGAAGTCTTGTTAGCAAACAGAAACCAGAATATGTATGTGTTTTATCTTGTCCAACTGTGACAAAATTACCTGTCACTCTCTTACAGTGTGGTAAGGGGTTATCATCATCTTTCTTTGATACAACAGTTGGACACTTCCGAAACCTGCTTCAGTGCTCTTCAGATTACTTCAGCTACATGTTCTTTCAAATTCAAGTTCATGGCTGATGGCTTCTCTTTAAGTTTTGAATACTTCTTAAACTGAGGAATAATTCACCAAAGAGTGGGGGAGATAATTTTGTGGTGAATGAAAGAGAAATAAATTAATTTATTTATTTATTTAGAATTTTTTCTATATTTAAAAATGTTTTCTTTTTTTGTGGTAAAATACACAATAAGAATGCATTGTTTCTAAAAATTCAGTTATTTTCCCACTACTATGGTGTGGCTTGCCCATGTCTTTTCTATAAATATTTTCATGGCAACTGTTGATGAGCATTTCTCCTTAGTACCTCTAGTGCATGAATTTTAGTGTACTTCTAGATTGGCAATGAGGCCTCACCGTTTTACTGTTGATCTAACCATAAGTTTCTGTTTTTACATTTTTCACCTGTGGAACTCTTCCAGTTTCTTTTATCTTTGCCAATCTTTGAAAATTTAAATGTAACACTAATCACCATCTTCTGTCTTCTTCAACCCTGTTCTTTTATTGTCCTTTCTCTTCACTAAAGTCTTCACATTGTTTTTCACTCACAGTAATCTCTTGTGTTTTAGTGGTATTATTGCCTTACTTGAAATGAAATGATTTGAAAAAAATTAAATTAGAGAGAGAGAATTGTTTATATCTTTCATATTTTAAGTATTTCTAACAGATACAAATTGGTGAGCAAATAAGAAAGGAAGAATATAATACATTTGTCTCAACATTAATGAAAAGAAACTGAGTACATGGCCTAGTGTTTGGAATGTTAGCATTCTGACTATGGAACTCATGTTTGGATCTTGCCATAGTTGATTTATCAGGGAGGTGAATTCTTGATAATATCACCCTATGGAAATGATTCCAGTGTGCAGCACCCTTGGGAAACATTAGAAAACCATACCACAGGTTGATCCAAGCCTCATATATGAAACTAGGTAGACAGAACAGTTTGGAAGCTGTCAATGATTGAGCTAGTACAGTCGCAGTCATTGTGACCGAAGGTTTGAATATACTCGCTTCATTCAAACTGGTAATCGTACCAGATTATGCATTCTCTTTCTCTCTCTCAGAAACAAAGGTCTGCTCAGTATACTTACAGTATAAACCACAGGTTGGCTATCTGGGTGTTGAAGAAAAACACAAGTGACCATCCATTTAGTATTAGTAGATACTAAATGAAAAATGTTTTTAAAGGAATAAAAAGTTTGTTGTAGTGTACTTGCACAGATATAAGGCTAGTTTGTATTAGACCCAAATTTATCAGCACTAAAGTAACTTGACAATTCTTAATGGATGTGACAAAAAACTTCCACTTTGTTACATTGGTAAGTGGATATGTGAGAAGTAATGTATGTGTATAACCATAGAGCAGTAACAAAAACTAACCGTGTATGAAATTAACTACTGGATGAAATTTGGTACTTGGCTTATAGTTGTTAAGGGAAAATGAATTGAAAACATTTCTTCAGTTAGGAGCATACTGTATGAAATTATTTATATACAAAAGGTAGTCAGAGTTTCATTTCTACAATAAAGAAAAAAGTGTGCAAGGTGAAATGTTTGTCTGTAAATCAGTAAAGTGTATAAAACAGAAAACTAGCTATTTATAGGAAAATGGCCAACTTTAAAAAAAAAAATGTTTAATTTGACTGTTTGCTAGTTAATCATATTCATTTTTTGATTGGTAAAAAAGATTAATATTGAAATTCAAAATATTCTTCTTCTGTGATTGAATATTTACAGATTTGTACTTGTAAAAATAGCAAAAGCTGTCTTCCATACTTCAAGTTTTCTTGGTATATTTTTAGGTTTAGAAATTGAATAAAATAAATTCTTAAGAAATGAATTTATGCTTTTTTTTTTGCTTCTGATACAAAATAAATTAAAATTCTGCACAAATGCTCTAAAGCATAAGGCAAGTTCATCAAAAGTGGATGAAAGTTTGGGACAAATACTGAAGGGTGAAGAGTACTTAAAATATATATATATATATTTTTTAAGTACTCTTCATATATATATATATATATATATATATATATATATATATATATATATATATATATTATAAAAGGCACAAACACTAAAACTTCATGAGGTAACAATTTATTCCAATAGGGTTGTAAATGGCTCCAATTCAACAGATCTTCAAATTTGGATTTGAAAGTCTGATGAATTGGGGCCATTTTTATGACCCTATTGAAATAAATTGTTACCTCATGAAGAATTATTGCTCTGTTCCTAACAGAACTCTCCCTGGATTTATATCCTTTTGGAAATATCCATACTGATCACTAATATTATCATTATATATATATATATATATATATATATATATATATATATATATATATACAGACACAGACAGAGGCTGGTAGATGTTAAATGTCCTTATTAGTGATCCCTGACATTTAATGAAAATGACAACACTGCACGAGAAAGTACAATAGGTGTCCTAGTTCATAGGGACCAAATCAGACATTCAGGCCCAGCAGAATCACAGTACAAAGTATGAAAAAAAACAACAAATTGTATTAGTATCTGTGCCTGGCATAAGATGTTTATGAGGAGATATTCCAATGTACATGATTAGAAATAGAGCATCATCTAGAGGGTGACACATACAACCAATAGAGCTCATGTAAATGTGTTCTGATGTCTTCAAATAAAACTTTATTTGCTTACATATGTTTCCAAAAAAAAAAAAGTGCCTGAAAACCATACTATGTTCATTTTTTCATTTTCTATAAATTTTAGAAATTGTAAAATTATTTATGGGGACAACGTGTATATGAGATGCCTTCAAAAGTTATCCGACTTAATTTTTTCCCACCAAAAATGGGTAGTGCATGCTCGTCAAATTTTTGTTTTCATGCAAAATGACTGAATGCATCGATTGCACCAAACCATATTTGAAATGTTTGTACCACACCTTAATCTGAGTTTTTCTCATGGCATCATTGACAAAGGCCTGCTGAATCTTCAGGATGGTTTGAGCTTGAGTATCACCAAGCTCCTGGTAAAATTTGATGCAATATCTCTGCTTAATGCGTTTGATCATCGTGTGTGAAAAATAAAAATCCAACGAGCATGCACTACATGTCTGTACTCTAGGTGCAACAGCCAGGAACTGATGAAGCCTATCAGCACAAAGATTTTCCCATATGTGCAAGAAAGGTGGTGTCACCTTCCACCCAAAGGATTTTGAATGTTTTTTGAATGCACCTCATATATATAACTATGAAACCTGAGTTTAAATCTCACTATGGTTGATTTGTTAGGAAGATGACTTTGTGATGTTATCAGTCTGAGCAGGTAATCCCAGCATGCATCACTTTTAGAAAGTGCCTGAAAACCATACTATGGGTTAACCCAAGACTTGTGATGGAACTCTTCAGAACTTACTGATAGTTGTGTTAGCACAAAGTCATAAGTCATCATGACTGAGAGCTTGAACATAAAGGCATTGTTCAAACTGCTGATCATGCCAAATTATGCACTCTCATCCATGAACTCTAAGGTCTGCTTAGTATAGTTGCAGTATAAATGACAAGTGGGATCTGCGGGTGGTGAAAAACACAAATGTGCCTGAGTAGGTCTCTGTGAGAAGGATTGACTAACCACTTTAGAAAACAAGAGAAAATGGTCATTAATATGCTATTTGTATATTTTTGACTGTACTTGATTGTCTTGTTTATGACAGTGGTTGATTGCTCCAAGATATTTATGAAGTCAAGAAGCAAAAGAGGAGAGTGTAAGAATAATAAAAGATTTAAAGACACACATGTGAAATTCTAACTTTGGTGTATGGATCAGTTATAACAAATATAGTAGAGGAGAAAAGGAAATTGAACATAGAATAAACTGTACCAGAAGTAGTTTTGCACAACACTGCCAATTGCTACAAAACCAAAACATCAACCTGAAAGCTCAAAAGTTCTTAAATAGCCTAATCAGATCAAGACTTTCATATGGATGCTATGCATAGCACCAAACCTGTTCAGAAATATCTAAGCTGTCAGCTGTATACAACCGCTTTCTAAGTTAAATGGTTAAAAAAAGGCATTGAGCAAGTAAAGCTCGATGGCATTGGCAAAGATCATTCAGCTTTGAACATTGGGGACTATTGCTACAGAATCACAAAGAACTGTATTAAATATCAGAAGTCACATCACTTGAGTAATAGAAATGGATAGAACATGTAACTCAAAGAGAAAATAAATACATAATCAAGATGTTGACATTCTACATCACTTCAAATAAAAGTTTAGGAAAGAAACCCCCTCAATACTGGAAAGAGTGATAACAACTACTGGACTTGAAAAACCTATTTTCCTGAAAAATCATTTTAAGAAAAAGATTCTATAAAATATATATATATATATATATATATATATATATATATATATATATTGTGTGTGTGTGTGTGTTGTGTGCTGAAAAGTTCACAATCTAACCAATAAGGAATTTTTTTAAAAAAATTCTGATGTCTGGCCATTCAGTTAGATTAGATGAGAAGTGAGACAGAGCAGAAAACCTTTTATTCCCATCTCAATCAAACACATCAGATGTTTTTGCCTTTTTTTTTTTAATTTTCTTGACCAGATTAAGTACTTTTCACCACACTCTTGTTTATATGTTGAATTTCCATGCTACTTCAAATAAAAGGTTAGGAAGGAAATTCCCCTATCAAGACTGGAAAAAGTAATAATAGCTACTGAACCTGAGAAACCTATTTTCCTGAAAAATTGTTTTAAGAGAAGGATTCTATAAATTTAAATGGAAAGCAGTACTGACTGATTGGTCAATGAGTATAAATAATGTATGTATTCATTTTTGATAGCATGGCTAAACAGTAGTTTATGAAGCAATTTTGTTATTGATTCCCCTCCCCACCATTTTAACAGAGTAGTGGTGGTCTAATGGCTATCAGCATGAAAAGTGGAATTGGAGAGTGGTGTTCAAGTTCTGATCTAGGTTGTTGCATTCACTTTCCCACTATAAATGGTCATAGGAAAGTCATGAAGTCATAGAAAAGACCCCCCCCAAAAAAAAAGAAGAACATTTTAAATCTTTGTTTATGACACCAAAGCAAATATAGAGAAAAGAGTTCAATTTATTTGTCTTAGGGAGTGATTGCTTAGAATTCTCAGCTTTTTAAAAAATAAAAAAAAAGATGATGTTTTATTTGGTTGCATGTTGGGAAGTTGGTTGGACTGAAAACTTTTCAGCACCCTGCTTTAGCAAGCTTTTTCCAAACTAGAAAATATATTTGGTAGAATAATATAATAAAAAACATAAAATATTTTTAATGCTCCATATTTTTTATTAAAATAAACAGTGTGTGTGTGTGTGTATATATATATATAGTTCTGTTATTTTACATCGGGCACTGTTTTATTACCACCAGCACTCACTGTGCACTATATATATATGTATATATATATAAAGAGATATAAAAAGAAAGGAGATTTCTTTCAAAGAATTCAAAGCAACATGAGAAAAAATACTGTCCTGACCCTATAATTTATCTAATTTTCTTTTCTTTTTTTTAATAATTTGGCTTGTATACTCCCCAAAGAGTAAATCTTGGTTTTGGAGAAAATACATAAATAAAAATTCACTTGTGTTTCTTGATTATTGTCACAGGATAGCATTTTTGCATTAAAATTCCCGGGAAAATATTTTTTAAGAAAACAACACAGCAAAAGAAGAGAGAAGTGGGTCTGAATGGTTGAAAGTGAATTTCATTGCAATGAATTTTCATGCTGACAAAATAAAAATAAAATATATTTGCAAGAATTGCTTTCCTGTTTTGTCTTATTTTTAGCACCTACTTATAGACTTCCTGGAACAGGGCCGACCAGTGATCGCTTGTAAAAACAAAATCTTTCACAAAAAAAAAATAAAGAAATCGTAAGTAACGGCTTATAGAATCATGGTCTCTATATATTTTTATATTCTATGTCAATCAGTTTTGAATTTTATTTAGCGATTCCTACAAAAAAAGACATTCTTCTTTTCTCTTAATTGTTTTATTATTATTATTATTATTATTATTATTATTATTATTATTTTACTGTTTTTTGGCATAAAAATGTCTTCCACAAAATTTCAGCTGAAAAATTCAAACAATTTCCACAGATGATAGTGGTGTGATTTTCCTCATTTTTTGTAGTTTGGTAAAGAAGGAGAGGTATATATTGTTTTAATACTTTTCCTATATGACTCTCTATACAGTATGCTGTACCAAATGACATGTAAGTCAACCTCAAGTTTTTTTAGTACAAATTTCAGAATTAAATTGACACTAATTACCCTAGTGATAAACAATTATACTAAATACACTGTTTAACACTAACCACTCCAGCCTAAAATGAAGCTTGTATATTTGTGCCATCACTAAAGATATTGGTGCCTTGTATTGCACCAGAAAATACCTAACTCCTGCTACTATGCTCTTTCTTTATAAAAGTTAGATCAGATCAAGAATAGAGTATTGCAGTTATATCTGGGCAGGTACTGCCCAGTTTTCACTGTCCAGACTTGGCATAATTCAAAAAGTGATTATGCAGCCTTATGGGTGATGAATTATTTTTCATCTTACAACCCTTATTCCACAGATGAAACGTTGCTAGACTTTAACTAATCTATGGCTATTACTATTGCAAATGTTCTAATGAGTTACATTCCTTAGACCCACCAGTTCAGACCTTCACAGCTAGGACCCACCATGCCATGTTCATGGTGGGAAAATCCTTCCTGTTCCTTTGATAAAGAGGAAGTTCTGCTCAGACAGCTTCTTCCCCAAAACTGTAGAACAGACTCCTAATAGGATGTTTCTCTAACTATGAAAATCTTAACTGTTATCTATCCTACATATCCTCATAATCTTAACCTCTCCAAGTCCAGAGTCAACCATTATCTATCTGTTGTAGCATACAATGATGGTATATCCCCATTCACATAAATACAGTAGTAAATACTGTATGTTGGTTTGCAGTTGGAGATTCATTGTGGAATTTACTTGACTCACTTCTAGCAGTTGACTACTATTTCTATGTGCTGCTGGCAAATCTCATATGTGTTGTTCTTGTCCTAAGTATTATCATTCATTACCAACATTCATTTGATTATTCTATTCATTAACCTTCCCTAGGTTACAACACTATCCTACATATCCTCATAATATGCACCCCCCCAGTTACAACACTCCCACTTATCTTCTACCATGAGTAGCTCTAAAACAATCCCTATCAATACAAAACCTGCAAAACTGAAACATACCAAACTTAACAAAACCAACAATGTTTAGTGTCTATAAAATCAAGAAACCCCAAATGGGAAACCAAACCAAAACAGTGCAGTAATAATAGCAACAACTATGAATACATGTAGAGACATCTACTAATAACTGTCACGGTCGTAACTGACTGATAATCGCATTTGGCATGAAACTCAGTCATGGTTATCGGTTGGTATCTTTAGATAGATTCAGTTGCTGTTATATATGCATATACATACATATGTATACACACACACACACACACATGCATATATGCATATGCACGTACGCACTTGTGTGTCTGTGTGTGTCATCTGCTCATGCGTGCATTACTTTACAAAGTGATGAC
Organism: Acanthosepion pharaonis; assembly: GCA_903632075.3. Lineage (NCBI taxonomy): Eukaryota > Metazoa > Mollusca > Cephalopoda > Sepiida > Sepiidae > Acanthosepion > Acanthosepion pharaonis. Next base: position 479,184 of record CAHIKZ030001391.1, on the reverse strand, counting down.
TATATTGGTTGTCCTGAAAGTCATGGTGGTCAGGTCGCAATTCCTTTGTTAACAACACAAGACATATACAACTAAATAGATACTATAGAGTAAAGTGCTCAATGTTTAGATTACCTAGACAGAGCTAGAAGCGCTTGAGGAAGTTAATTCATATGAAAGGATGGCTATGTCTATCTATCTATATATATATATATATATATATCATCTCACTCCAAGCAAGGCGGCAATACCTCTAGCATATGCAAAGGTGTTACTGCAAATGAAAAAGAATGAGAAAACTTTGGCAAGGAGAAGAGAAAGGACAATAAAAGAATTGTGTTCAAGCAGGCACAAGATGGCAATTGGCATTGCATTTAAATCTTTGAAGATTGTAGGTAGTAGGGAAGCAAAAGTTCCAAGCAAAGAAAAACTATTAGAATAGAGCATACAGTTGCATATAGGTAAATGTACAAAGTGCACACACAAAGTGTGTGTGTGTCTATGCATGTGTAATAAACTAATTAAGAGGGGAGGGAAAAGTACCAAAAATAAAACCTACAAAAAGAAACAGATACCAATCTTAACAAAAACCAACAATGTTTAGTGTCTATAAAATCAAGAAACCCCAAATGGGAAACCAAACCAAAACAGTGTAGTAATAATAGCAAAAACCAAGAATCTGTCTGGAGACACTGATTTGGAACCATTACTTTGAATTTCCTAACAACTGTGATCAACAAACAATTACAGTTGTAATTTTCTGATGTTCTCAATTGGTGCAAAACTCAGAGAAATGGTTACAGGTCCAGTGTCTGTAGATGAATTCCTGGTTGTTGCTATTATATGATAATGGTAAAGTTAGCCATTTTCTTGCAGCAAACATCCAGCATTCATTGACCAAACAGACTGTGTTGCTATTGGTTGAAATTAATAAAATCTTTTTATTAAAAAGTTTTTCAGAAAATTAGACATCTGAAGCCCACTGCTATCATTTTTTTCTAGTATTGATAGGAGTTTCCTTGCAAACCCTTTGTTTTCGGTTATGTAGAAATTCAACAACTTGATTATATTATTATTTTGTGTTCTAGTTACAGCCATTTTTGTTGGTGGTGCTGTTTGAAGTGTTCCCCCACCCATTTATATATAAGAGTGATAACAGTTTTGGAATCAGTCTGAATATGTTCCTTCTTCAAAGTTTTCTATCTTGTCATTCATCTGCCATATATATATATATATATATATACAGTGGGGGGAAACAAATATTTGTACACATACACATTTTTAATTTACTGTATTTCCAAATAATGAATAAACATACTTTTCATATAATTAACTGTACACAGATGAATAATAACTAAATATGCAAAGAAAACAGAAAAAATTTTGATTCAATACAAATAAACCCATTTATCCAGTTTAATGGGTGAAAAAAAGTATTTGTACAATGCAAATTTCAGATCTTAAAACTTTTAAATTCTTTTAATACTCTAAATTATCCAAGTGGAATATTCTAGAATGTTCCAATAATGTTATCAGTAATTATTTTTAACCCCAAAATACAAGCAAAACATTCTGTAATTGATATTTGTGCAAGAAGGTTTTCCTCATGGCAAGAGGTAAAGAATTGACAAATTCGCAAAAAGAACTGATTGTGAAGCTCTGGAAAGAAAGTAAAAGTTACAGGAAAATCTCAGACAACCTAAATATTCCATTTACTACTATTAGTTCATTCATTGCAAGATATAAAAAAAAAATCAAAACTGTTGAAAACCAAAGAAGAACTGGTGCTCCCCAGGAGATCTTTAAGGAAATTAATGCGTCAAATTAAACAAAATCCAATGGTTACTTGTTAAGAGTTGCTGGATGATTTGCTTTCATCAGTAATTTGTATGACTAAACAGATAATAAGCAAAGAAATTCATAGGAACAATCTAAAGTCACGCTCCCCTCGAAAAACTCCACTGCTATTGAAAAGACACAGAGATGCCAGGTTGAAATTCATTCATGAACATAAAGATAAGGGAAAATTGTATTGGAAAGAGTATTATGGACAGATGAAACCAAAACTGAGTTGTTTGGAAATAATTCTAGAAATCATAGAGGAAAGATGGTGATGCCTTCAAACAAAAGAACACAGTTCCAACAGTGAAATTTGATGGTGGCAGCATCATGGTTTTGGGGATGTTTTTCTGCAAAAGTTACTGGCAACATATCAGTGATGGATAGTAGAATGAATACCACAGCATATCAAAATATTTTGGAAGCAAATTTAATAATTTTGGTTGAAAATCTTGAACTCCCTCCTCATTGGATCTTCTAAAAAGATAATGATCCTAAGCACACTGCAAATCTATGAAGAAATGGTTTGCTAAAAATAATGTAAATATCCTGAAATGGCCAAGTCAGTCTCCAGATTTAAACCCAATCGAGAATCTGTGGTGTTATTTGAAAATTCAAATCCAATCAAGAGCTCCAACAAACATCCCGGATTTGAAAACCAATATGCAAAGAAGAACAGAACACCAAATAAATTTTGCAAATCATTGAGAACTACAATAAGAGGTTGGTTGCTGTAGAAGTGAATAATAGATATTCTACAAAGTATTAAATGAAAATTTATATTCTTTTATGTATTGTATGAATACTTTTTTCACCCATTAAAATGGATAAATGGGATTTATTTTCTTAAATCAAATTTTTTTTCTGTTTTCTATGCATATTTAGCTATTATGCATCTGTATACAGTTAATTATATAAAAAGTATGTTTATTAATTAGTTGGAAATACAATAAATTAAATTAAATATAAATGTCTTAAAAATAATTGTTGGACTTTGTCCATTATATATATATATATATATATATATATATATATAGAGAGAGAGAGAGAGAGAGAGTGTACAGTGAGACTGCTGCTTAGACTCTATCTTGACAATGACCTAAGTACTAGTCAAGAGTGTTCAAATCAGGAGAGTTTAAAAGCTACATGTTTTTGGGGGTGATATAATCATGAAGATTCCCAACCAGCCACTCCTAGATCACCTGAGCCAGAGTCCTACAAAAACATGTATATTTAATGCCTTCAATCCAGGACTTGACAACAGTGTCTAGCATCTTGATAAGGCAGTGGTGCTGACCTTAACTCCCTGGAGGAAGAAGGGGTTGGCATGACATAACTTTTGTTGTTTAGGACCATCAATAAAAAGGTGAACTTGGTCTGTATCACTGTAGGTATTCCCATTGGATCTGTGAAAAGCCACCTCTCATTCCACCTGTTCACCTTGCCGATTTCAAAAAGCTAGCTATGCAAGTTGCTATGGTTGGCAATTAAGTGCCACAAGAGTGAGGAGTCTTTTAATTTCCTGTGCCAGATTGAAAGACACCATGTGCATGAAAATGAGAAGATCAAATTTGGTGCATGCTACATACCATTACATTAGGTTATCTTCCAATTATGACCTGCTAAAAATAAACGCATGCATACACACTTATGTAAACACATGCACATTATATATATATTTTTTTAATTGATTCACCCCAAGCAAAGTAATAATACCATTAAGATGCAAGGGGCTACTGGGAGTGAAAGAGAATAAGAAGGAACCAGAAACCAATCTTAAACAGGAAACAAGGGATAAACCTCTACTCCTGTTCAAAAGACACAACATACCAAAGGCAAGAAGGACAGTGGAAAACAGTGCATAACCTACCAAATGAGCTTGTGAAAATGATTGACAGAACAGGGATTAGAAGATATAGCAAAAAGACAAACTATATTAAGAACTATAAAGGTGATGATCAATCATATGCTGAAACGACATGGCACATAGAAGAAAAAGAAGGAACAATATGGAACAATAGAGAGAAACATATTAATAAATACCAAATATTTTACATATAAAATTAAAGATTTTATTTTTTTTAATCTAAGTTAAATCTATTATTGGATTCATCTCAGGGCAGCAACATTGACAAAAAACAAAACACTTCAAATCTCTCATTCTTTCCAAGCATTCTATAGAAACAGTACTGAGAACCAGCTTATACATTTAGATTTTCTTTAGATCCATCCAATAATTAGATTTTAAAAAAATCTTTTACATCATCCACAAACTGAATTTCAGTTCAAGTACATGAATCAAGGTATATAAGTTTAGTTTCCAGTTGAAACCTGGCACAAAACTGATGCCAATAAATTTTATATCATTAATATAAAATAATTTCTAAATCTAACAACTGGAATCAAGCATATATCATTAAATATTGTAAGTTCTTTACTAATTTTCCTCTCTTGCACTTCTTGGTTGTGGAACTCTTCTGGCTTCTAGCTTTCCACTCAACTTTGATCTTCAAAAATTTAAATGCAATGTCAATTGTTATTTTCTGTCTTCTTAATTCCTGCTCTTTTATTGTTCTCTCTCCTTAATAACATTTTCTTTTTATGATATTCTCACACACTCAGTAACTCCTTGTCTCTTAGTGGTTTTATTGCCTTGCTTGGGGTGAAATGATTAAAAACACAAACAGAATGGACAAGGAATATTTTTCAGTTTTTTCCCAGTGTCTTTACAAAGAGAAATTCTCCACAGTTCTTGAAATGGAGCATATTTAAAAAAAGAATTGCCTCAAAATACAATACATTATATATATATATATATATAGACACACAAAGGGTACAGTAAGTAGGTTTTTGCCATATTATATTTTCTCAACTACACAGTATAGTAGGCTCAGTTGGGCTCCATGAGAAAAAGAGCACCATGAGCACTCTGCCAGAAACTTGGAAACATGCTGTACTGTTTTTTGCTTTAAAGCTTTCGCTTTGTCATACATTTTAGAAACTGTAGAATTTTTAAGTATGACAATATACATAATTCTGTTCAAGACAAAACATTTTGTTTTCTTTCATTTTAAAAACAAGACAAAATATACTTTAATTCCAGTTAAGCCATTTTCATTTTTCTAATATCTGTAATGCTATCATTATTAATAAACTTTAAAACCGACTAACAGAAGAACCTGATAATTAACAACAATCCAGGACTATAGAGTAATATGCGTGTTATATTTTGTTGCAAAGGAAAGGAAGAAATGACAGTTAAATTTTCAACAGTGTGCATTCATCAAATACAGAGTGCGATGGGTAAATTGTCGTCATTTTATGTGCTTAAATTCATGCATGTATGTTGATTGTTTTAGAATTTGTTGACTGCACAGTATAGTTGGGTCAGTTGGGCACCATCTGTGAGAAAAAGAGCACCATAACACAATTCACTTCACTAAAAATTTGGAAACAGTATTCTGTACTGCTTGGCATTCATGCTGAAAACTCCAATAGAAACATTTCAGAGTGTTTGGGTGTCAATCTGAGGACACTGCAGAGGATTCAGAAAGAGTTGGATGAGTCTAATGGTGATTACGAAGGTATGGCAGCTCACTCTGATCCTTCTGATAAGAAAAGAACTCTCAAATATGTTGTTGAGTGACTCAGACTCAACACAGTGGCCTACATCAAGTGCCTTGAGGAGGTAATGCTACATAGGGTCAAGAGGGTGGTGGCTGGAAGATACCATGTCTGGCAACAGGACTCTGAACGATGCCACTTATGCAGAAGTATGCTGTCAGAAAATTTCTGCAACCACCTCACCACTTACATCTGGCTACCTAACTCCCCAGACTGCAACCCTTGATCATTATGTGTGGAGTGCAGTTGAGCGAGAGACCAACAAAATTCCTTGTAACACCAAAGATAAACTGAAGGCAAGGATTATGGCAGCATTCACCAACTTAATCAAGGAGACCATCCATAAGAGCTGCAGAAGATTCCAAAGTTGGCTGGAGGCTGTGGTTGAAGCCTGTGGTGATTTTATTGAATAAATTTACTCTTTAGTATTTCAAGATATTTTTGTGTAATTTTGGTAAATATATCTGTTAAAATGAGATGTCCATGTTATTTTCATGTTTGTGTAATTTAGATGACAATTTATCCATCGCATCCTGTATATTGCTTTATATGGCTTGAATTGTGTGTGTGTGTCTGTCTGTCTCTCTCTCTCTATATATATATATATATATAGAGAGAGAGAGACACACACACACACAATGCTTATGCTATATATATATATATATATATATATATATATATATATATATATAAGCATTTCTAACACCCGCCACATTTTTTTTCTAACTGAAAAAGACTGAATCTACAGTACAAAACCATTTTTTAATTAAAAAAAATAGTGCAAAATATTGCATTCACCTATTCTGTACACACATTTGTTTAAAAATCTTTTCTTTTCTAATCTATTTTATTTGCAACTTGTCTGAAATTTAATTAGTTTTTTGATTTCAAGAGAAAGTCGGTGGGAAAGGCGTCCTACTCTGATACATTTGTGACTTGATCGATTTCTGTTCTTCGTTATGACAGGCTCTAAATCTGTACATTTTATCCAAGTTTTTATTTAATTTTCTACTTGGCAAAATTATATTTCACAAACATAAACACATAGGCTTCAGATGTCTGGTCATCATTTGCTCACCTGGTTTCCTTCCAATGTCTAAAAAGTATATTCTTTTTTTATTTTTTTTACTTTTAGTTCATCCAATACAAGGTCCAGGGGTCACTCAAGGTAGAGCATTACTGAGTGAGATTGTTCTAATGGAAGGGGAAGGGGGAAGTAAGAGTGTATTATGAGAGAAAGTAAGATAGATAAAATATAGTTTTAAAGTATTCTATATTTATGACTGAAAGTGCTCAATATCAGTGATAGAGCATATGTGAATATAAAAATGGATATTGAAGTCAACACCCAAAGGCAGCAGTATTTTGTGCTAAATGCAATCATCAGGCCATGATGATTGTATTTAGCATCAAACAGACTGTCACCTCTGGGTGTTGACTTTAATGTCCATTTATATATATATATATATATATATATATTAAAAAAAAGAGAGAAACCACAAATGTGGATTTTTAAAAAATATATTATGCTTTATTTTCCATCATTTTGCCTAAGCATAATATATTTTAAAAAAATCCACATTACAACCAAAAACGTTTGTAGTTTCTCATTCCTTTTTAATATACACACATTTCTCTTGCTGGAACTACTATAACCTCTTCCATATATATATATATATATATATAGTTAAGTTATGAAGAACTTGGTAATCCATATGGGTAATCCCAAGGAGGGTGAAATCCTGAGAGCTCAATGTAAATCCAGAGCTAATATTTTAAAGAAAAACAGACCATTTAAGGTACCATTATAATAATTTATTTCACCAGAGCCCTTTTAAAGAACGCCGGATCATCAGATACCTCTTCCAAAAGTGAAATGAAATGAAAAATGAAATGAAAATTGATGTGTAGCGTAAGTTTTTGTAATTTAACAGAGAGTGTAAAAGGGGTAGTTAAAGAGACATGGTAGAGTTTAGGGAGGGATAAATTTAATATCTCTCTCTCAATCATACTTAGTATTGTGGGAGGAGGAGTGTCCAGACCATGACCTATTTGATGATGCGGCATCCTTTAAAAGGGGCTCTGGTGAAATAAATTATTATAATGGTACCTTAAAGTGGTCTGTTTTTTTTAATATATATATATATATATATATATATATATATATATATATATATATATATATATATTTTTTGATAACTGTTGACTTGTTAATTGAGTATGACTCTTTGTAACATATTTATATAAGTTAAGACAACTACTGCATTAGCAATTTACACTGTTACACCAATTTTACACTCAATCAGTTATGTGCCATACATGATACCTGCTTAGGCGATCATGTATCTTTCAATATATGACTGATGAGGCAGATTTTTTCCCACAGTAGGTTGCCATTTCATCTGCATTAGACCAGTTGCCATCTAAGGCTATAGGACCCAGTCTGTCCTGCTACTTACACATAGCTGGGGGGAGGGGAGGAGAAGAGGATTAATACCTTTCCTAAGGGTATTACTATGTAAGTGAATGTAATGGACTCAAATGGAATTCAAACTCAGCTCTCCGATTTCTCAATCCATGCCACTATTCATTATTCCACTGTGCCTCCTAAATTGTACAAAATAGAATACTATGAAAAACTTTGAATGTTAAGCTGAAAAATTGAAAAGTAAACATGAATTATTATCTTGTAGATTAAAATAATAGATAAAATAAATAAAATCAATGTAGTAATGATCTATAAACTGTGTGATTGATAATGACTCTTAAAAACTGTAAGGAATTTATACTTTTGTTAGCAATGGTAACTCAAAAACTCTTGTCTTGAATGGTAATAGGAATGTCAGTGTATAAGGCAGTAGGGATTTGAACTCTCCTGTAAGCCTCCGAGATCTGGACAACTTATCAATGACATCTGAAATTTCTTGAAAAATTTCACCAGCGTTGTCTTTGAAGTATTTTGAATATCAATTGGGAAAACAGAATAACTAACATCAATGTACTTTTAACATTTTAAAACAAAACATGAAGAAATGTAATATTGATATCAACAGCTGGAATCCAGTGCAATGGACAAGAATCTCTGGAGATCCATTGTCAGTGATGGAACAACAATCTTCGAACCCACACAATCAGCTGAACTTGAGGAAAAAAAGAAAATGTTGAAAAAACAAAAAAAAAGATACAAACAATCAAGGCCTACTTGACATCCAGAACAACCTGTCCTCAATGTCAAAGGATCTTTCAAGCAAAAAATCACTTTCATTAACCATCTCAGAATCCACAAACCTAACTGACTGAGGCAAACAGAACAAGGCCATCATCCTCAACCTCAAGGGACAACCATGATGAATAGTAATGATAATATTAGCTGTTTCCCTAAAAGGAAACATTTGGCATTCATTGACTGAGCAGCCAGTACTACTGTTGGTTGAAATTTATAAAACCTTTCTTTTAAAACTATTTTTCAGGAAAGCAGGTTTCTTAAATGCAGTAGCTTTTATCGCTCTTTCCAGTATTGATGGGGTTTTCCTTCCAAACCTTCTATTTGAAGTGGTTTGAAATGTTACCATCTTGAAGAGAAAATAATGACAATACTCAAATTAAATGTGCTACTCATTTTAGTTGTTGGCAATGTTGAAAGTCATCAAGTGATATGGTTTCTGTTTTTTGGTACAGTTCTTTGTTTGTGGGTCTGTAGAGCCAGTCCACAATTTTCAAAGAAGGATGATCTTTGCCTAGACCCTCAAGCTTTACTCATTCAAAACCTTTTTTTCAATATTGATCTTAAGAAGCAGTTGTATACAGCTGACAATTTAGATACTTCTGAACAAGTTTGGCACCATATGCATGACATCCATATAAAAGTCTTGGTCTGATTTAAAAACATTACTTGAGTTCTTGGGTTGATGTTTTGCTTTCATAGCAATTTGCAGTGTTGGGCAAAACTACTTCTAGCAAATCCTATTCTTTGCCCATTGATATTGTAACTCTTCACATTTCTCGCTAATTCAAAAAAATTTCTACATAATTTATTATAAATTGGGCAGGAAAAATCTAGAGAAATTAGTTGCATGTAGTCAATTGGAGGTCTTAGTGCATGTCTGAGCATATGGCTGGTCAGGCCAGCTTCAGAAAGTCAGACACAGCTAGAATTATCACACACAAAAAGTGTATTGCCATCATCATTGTGTGTATATACAAATGCATGAGGGGTGGGTGAAGTGTTCTTGGCTTGATCCACTTCCTAATATCTGACCAAATATCTCATTTTTTTAATGATTTCTTTGTTGGCTCAGAACTTTTAAACACCCCTCATATAGATGCACACACGCACATCTATATATATATATATATATTGTTACGAACTGGTAGCATATAGATGAACCACGGGTTTAAAAAAAAGGAAAACGTGGGATCTTTTCTCGGTCTTCACTCAAAAATGGAAGCGACACAAGGGAATCAACGAAGAACAGACACGAGGGATTTCAAAATATAACATTTGTTTATAAATATATATAAAGAAATAAAGAGAGAAAAAAAAGAACATTCATTTAACAAAGGGGAAGGAGATCATTAAAGAAGAAAAGGCACGAGCAAATACATACATATATAAAAACAGATCAAGCCAAGAGAATCAACTTATCTTTCAGTCGAGTTGATATTTTCCCACAAAGTTCTGATTCGCCGAAGCAAGAGTTCTGATGCTAAAACAATATCTTGGCCGGTCGGCAATTTTCCTGAATTTCTTTTCTTTTCACAAGTGTTCGATGGTCCACAGCATCTCGTACAGGCGTTTCGTTGGGTTGATCAGTTCCATAGCAGTCCTTTCACCCCTAGTCGACAGACTTTGCTGTCTTCTTCATCTCAGTGGGCAGTCTGACGATTTTGCTCAGCAACGTTCAACTGCCGCTGGTCAGAGGGAAACTGAAAATCCTTTTTTTGATTTTTGCTGTCCCCGAAGACAGTCACGTAGGTTCCCTTTGTCCTTGACCGGGTATGCAGGAGGATAGGGCGCAAATCACGCAGTGCTTGTGTGGTGGCCAAAAGTTCAATACACGCTTAGTATGTTCTGATCACGTGAATCGCAGCAGGAGATCCTGATGGTGCCTGGTCAAACGCCTGATAGCTGCGAAAACTTGGAACCAGGTCATTCTCGCATCGGGTCACTTCAAAGTTCACATGGCTTGTGGGTGGAAGTGTAGATAAAGAGGGAAAAGAATTTGTGAAGAGAAAAGGAGTCTATGGCTGATCAAGGAACATATATTCGCTCGCAAGTCGAAAGCATTGGATTAAATTTCTATTTTTATTTATTTATTTTTCTTTTATATCTAACTAATTTTCGCCTAGAATTTAAGATTTTACTTTGGGGTGCTTTTTAGCCTAACACCTATAGGGTTAATGAAATCGTGGCTATGTGGCAATATATATATATATATATACATACACACACACACACACACACACACACATGTACTGCCTAAAAGTTCTCAGCCCAACGCACTTCCCAAAATCTAACCAAAAACCAAATAGATTTTTTTGGAGAAGGAATCCCTTCTTAGATGGGTTAAGAATGCTTCAGTACTCACTACTCGTATAAATATAAAATGTATACACCCACACTATATATATATATATATATATATATATATATATATATATGATGGACTCTCCTGTCATATTCGATTTATGAGAATCAGCAACTCGGTTCCTAGGAACTGACAGCCAAACACCAGCACATATGATTTGATTATAGTGGTGAAGGCTTTGTGCAGAACCAATCACACTTTTTAAAGGGCCGAATACAGAGACCTGGTATACTACATGCAACAAGGTCCCCAAACAGCCTTCCACAGGTTTTGAATTCAGAGTTGTCCTTCTCCTAGACCAGTTGCCATCCAAGGCTATAGAACCTAGTCTGTCCTGCTAATTACCCATAGGTGGAAGGAGAAGAAAAGGATTAATACTTTTCCCAAGGGTATTAGCATGTAAGTGAATGTAATGGACTTGATTACAATTCAAATTCTACTCTCTGAGCCCTCAGTCTGAGCCACTACCCATTACTCGACCGTGCCTCCTATTTTTTTTTTTTTTGAACATTTCACCCCAAGCAAGGCAGAAGCCACTAGCACGCAAGAGGTTACAGAGGATTTGGAGTAGATAAGAGTGATAGAGGAAAGGATGAGGAGAAGGATAGGGGATAGATCAAGGCAACTGGAGATGTCTATTGACATTACATTTGAATAGTTGGAGATTATAGCTATCAGGGAAACAGGAATAGGGAAGGGAGTTCCACAGGCAAGAGGTGCGAGATATGAAGCTATTGGAGTAGAAGAGACGGCTACATTTAACAGTTTCAACAGTGAAAGGGTGAGAGCGGGATGCCAGCCTTGTAGGACACTTGAATTATATATATATATATATATATATATATATATATATATATACACACACACATGTTGAAAAGTTCTCATCCTGAAGAACAAGCCTTTCCAAAAAAAAAAAAAACAAAAAAAACTTTGACTTTGATATTTGATCAGATATTGGAGAGTGTATCAGTCCAAGATCTGTGTGTGATGGCCTTAACCATATATATTTCCCAGATGTGTTAGTAGCATAACATTTACTGACATGGAAAGTCAAATTTCTGAGCCAAGTTCAAATTCTGGCCTAGTTTAATGCATTCACTTTTGTACAGAGGCCCTTGTGAAAGGCATGAATCCATCTCTTCTCACCCCAGCTATTAGTTAAAATTTCCCACTGACGTAAGGTGCCTCCCCCCAGCCTGTATGTTTTCTATAAATACTTTTATGATAATTGTCTAGATGTGCTCCTCACTATGGCACCTAGACTTTTTTTTAATTTAAGCACAGTACTTGGTTGGTGTTGAGATCTTATCAATTTACAGTTGAGTTGGCTAGATGTAGCCGTAAATTCTATGCTCTTTCTTTTCTCACACTTCTAGCTTGTGGAAATCCTTTCTGGTTCCATGCTTTCCAGCTAACTTTAATCTTCAAAAGTTTAAATTCAATGTCAATTGAATTCTCCCACACCCTGTAACCCCTCATGTCTTAGTTGCTTCACTGAATTGCATGGGGTAAAATTGATTAAAAAAATAGAAGGATAGATTAGGTTTTCTAGCTTTGGCTGGAAGCCAGTCTAGGCGGAGGACTACTCTGAATTCAGAACAGTAGAAAGCAACAGAAAATGGTTCAACTATCTTTCCCAAGAAGCTATAGCATTTCACAGATAATAAAAGAAAAGGAATCTGTGGAGAGCCATAATCGCCTATGTCCTGAGTGAACACAGCATTAAATAAAAATGTTAAATGTTATATCTGCCAAATTTAAATTTGCATAAAAAATATCTTTGGATTGTTTAGGTTTCTAAATAAGGGCACCTGTGTGAAAAAAAGGAATATTTATTGATTTTTGACATGTCTCTCTGTACATGCATTAAAGGTAGCTTTGTTTATTGCATGTGTGTGTCAGGCTACTTCTGCATTCCCTTGTCATAGCCTTTGAGCTACACCCTGTGGTCAGTTTTGGATTTATCAATTTGCTATATCTAAAGTGTATTGATAACAAGCAGTAGGATTCAGTTCTAAGTTTGTAGTCTTTGAGAAGCAAGAAGTCTTTGAACGCAACTCCACCCACATCTGTCCGTATCTTGCCCCGTACAGCTGTCAATTAGAGCAAAGTGTTTTGATGCAACTCCTAACAACTATGAATCCTCACCTAAAATGACATTTAATAGCAGCTTGAGTGTAAAATATGTGGTGGAAGTTCAGGTGTTTGATTGCTAGGGAAGCTACTTTGTGACTAACACTGATGCTAAAATGGGATCTGTCATCTTAATTCTACTTGACAGCAAGGACAATCAGAAACTTCCATCCAATTTTTATTTATAAGCAAGGTAACTGGGTAGAAGCCTAGGTAAAATGACATCCCAAATTATCACCTGAGATCAACCTTTACTTACCTGTATATTCTCTCTTGTCAATGATAACAGCTCTGGATATAGCTAGCAGTAGAAGTTTCATGAAAAAAATGACATTGCTATATTGCAGACTCAAAGATCACACTTTTTACAAGATGTCAGCAGAAGAGTCAGTTATCTATCATATTTTTATGTGTATAAAACAACCCCATATTTCTGAAACTAAAACCAAAGAATAAATTACACCTTTCAGTATAATACTACTCTGTAATACAATCCATATGTAAATGGTTTTTTTTTAAAGTTGTACCATATTATCCATTAAAATCTCAATGTTGTATCCACATAAATTATAATATTTTACAATTTAAAATTATGAATACTTGTTTGTTGTTTGTCCCCTCTTCACAGATGACTGCCGTCTTGCCCATCAACACCTACATCAATCTAGATCATTGTTTCCTCTCGAATGACTTTGAAGATGGCTCTTCAAACCAGCAGCTGATTTGCAAGGCCTTGTAGCATAGATGACAAATGTGCTCCAGAGTCTTCACAGGGTTAAGCGGATATTGCTGTGGTAGGTCTTCCACATGCACCACCCTATGCCCTTTAATCCAGATGTCAATTCACATACATCGCTGCAGATTGCACATGTAGTATCACCGGGTCATGGAAGTAACACAGAGTGAGGTCGTCTCTCATGTGATTTCAGATGATTAACATACCCAGCTTTTGACAGTCGGACACAACCACATGTCTCGCATTCCCAGTTTGCAGTGCTGTCATCCAAATATAGTTGGATATAGACTAGTTGTTTACATATCTATTTTGTATGATTTAACTTTTTGCAGATTGTTTGAAGTTTTCAAACTGGATACTTTGTGTCAGCAAATGGGAGGAATATGAAACAAAAACACATGATATGAGAATTATCACCCCATTTATCAAGCAGAAAAAAATAAAATAAAAAACGACATATAATTTATACAATAATTTGGCCTTTGTTGTAACATTAATGTTATCAAAACATGACAGATTTGTATATCCCATTTATTAATATTTTTAAATAAATTTCAGTGAATTTCCTGCTTTTGCGACAAAAGATATTCAATTATGCTGATTCCCAAAGAATAAATATTGCCGACATATTAAATACCTTTTTTGAATAATTGTTATCAACACCTGCCTATTTTTGTATTTTATTATCTATAGTGCTAACTGAGTGTATTTGCAATCTTTCTGTTTCAAATAAGAGGTTTTTTTAAGCTGAGTAAAAATTTCTCAAAACATATCAGTCAGTTATGTGCCATGCGTGATACATGCTTAGGCGATCATGTATCTTTCAATACATGACTGACGAGGCAGATTTTTTCCTGTAGTAGGTTGTCATTTCTTTCTGTGGTAGACTAGTTGCCATCCAAGGGTATAGAACTTGGTCTGTCCTGCTATTTACCCATAGCTGGGGGGAGAAGAAGAGGATTAATACCTTTCCCAAGCACATAAGTGAATGTAATGGATTTGACTGGAATTAGAACTCGGCTCTCTAATTCCTCAATCCAAGCTGCTATCCATTGCTCCACCATGCCTCCCTTAAAACATATACTTGTGTATAATATGAGCTACATTTTTTTACCTTTAATTTTCATTCAAAATTTCTCGTATTAGGCACAAGAACATATTGTAAATATTAACTCATTCATACCAACCATCTTATGGGGATGACAAGAATGAATGCGTTATATTTAGAAACCTACAATTAATAGCAGATATTGTTTTTGTTTTTTTTTACATGAACCTATAATTAATAGAGGATTTCTTGCAAAACTTACAATACAAGAAGTTTTTAGAAACCTACAGTCAATACCTGATTTTTATTTTAATTTTTATAATACTAGATTTTACAATGGTCATTAATGGGCTAGTACTGTAGTTTCTACCTATCTTCCTATGTAAGATTTTGTTCCAAGCTCAAAAAGAAAAAAAAGAATTATTAAAGCTTCACTCACTTTAAAGGAGTAAGAAAATTCAAGAGAACAAGTAGTCTGTTTTTCCACCCTTCCCTCTTCCATTTCTGTTTGGCTCTCATTTTCTTAACCTTCTAACTTTCCTCTTCCATACCTTCTTTCCTTTTCTTGCTTTTTCCAAATCCGTTATCATGTAAAAAGAAACAGATAGGCATTTGATAGCTATATTCTTTTCACAGAAGGTACATACTACACTGATCTGGAATTTATTCACCTCTTCACAATGTCAGGATGTGACCCAAGGTTGTTTTACCCAGTGCCTGCAACAGCAGTTACACAGGCATTGGTATCTACTAACCCTTGATCTTTAGGTAGCTGTTCTAAGAATCAATACTTTATGATATATGATTAGAATCAATTATGGAGTTTGCCAGATTATCCTAATTCAAGATCTTTCCGATAGCAAATCATATTTATAATCCAGTCAGTTACGTATGATTTTTTCTTGCAGCTTTTGCAGACTCATACAATTATACTGAGCGCTATTGTTCTACTGTAACAGTATCAGATCTGCTAAATTCCTGATTTCATATTTCTTTCTCTCTTATTTCTTTTTAAAGAATCAGATTGTGGATTCTTGCCCACTGTTGTCAAAAAACCATTAAAATAGATTAACTGATATGAAAAAGGTCAACAACGAAAAGTGAAGTGAACCACACACTTTAATATAATTGAAGACTACTAAATTGTTTGGTAAGAGTACAGAAGTCCAATTAGTTCTGTCTGGGCCAAACAACTCTCTTGCCATTTGTCTGGGACCAATATTTAATAACTGACTTTGTTAAGAAGAAAAAAATAAATAAAACAGCAGCAGCTTTCAGTTATTGCAGAAGAAAAGATGCCATTCCCTTCAAAAATACAATAAATAATTGTGGTAAATAATTTTAAGTATTCAGTGTTAAGAATTTTTATTTTCTAGCATCTGATATTTTAATGTTATGACAATTTTTTCTTCTTTTTTTTTTTTTTAGTAAAAGCTGCCAGCAATGTCATTGGTAATTCTTTAAAAAAGTCTACATGACACTCTTTAAAAAAACAAAAAAAAACAAACTAATCCTTTAAACAAAAAATATCAAACCATTATCCAGAAAAATATTGATACAAAATAAATATGTTTCTAGGCAACTGTTTCATAAGAAATTCCTCAACAAATACAAAATAGCCAACATCATCTTCAATTTCATATATATAACTGTAGAATGATATTTCTTTACACACACACACACACACACACACACTATATATATATATATATATATATATATATATATACACACAGAATGCGATGGATAAATTGTCATCTAAATTGTGCAAAAATGAAAATAAAACCATCTCATTTTAACAGATATATTTACCAAAATTATACAAAAAAACAACTTGAAATAATAAAGAGTAAGTTTATTCAATAAAATTGCTATAGGCTTCAACCACAGCCTTCAAATTACTTCAGACTCTCCTGCATCTCTTCTGGACGGTCTACTTGTTTAAGATGGTGAATGCTATCATAATCCTTGCCTTCAGTTCATTTTTGGTGTTACAAGGAGTTTTGTTGGTCTCCCGCTCAATTGCACCCCACACATAATAACTAAGGGGGTTACAGTCTAGGGTGTTATGTGGACAGATTTAAGGGGTTATGTGGTTGCAGAAATTGTCTGACAGCTATGACCATCTTCTCTTGCTTGTGTGGTATGGTTGAGAGTCCTGTTGCCAGATATAGGAACTTCCAGCAGCCACCCTCTTGACCCTGGGCAGCACAATGTAGGCCTTCATGTTGAGTCTGAGGCTCTCACCAACAAATTCAGGTGTTCTTTTCTTATCAGAAGGATCAGAATTAGTTTTCCAAGCCATTGCTTTGTAATCATTAGACTGATCCAACTCTTTCTGAATCATGTGCACTGTCCTTAGTCTACCCAAATGCTCTTAAATGTTCATATTGGAGCTTCCTGCATGAATGCCAAGTAACACAGCATACTGTTGCCAAATTTCTGGTGAAGTAAATTGTGTCATGGGGCTGTTTTTTTCACAGACGGTGCCCAACTGACCCTACTATACTGTGCAGTCAACAAAATTAAAGACAAACACACATGTCCAAAATTAAAAATATAAAATGGTGACAATTTACCCATCAGACCCTGTATGCCCCAGAAACCAGGAAAATAATATGAAACCTATAAAAAATAAAACAACCTTGACAAAGAATTTTTGTTGGCATTCAACCAAACTCACATACACACACATTTTATATATATATTTTGTGTGTATTTAAACAGCAAATATTCTTTAAGATAAATGTTATTAAAGACAACAGGAATTTTGTGCTGATTAATTTTATTGATCAACTTTTACAAATTACAAATAATCCTGATAATCTGAGACATTGAGGAAATTTGTGTAGAAATTGACCAATGTTTATTTGGGAAGAAATATGTCCATTTGTCATTATCATTTGTCCACCTACGCTGCTGATGACTTAAATTTGAAAACCTGGACTATATTTCTTCCAAAATGAACTTAGGACAATTTCTGAAAATTTGGAAAAGTTGATCGGTGATCAATAAAATTAATTGACACAAAACATCAGTTGTCTTTTATATATATATATATATATATATATATATATATATATATATATATATATATATATATATATTGTTGAAACTTGACTAATGCATGGAATAATAATGCAACACAAAATGTACTTAGAACAAAATGTATTGAAACAAGAAAGTGTACACAATATTTACATATAGTCTTTTGTATATTCCTGGTAAGACCGTTCCTGGAGAATGTGTTGACCGAGTCGCAGTTGGGCAGAGTCTCTGGATGAATCTCTTGATTCCTCCCTCTCTTCCCAGTACCAACCATATTTATATGGTCGGTACTCCACCATGCAAATTAGGTGGATCCTACCACAGCATATACATATATATATATATATATATATATATATATATATATATACAGTTGGTGTAATAGCAAAATTGTTCAAATCATGTAACTATCCATAAAAATGTTTAATATCTAAAAAAACACGAAACTAATTAAGTTTCGTTTTTCAGGTTTTCAGATAAGATGTTTAACCATCTTGACATCATTTGTCGTAAGAATCACTGAAAAATCCTTGGAGTTATTCAGCTAGAAAAAGAACAGGTTAAAATTGTTTTGTGTCAGCTCCTCTGTCTTCCCAAATGGGCAATGGTGAGAGGAAAAAGATCATTCAGGCCTTCAGTAACGGTACCAACATTCATGCCCTGGTTTCCATCTTCAAAGTTCATTCAAGAACCATCAAGAGAAAAGGTGAATAAGTTTAAAAAAGAGGGACCAGTTGAGAGTAAAACTGGATCAGGACGTTACAACAGGAAGAGGGATCATCATTTCAACTTAGAGCTAAAGAGATCAATTAGAAAAGATCCAACACAATTTTTAAGATGTTTGCTATGTGAGAGAGTAGTAAAAGAGACTTGAAAATGAAATTATATGTGAAATGTGTGAGGCACCATGTTACTCCAGGACAGAAATTTAGAAGGTTAGAAAGGGCGAAGATCATTTTGACTAAGTTGGGAAAATGATCCTGGAATAATATGGATATATATATATATATATATATTTGAACTTAATTTCAATCCTTCATGAGCTTCTGATTCTTAGCTATGATTAATTAATGATGAACATGTCATTTTCATTTATTATCAATTTCATCACAATATTTCTGTTCAGCTTGGAGAGTAATTATACATTCTTATTGCTCAAAGTAGAGTCCAATAGTGTTATAAAAACCTTGGAGAATTCCAGTATGATGTCTTTAAATTGTCACCATTTTATATTTTTAATTTTACACATGCACATTGTTTTTTTTTTGTGTTGACTGCACAGTATAGTAGAGTCAGTTGGGCAACATCTGTGAGAAAAAGAACACCACGACACAATTCACTCTGCCAGAAATTTGGACAAAACATGCTGTACTGTTTGGCAATTATACCAAAAACTCCAATACAAACTTTTCAGAATGTTATTTAGGCAAAAATTTATCCATCACACCTTTTTTTTAAGTTGTGGGTGATATATTGGACTGCAAACAAATATCAAATGATGGAAGAGAACAAAAAATAAAACAAAGACTTGAGTAAAAATAAATACTGCCAAGTTTATTTTTGTTAAAGAAAAATACATAAACAAAAATAATGTTAGCATAAACTAGGCAAGCTCATGTAGTGCGTGAGAAATGCCATTGTCCTGAGAATGAAAGTTTTGTGGTCACTTGAGAGTGTTGTCCTGAAAAGGACAGCTTATTGCATATCGTTGACAAGGATGGTTGGAGCGGCAGGAGCTGGAGGCCTACTGGAGATGGCTGGAGTGAAGGCCGATGGCACGTTGGAAAAGATGATGGCTAGCTAGCTAAAGCTGCTGTTAGAGACTGGGAGCTGTGGGCAAGCAGTCAGCTGCTGCTGGAAAAGATACTACACTTCATCTGAGCCACAGAACATATGTTTTGGTTGCTTTTAAGGCATCTTTATATACTGTAGCAGTTTTACAACAATGCTGGTTAAAGTTTTTCTTCCAGTTGTTTGGAAAAAATGTGGGAGTGTCAACAGGATACAACAAATTGCCCAATGTTTAAATACTTTTGGTTTTCATAAAAAAAAGCAAAAATGACAGTAACACAAACAAAAAAATGAAGATGCAAATTTTTGAAATGATTAAAATAATATATCAGGTCATCCCATAAGTTCTGTCCGAATTTTGAATAAAGAAAACAAGTGACCAAATGTTACATTTAATTACAGATTCAATCAACAATGTATTTTCCCTGATTATCTATGACTTCCTTCCATCTATTAACAAGCTTACTAATTCCATTACTGTAAAATTCTTTTGGCTTTGATTTGAAGAACTCACAAATGTCAGTTTTAACCTCTTCCTGTGTTACAAAAGCTGTTTCTTCTAAATGATTCTGTAAGCTACGAAACAAATGGTAGTCTGAAGGAGCAAGATCGGGAGAATAAGGTGGATGAGGAATTTTCTCCCAACCAATTTCTTTGATCTTTTGTGACATGATTCTTGGTGTGTGGGGTCGCGCATTGTCCTGATGAAACATCACGTCTTTTCGATTCACTAGAGCAGGTCTTTTTCCTCAAATATGGGTTCAAATGCTCTAATTGCTGACAGTATATTTGAGCATTAATTGTTGCATTAGGTGGTAAGAATTCAAAGTGGATTATTCCTTGGCGATCCCACCAGATTGAAAGAAGAACCTTTTGCCCATGAAGTTCCCTTCTCGGCTGTGGCTGGGGTCCTTCCCCTTTACCAAGCTACTGGCTACGATGCTTAACATTTTGATAAAAGATCCATTTTTCATCGCCAGTCACAAGTCTATCCAAAAAAGGTGAAACAAGTTGGCGAGAATGGAGAGAAGAGCAGATGTCAACTCAGGATTTGAGGTTGTTTTCAGACAATTAATGAGGCACCCATTTTCTAAGTTTAGGAACTTTTCCAAGTTGTTGAAGGTGACGATGAACAGTTGCAGGATTTTCTTCAAGGACTGCTTCAAGAAGCTTTTCATGAAACACAACTGGACATCCAGTTCGATCTTCATCTTCAAGGGGGAAATCTCCACCTCTGAATTTTGCAAACCATCTTCTGCAAGTTCTTTCATTCACACATTCCTCTCCATAAACTGAGTGAATGTTTCTAGCCGCTTCGGCTGCTGAGTTTCCTTTCTTGAACTCATAAAGCATTATGTGCCTCAAATGATTCTTGGGTACTTCCATGTTAGCAGGGTTTTAATCAAACAAAATTTAATTTTATTGTTCTCTGAAATAAAATTTGATCAGTTTAAATGCATCTAAACATAAAAATAATGTTCAGCTCCATTAGACATTATAAAATACTGTTTAAATTTTGTTCATTTTAACAAAAAGTTAAAATTCGGACAGAACTTATGGGATGACCTGATAGTTAGAAAAAAAGGCCAAAATTTATTGATTATGGCTTATGAAACAAGAAAGTAGTCAAACATTGCATTATTTATATTTAAAGATGTGTTGAAAATCAGAAATATGGTCTGAATTATAGAAAAAAAAAATCCTTAGCAAAGGACTTTTGTTGGTTTTTATCCAAACTTATCTATAACTTAGCTATACAAAGGAGTGCTGAAAAGTTCTCATCTTTACTCACTTTGAAAAATCTGAGCAATATTTGTTATTGCAACTGGAAAAAATTTTTCTATATTGTAAAGTGCCAATTTACAGGAACTTTTATGCTTACTTTTGAATTTGTTTCAGATTTCTGACTGAACTATGTCAATAGAAAGTGTAAAATTTTCAAGTGCTGATCCCCAGGCTGTCATATACTTCTTGCAGGAGAAAACTCCAAAGGAAATCCATGAGTGTATGATGCAAACATTGGGTGAGAAGTGTCAGACATACTCAACTGTGAAGAAGTGGAGTGTTAACTTCCAGTGTGAAGATTTGGGGATACAAGATGCAGTCCCCATTCTGGAAGGCATTCAACAGTGTCAACTCCAGAAATTATCGATCATCTTCAACACCTAATTTTGGTCAAAACAATGACTGACATACTAGAGATATCCAAGGAAAACATTGGGTTTATAGCAGGTTTATGTATGAGCAATTATTTATGCAGAAGCTATCAGATCATTTGGTGTCAAAATGTTTGAATACCAAATAGAAACAGTATCAAATATAATAGATATCTCCAATTTGATTTTGCTTCATTTTCATCAATTTGGCAAAAAAGAAAATACAAATTTTTATTGTTGATGCAACATGTTTACACAACTAGATCCGCAGGACCAAACAACAGTTACTGCAGTAATTGCATTTGGGTGCTTGATGGTCAAAGAAATTTAAAATTGAAAAATCATCAGGAAAAATCAGGACCACAATTTTGGGCGATAAAGAACATATTTTGATGACTATCCTCAGAAAGGACAAACAGATAATATTACTCTAGCATGTTGTATCAGTTAAATGATGTATAGAAAAAAAGAAATGGCCAGGTAAAACTGTTCTTTTTTTTGCAGGACAATACATCTACACACCTGAAGTTTTAGGGCATTAGACAAATTAAGTATATAAGCCACCCACCCTATCTGCCAGATTTTAGTCTGAGTATTTCCTGTTTCCAAACTTTAAAAAGGAGTACATTTTCAAATGATCCAAAAGGTGATAGCAGCAACAGAACAGCATGACAATGACCAAATATCAGATATTTTTTTTGGAAGTGTTCAAGAAACTTGAGAAACAGTGTGTCTAGTATGTAAATATATAGAATAGTAAGCACAATTCATGAAGCTAGTTCATTCCCTTCTTGATTAAGTGACAAACCTTTCATTACTACCTTGCATACAATTTACCCATGCAGTAAAAATCGATGAAATATTTCACTAAACCCTTAATATTATTAGGTTTTCATATGTGAATCTTTAAATATATTTTTCCACTAATCAAATATTATTTATACTCCTCTGTTTTGGAATCGATCTTTTCATCTAAAGATCTTATCCATTCTTATAACAAGAATACTGCTACCTGGCATTGTAAGGGAGACAACTCCAGTACAGCAAAAGGACATTACATAGAAAAATTTTATATATACATATAGGGAGATAAATTAATCTTTTTTTAAAACAATTCTTTATAAGAAAATCAAGGTGTTGTTCTTTTATGTGTAATGTCCCTTCAGGATGTAGGCGATCATAGCACTCCACATCTTCCATTCCCTTGTAGCTCTCAATAAGTTTTGTCTTTTTCTTATCTCCCAAACCCCGTTTTGCTATCCATTTGCTCAAGCTCATCAAGTATGCTATGTGCTGCTTTCTTCTGTTGCTCTTTCCCTCAATCTGTCTTGTGAGTATCAAATTTTCCAAGCTGTCCATCCTCATTATGTACCTCTGAAATTTCAATTGCTTCTTCCTGATGTTAAGTATAAATTTCCTTTTTGTTACTATTCTCTCTGAAACTTTGTTGTTGCTCATATGTTTGACCCATGGTAACCTCAGCATCTTTTTGTAGAACCACATTTCTGTTGCTTCAAGTCTCTTCTTTATAAGTTTATTTTAGACAGATTGTTTAGTTATAAAAATATGACATTGTGAGAATGACAACACTTAATTTATTTTACTGTAATCAGATGCACTCAAACTAAAAGCAACAGCTAAAATTATAATCCATATAGATGTAAAGTCCATATAAGAAATTAGTTAAATTATAAAATATGCTAGATCGGAGTCAAAACAAAATTTATAATACCTGGAAGAAATTATTTTTTAATGAAAGTTTTGTTTTCAAGATAAACAGTTTCTGATAAACACGTGTTAAAAAGAAAATTGAACAAGGAAAAGTCAGTATTTAATAATTCTATGCCATGATAATTATAAGATAATTCAAGATCGATAAATGTTTTATTCATTACTTATAGCAATAATAGCATTTTGGTGTCTAGAAGCATTCCATAGTAATTGTTATACCTAGGGTATGAAATACGAGGGGGTACTGAAAAGTTCTCAACCTAGGAAACTTCCCAAATCAATATTTTGTTTTGACACTGAAATATTGATTTTATCTATCTATGGCCAGTAACTTTTCAGCACACACTCATATTTCATACTCTAAATATAAAAATTATTATGGGATGGTTCTGGAAACCCAACAT
The DNA here is from genome assembly GCA_903632075.3 of Acanthosepion pharaonis. Lineage (NCBI taxonomy): Eukaryota > Metazoa > Mollusca > Cephalopoda > Sepiida > Sepiidae > Acanthosepion > Acanthosepion pharaonis. The sequence continues at coordinate 455,107 of CAHIKZ030001391.1, read as the reverse complement.
TGTTTTTATTGTTATAAGTAATAAATAAATGACTAAAACATTTATCCACCTTAAATCAATCTATTTTATAATCTAAAATAAAAAGTAACTTTATATGTTTATCAATCAAGCATTATTATTTTACCTATCTGATATAATGAGATATTCCATTGTTATGATAACCAGTGGCCAGTAAGTGAACATGCCTTGTGCTAAAGACATAATGTAATATCTCATTACTAAGTGGGAAGATTAGGTTGCTAATATATTTCTTTTGAATATATTTACTTTTAATGATTTAAAAGTAGAACCCTTTTTTACATGCAGCAATAAGGTTAATTGTATAGATGAAAATCCTAGATTATTCATGCAGAATAAATATAAGCAAAGCTGATGCAAAATTTAAATTTTACCCTAATTTTGTAGTAAGACACATCTACAATTCATTATCTCTATCTATAAAAGGCAGGATGTGTGTGTGTGTAACGAATGCACAGCCGCAATTTTCGATGGATTTGCACCAAAATTTACATGCACATACTCCAAGTTAGCAGGAAGGCCAAGACTGACATTGCATTTCCCAACTCCCATTGATAGTGGAAATAATCAATTTTTTCATGCTTCTACGGCAGTTTTCATGTAGTTTGCAGCCATTTTCTACTGGCCAGATTGAGAGCCAATAGCTGGCTGCCACGAATAGGCAAGATGATTCTATTGGCCAGCATGAAAGCCAACAGCTGACTGACATGAATATTAACTAGCATGCTAGCATGCAAAAAAATCAATAGCTGCATTCGTCATGTGGGAAAAATTTAAATCTGCATGGCACTTTACTCTAATTGGCTCATTTACTTGCTTAAACTCAACGTTGATTCTGATTCCGCAGAACTGGGTTGGGTGTGAAAAAGTATTTGTTGTTAACATTCTTTTTTCATTCAGTTTTTCCAGTTACGAGTCCTTTTTTTAAAGCTGATCATTTTGTGTTCATTTTGTTTAGTTCTTTTTTCATAACAGATTTAATGTTTAGTATAGAGCTTAGAAAAAATTCGCAGTGTGAGATAGGCAAAAAGTAAGTCATGTAGCAACATCAGCACGGCAAAGGGCACTCCTTTAAAGGCGAGAAAGGGCAAAAATATTTTAAGTCAAGTGATAGCGATTGCTGTATGAGTCGTACGATTTTTGAATCAAGCACAGGCAGCACCAGGCCATGCTGCTAGTCTATTATAAAAAAGTTTAAAACTCTTAGTAATCACTAATAAAATCTTATTAAAATCAAACCATGCACATAAGGACTGTTGATTACAATTTTACTTACTTTGTTGTATTTCTAAAAATTGTAAAAAAACAAATCTTATATACAATCACAACTTTTTTTTTCTTGTAGGCTCATCATAATTCCAATGAAAGCTGAGATCTTATCAGTTTACAGTTCAGCTGGCTAGATGTAACCATAAATTCTATGCTAACAGTTTCTTTTCTCACACTCCTCACTTATGGAACTCTCTTCCAGCTCCATGTTTTCCAGCCATCCTTAATCTGCAAAAATTTAAATGCTATGTCAATTACTATCTACTGTCCTGCTGATTACTCTTTCTTCTTCCCACGCATTAATGTTTCTGTTCCTAATTTTTCCACACTATATAACCCTTTGTGTCTTAGTGGCTTTACTGCCTTGCATAGAGTGATACAGATTAAAACAAATCTGTGATATGGCTACACATGATACACATAAATTACAATAATATAAAACAGCTCCTTGGGAATATTTGTAAACAATGATTATAAATCCTGGAAGGTATTCATGTTAAGTCAAAACAACCAATAATTAAAAAAATCATATGGGATTCTGGAATAGGCATTCTAAATGTGTGTACATTCTCAGAATCTATACTGATATTCATGAAACCAGAGTTTTAAAAGTCAACAATAATATCATATTCATGTAACATCAAAAACTTAAAATTCAAAATCACTTAAAGAGACATAATCACTAAATGGACTTTAAATTTCATTTATTTCTTTTATTCTTTATGAATAACTGAGGTCAATTAAAAACTTGGGACCATAATAAGAATCAACAGCAAGATAGAGAAATTAATTTGTCAACAAGATAAGATTTTTGATAAGAAATATAATAGGCATAACTTGTCTGTTTCTCAAAAAAACTTGTTTAGATGAATATTTGTTGCCTAGATACACCCAATATATTATTGGCAGTCTTTTGCATCTGATTCTGGATTAATACGGGAACTGAGAGTTTGTTGTCATGAATGCTGCCAGTCTTGCTCTTTGGTTTTGCTTCCCTGTTGTGATAAATCTCTTATGATAGGTCTCCTTAAAACTGCAAAGAATTTGGCTGTGGTTTTCCAGCACAAGTGATTTTCTAGAATATTCCTCTATCTCAGGTGATTTGTTCTTTCATTCACAGAAAGTTGATTTCATGAAATCTTTGTAGCATTTTTTGTTGCTCCCCAGCATCTGTGCCTTTTTTTACCTGCCAACTTTTCATATAGCAGACATCTTTGATGAGAAAAAGTATAGATGTCCCCACCCACTGGGTTTGGTTTGTTGCGTTTTACGGCATATCCACCTCAATGGGTTATTTAATGCCAACAAAGTTTTTTATTGCTGGTAAGATTTTATTTTGTCAAAAATCTATTTCTGGTAATAATTTTTTCCTTCAAAAATGTATTGCTGGTAATATTTTTTTCAAAAACATATTGTTGGTAATATCTTTTTTTTCCAAATGTATTGCTGATAATAATTTTTTTTTATTTTACAAAGTATTCCTGGTATTAAAACCCATTTTTACCCCAGTTTCAGGGTTAACTATTTGTCCCATAGTTGGGACCCTAACAGGTTCTACCAGGTGGTTCAATGCTGTTCAAAACCTCCTGATCAGAGGCCTTGCTGCTGGACATAGTTTATTGCCAACAACTGGGGTTGGGTTTTGATAAGCATAGATTCAGTACACTGGGCATATATATCTTACATCATTAGTGTTCGTTGACATATTTTATATAAGAAAAATTCTGCTCAAATACACAAAAATTCTATGTAAATCAAATTACCAAAAATTATCTTGCTATAAGAGAGGCCCTAAATATCAAACATCTTTCCTCCACCATCATCCTCACCTTGTTTAAAAATGGAATGGGTATGCTGAAAGATTTTTAAAAATAGAAAGATGCTCACTTGAATTTCAGCCATGCTCAACACATGAAGCTTTGGAATAAATGCTCCTACTAGCATTCAAAATTACACAAATAATACATCTCAAACAGTCAAAACATGAAAAGAAACTAACACCAAAACAAAACCCCCTTGAAAATGGCTAATAAAGGGGCCAAAAGTACTTGGAACAATGGACAGTATTTGTACACCTTCACTTCCACCAAAAGGAAGACTGTCAGAATGCTGGAAAAACTAAATAAAAAATTAGTAAAATTTTTCCTTATCTGTCATATTTAATGAAAATGATATTTAAAGGAAAGGTTGCTGCTGCTCTCTCTCTCTCTTATATATATATATATATATACACTTTTCTCTCATAATAACTTGTATATATAAAGGTATATTAATCTTATAAAAAAGTATTCATTTTTAACATATCCCTTTCCTTGTCAATGCACTTAAGCTAATGCCACGCCATTAAACATACAGCTCAAATATTATATAGTTCAAATGAAAATGGAAATTCAGTTAGTATGTCTTTTTGGCGATCATGGCTGTCCACAATTTCTTGTCCTTTGTAGCTTTTAGTAAATTTTGTCCTTTTGCTATCTCTCCTAAATCCTGTTTTGCCATCCATTTACACAAGCTCATTAGGTAGTTTATGCACTGTTTCCCTTTGTTCCTCTTACCTTCAATATGTCCTGTGAGTGTCAAATTTTCCAAGCCCTCTTTCCTCATTATGTGCTCTAGAAATTTCAACTCTCTTTCTGATGTTAAGTATTTTTCTTAAAAACTTTATCATTGCACATGTTCAGTTCATGTTATTCTCAGCATCCTTCTACAGAACCACATTACTGTTGCCTTAAGTCTTTTTATATCTGTGATGAAATTGTCCAGCATTCACTACCATAGATGAGAACTGATATTAACAGTTCAGTACTCTTTTTTTCATTTCTAACAAAATTTTCCTCTTTTTTAATATTTTGCTTAGCTTTTGGAAGGCATTTTATGTTATCCTAATGCACCTTCAGATTTTAATGTTGTACTTTCCATCCTCTGTTAAAACACTTCCCAGATATTTTAACTGTTCTTTGATTTTGGTATCTTGCACAAGCTTCATTAATCTCACTCAACTTTTCACATGCAGAATAGGGCCAACAGGCCAGCTTTGACACCACCAGGCTCTGATGCCAAGCACCGTAATTTCTAACACCTCAACATTGTCACCGTCCAGCTTCAGGCCTCACTCATCATCACTACCATGACCTCGTTTTGTTGATATCATATTCAACCAGAATTCAACAGAAGCATTCCACTTGATCCACTCCAGGCCTCTCTCGTAATCACCATCATGATCCTCTTTTGTTGATACCACATTTGACCAGAATCCAACAGAAACATTCCAATTGATCAACATTCACTATCTACACCTAATCCCTTGTTGGCATTGTCATAACCATGACAACCAACAAGACTTAAGATGAATCAGCCCACCACTGTGAAATCATTCAACTAACCCACCAATTCACCTAATCAGGCAGTCCAATTTCAACATCTCAGCATCACCATCACAGGTGTCAATTTCCCCCTTAAAGAAAGGGGTGCATCAAGCTCCACCAACAGCTAATTCAATCTGGTCCTATCCTCTGAACTCCGAACTTTGATCTCAGCCAACCAACCAACCAACCCAAGAAATCAGTTAAATCCTGCTCCTACCGAGAAAACCCTTACACCATTTTCCTGATAAACAGCAATGGAAGAACCATGCATGAACAATTTTTGCCAAATTTCTCTCTCTCTCTCTCATATATATATATATATATATATATATATATATATATAATGTATATATAAATAAAAAGAAAGAACAGTAAGATATATAATCCGGTGTTCTTATAGATATTTTTATTTTTACAAAATAGTGCTCAATGTAAATTTACAGAGCATTAATATTTTTATAAATTAATTGATTTAAAATATGTTTTTTTCCCTACACAGTTCTAACCATGTTTCAAAAATGGAAGCTAAAAGCTCTGAATTTAATTTTGTAATTAAAGTGAGGATGAAATGGAACTAATGTCTTTAATTTAATTACAAAAATGTATATATATATATATATATGTGTGTGTGTGATATATATAAATATCTTGAAATACTAAAGAGTAAATTTATTCAATAAAATCACCATAGGCTTCAACCATGGCCTCTAGACGACTTAGGAATCTCCTACAAATCTTATGGACAGTCTCCTTGCTTAAGTTAGCAAATGCTGCCATAATCCTTGCCTTCAATAGTTTACAAGGAGTTTTGTTGGCCTCTCGCTCAACTGCACCCCACACATAATAATCAAGGGGGTTGCAGATGTAAGTGGTGAGGTGGTCGCAGAAATTTTCTGACAGTCATGACTGGCTTCTTCTGCTTGTGTGGCATGGTTTGAAGTCTTGTTGCCAGAAATACGATCTTCCAGCAGCCACCCTCTTGACCTTAGGCAGCATTACCTCCTCAAGCCACTGTGTTGAATCCAAGACTCTTGCTAACATATTCGGGAGTTCTTTTCTTATCAGAATGATAAGAGAGAATTTTCTGAGCTGACATACCTTTGTAATCACCATTAGACTCATCCAACTCTTTTTGAATCCTTTGCAGTTTCCTCAGATTGACACCCAAACACTCTGAAATGTTTCTATTGGAGTTTTCAGCATGAATGCCAAGCAGTACAGAATACTGTTTCCAAATTTCTGGTGAAGTGAATTGTGTTATGGTGCTCTTTTTCTCACAGATGGTGCCCAACTGACCCAACTATACTGTGCAGTCAACAAATTCTAAAACAATCAACATACATGCATGAATTTAAGCACATAAAATGGCGACAATTTACCCATCGCACTCTGTATTTGATGAATGCACACTGTTGAAAATTTAACTGTCATTTGTTCCTTTCCTTTGCAACAAAATATAACACGCATATTACTCTATAGTCCTGGATTGTTGTTAATTATCAGGTTCTTCTGTTAGTCGATTTTAAAGTTTATTAATAATGATAGCATTACAGATATTAGAAAAATGAAAATGGCTTAACTGGAATTAAAGTACCTTTTGTCTTGTTTTTAAAATGAAAGAAAACAAAAAGTTTTGTCTTGAACAGAATTATGTATATTGCCATACTTAAAAATTCTGCAGTTTCTAAGGTGTATGAGAAAGCAAAAGCTGAACTAATTAATAACTAGTTAACAAAAAATTTTAATAGTTAATTAGAAAACTATTGATTGTAAAATTCTAATTTTGTCTAGTTTCAGTTTTTGGCTAAAGTTTAAAAATAACTTCTTTTATCAGTAATTTTGCCATTTTATGTGAAAAGATCTTGCAATATTTTTAAAACTGTCTTTTGGTTTATATGGGACAAAACATCATTGGTATTAATGAATTCTATTCAAACTATTTTCTTTTTTTATTATTCTTCCTTTCTTATAATGTTTTGATCAGTTAATTCTCCAATCATCGTCAGCTTGCATCGTGGGGGGAATCTTTCACTGTAAAAGTTGGGATTTAGAGAGAAAATAGAATTGGTGAAATGTTTCTTATTAAATTACTTTATAATTAATCTCATCAAAAGAAGGCATGAACCTCAAAATCACTTATTCATAATATCATGTATTCATTCACAAAAGTCGGCTTTGTAGTTTTACAAATATTTAAATAATTTTGCGACTGTTTTGGGTATATTCATTTTGCCTAATTTCATCTATACAATTACTTTTATTGTAAGAAAAGATTCTACTTTTTCATTATTAAAATATTTATACCAAAAGGAACCAAAACAAAAATATATATATTAGCAGCCTGATTATCCCTACTTATTAATGAAATATTATATTGTTGTGTTTTTAATTCAAGGTATGTTCACTTATTGGCATTGTGTATTGCCTCCAATATAACAACTGAATATCTCATTATCTCAAACAAGGAAGATAAGAATGTTTGTGTAATGGAGAATCAGGTCAGCCTGACAAGTGACACAGAGTTGGTTGCGTGTGGTGAAATAAGCACCACTAGTTACATCCTCTTCCACAATTGGCTGTTGAGAGAGGACATTCTACTTAGAGTAAGTGACACTGACAAAATTTGCATATGAACAATACTGGGTAGGTATTAGCCAATAGTCAGTGTGGGGTCTGGGACAGAGAGAGCTATATAATACCAGCTTTTTCTCAGTCGGTGAGAAGCACTCTCGGAATGTGGTAAACCAGACAAGACAAACACAGCTTGATTGTTAAATATTTAAAGTTACATTGCTTTCTATATTATAAAATACATAGTTCATGGTGGATAACCATTGTATTTATTTATTGCTTACCTATTAATATAGCAGCAGCAGTTACCTATTGACGGTTCAGAATTAAGATTTTCATAATAAATAACTCCAGCAGCAACAACTAAAATGGATATCACATGTAACTCAAAGAGAAAATAATCACATAAAATGTTGATGTTCCACATTACTTCAAACGAAAGGTTAGTAAGGAAACCCCCATGAATACTGGAAAGAGCAATAACAGCTACTGGATTTGAGAAACTTATTTTGCTGAAAAACTGTTGAGAAAAAGATTTTCTAAATTTCAAACAAACAGTTCTAGCTGCTTGGTCAATGAATACCAAATGTTTCCATATAATGAAACAGCTAATATTAACATTAAACAAAGCCACACAGTTCTTGCCAAGTTGAATACCAGTCGCTCCCTACCCGAGTCCGCAGGCGAATATCGGATGCTCCCTACCCGAGTCTGCAGGCGAACATCGGATGCTCCCTACCCGAGTCCGCAGGCGAACATCGGATGCTCCCTACCCGAAATCCGCCAGGGCGAACGCCGGATGCTCCCTACCCGAACCCGCAGGCTAACGTCGGATGCTCCCTACCCGAGTCCGCAGGCGGGTCGGATGCTCCCTACCCGAGTCCGCAGGCGAACGTCGGATGCTCCCTACCCGAGTCCGCAGGTGAACATCGGATGCTCCCTACCTGAGTTTGCAAGCAAATATCAGACACTCCCTATCCAAGTCTGCAGGCGAATATCAGATGCTCTCTACCCAAGACCACAGGTGAAATTCAGGTGCTCTCTACCCAAGACCACAAACATTATAAACAAATGATTCAAACATTATAAACAAAAGGTTAGGAAGGAAACTTCCATCAGTACTGGAAAGAGTAATAACAGCTACTGGATTTGAGAAACTTATTTTGCTGAAAAACTGTTTTAAGAGAAAGACTTTATAAATTTCAATTGACAGCAGCAATGGCTGGCCGGTCAATGAATGCTGAATGTTTCCTTATAAGGAAACAGCTAATATTACCACTGCGATCCTATAATAATTGTTACATCTGTTGCCTGAAATATGAGGGGTGCTGAAAATTTCTTAGTCTGGTACACTCCTCAAAATCAATATTTTAATGATCATTCTTCAAAATACTATCTTTGGGAAATAGGTGAGGTTGAGAACTTTTTCAGTACCTCCACGTATTTTGTATAGTAAATGTAACAATTATTACAGGTCAGAAGTAGTAAATGCTGAGCTTTGCTAGTTTAATTCTCTTTTTAACTTGTATTTATAAGAACTTGTTTATCTTGCAAACAAAACTGATTAAAAACAAATTCCTTGCAGGTATCATAAATTTTGTTATGACTGGCATATTGTGTCATTTAGATAAATATTTATTTTGATTTGGAAGATTTTTGCTTTTTTTAATTTGATAACTCCTTGATTCAACATGCAGTAAGTAGTATGATGAATCAAGGAATTATCAAAAAAAAAAAAAAAAAGAGAAAAAAAACTTGTTGTTTAATAAAATATTAAAATAATCAATAAAATAATTTAAAGAACAAAATCATTTTCCCAGTATATGTGTGTGTATACAAGTACATTCAACTGGCTGGTGTCGATAGCTATATCTGTACACACTTTTACTCTATTTGAGAAATGTCATCTCCATAGGTATGTATGTATGTTTGTAAATAGTTATAGATAGAAAATAACCAAAATAATAAGACAGACAAATCTGTGTATAAAATAAAATATGTAAAAAAAACAAAAAAAAAAAACATTTACATTTTAAAAGGGACAGATTAGAAAACACATCAGAAAACACATTACCTTGTTTGATTATGTAAGGCTTGAATTATGCTGGTTTAAAACAGTTTGTATTTCAGCAAAAAAAAAAAAAAATCAATATTCACAACACAATTATTTGCTATACATATATATCTCCAGACCTATCTTCACACAAAGAATAAAAATAAAGTAATCGTTGATTTTGAATATTTATTTTGGAAACTAAATTTGAATCATTAAAGTTCATATATAAATATCTGGGGAAAAAATTGCAGTTATTTTTCATTTTTATATTGAGAAATTCCCATGATTTTCTCTGATTAGTATCCTCATCTTGGTTGTTACCACCACAACATTTCAACCATTCTACCCTCTGGTCTTCTTCAGGTGTCTGTGGTAGGTGGTACCATGATGGAAATTCAAAACTAAACATTTTATTCAATCTACAAGAATAGATTTCCCTTGCCAGGAGAAATAATTCATTCATGTGTCCTTGCTCTGAACCTGTGTATATGACTTTTGCACTCCTTGACCCAGGGATTGCATTCATGACAGCCAGGTAACTCAATTCACTTGACCAATGATTTTATCCATTCAATGCATGGAACAATTTGGTAGTTGAGACTCAGAACCTGAGGCCTAATGTCACTTGCCTGCTTCTTCAACTAAGCTAGAATATATGTTTTGTACATTACCTTTTATGTAATTAGATGGTGGATTTTTTTTAGTTTTAGGCATAATGTCCTTGAACAGCTCTAACCCTCTACTTGAGGTTAGAATAGACTGTTCCGGTGCTTATATTCATTCCGTTTTTTTTTCTTTATATATTAAGGCAAAAAAACTTTAGTTAAGGTTAACAGTCTTTGTGTTTTTTCTTTTTTTGCATTTTATTTGCCTTAACTATATATATATATAATATATATATATATATATATATATATAATATATATATATATATATATATATATATATATATATATATAATATATATATATATAATATATATATATAATATATATATATAATATATATATATATATAATATATATAATATATATATATATAATATATATATATATATAATATATATATATATATATATATATATAATATATATATATATATATATATATATATATATATATATATATATATATATATAATATATATATATATATATATATATATAATATATATATATATATATATATATATAATATAAATAATACTGGGCCAACATGTAAACACTTTCAAAACCTCTTTTTTTTCAACAGATCCCATTAGCAATGTTGCCAGTAAGGAGTGACTACATTAGAAGATGACCTTCCTTAATTCTATTTCTTCTGTACCAGAGGAATCATTGGACACTTTTATGAGACTGGAGTTGTTGATAAACCATACGGCAGCTTCAGTATATCATTGAAATAACATCTTATCATTTTCAAGTTGAAATGGTTAGATGTAAGTTCTATGCTAACAGTTTCTTTTTTTTGCTTGTGGAACTCTCTTCCAGCTTCTTGCTTCCCAGTCAAGTTTGATATTCAAAAATTTAAATGCAATGTCAATTGTTATCTTCTGTGTTCTTAATTTCTGCTTATTTATTGTTCTGTTTTTCTTTTTCTTATATTCTTTCACACTAATTAACCCTCATGTCTTAGTGGCTTTGCTGCCTTGCTTGGAGTGAAATGATTAAAATAACAAATACTGGGTCAGAACTTTCTACAGCAGCATTTCATACATATCTGCTCATTTCAGCAGGTCCTGAATTGACTGTGTGGTCTTTTTAGTCTTGAATGTCCAAACCCCTGTTTATCTACCTTACTCATGATTGTCGTGGTAAAATCCTGTTGCTTTTCTAACACTGATAAAGCCTTCATTGTTTCTGAAGTTAAGAAACTTTTACAAGGAGGAACTATCAAACCAAGCAACTCCTCATGGATGGCCCAAGCTCTGGTTAATTCTGGATGATGATGGTGGACTACTCTCTAATAATAAATAACGATACGGAAATAACCACTTCAGAACCCTGGACTTGAAAAGTGCATTCCATCAGATACCATTTAAAGACTCTGTAAAAATATATATTGGCTTTGAAGCTGATGACCAACTATATCACTTTTGTCATATAATATTCAAGGTTATTAGTGGAGTTGCTTGCTTCCAAAGTTATTAATAACCTAATTTTCTTAGAAGGACTGTTTACAATGTTTACTTACATGGACAATATGACAGTGTGATAAAACAAAGGAGGAACATGACCTTAATCTAAAATACTTCATGAGGGTAATAAGAAAACATCATTTAACTTTGAACAAAGACAAAAGTATTGTTGACTGACACTCTCACATTACTCAGATATCTGATTAGCCAAGGATCAATAAGACCTGAATCATTTGCTCCTTTTAGAAAAACTTCTGATCCATAAAGACGATTGCAATGTGTAAGTGGTCTCTTTCCCTACAATGGATATCTAATAACTAACGCATCTTTCCCCCTCAATTCAAAGGCAAAGGAAACTTGCAGGGAGATTTTTTTAAAAACAAAAAGATCAGCAAAGCTCTCTTGTACTCCAATGATAATAATATTTCTATAGTCAAGTGGACCGATGCCTCTTACACAGTTCTAACAGCTTCACTTAATCAAGCTGATAGGCCTATCACTTTCTCTTTGAGAACCCTATCCCAAACTGAATGTCAATACTTAGCTGTCATAATGGGTGTTAAAAAGGTCTCACTTTTTTTTATAGGAATATATTTTGCCATCGTCACAGACCAACAAGCTGTCAATTATATGTTTAACTAGCAGCATGGCCTGGCGTTGTCCATGCTTGATTCAAAAATCGTACGACTCATACAGCAATCGCTATCACTTGACTTAAAATATTTTTGCCCTTCCTTGCCTTTAAAAGAGTGTCCTTTGCCGTGTTTATGTTGCTACATGCCTTACTTCTTGCCTATCTCACACTACGAATTTTTTCTCAACTCTATACTAAACATTAAATCTGTTATGAAAAAAGAACTAAACAAAATGAACACAAAATGATCAGCTTTAAAAGGACTCGTAACTGGAAAAACCGAATGAAAAAGAATGTTAACAACAAATACTTTTTCACACCCAACCCAATTCTGCGGAATCAGAATCAACATTGAGTTTAAACAAGCAAATGATCCAATTGGAGTAAAGTGCCATGCAGATTTAAATTTTTCCCACTTGTGATGAATGCAGCTATCAATTTTTTTGCATGCTAACATGCTAGTTAACATTCATGTCAGTCAGCTGTTGGCTCTCACACTGTCCAATAGAATCTTCCTGCCTATTCATGGCAGTCAGCTATAGGCTCTCACTCTGGCCAGTAGAAAATGGCTTCAAACTACATGAAACTGCCATAGAAGCATGAAAAAAATCGATTATTTCCATTATTGATAGGAGTTGGGAAATGCAAAGTCGGTTTTGGCCTTCCCGCTAACTTGGAGCATGTGCATGTAAATTTTGGTGCAAATCCATTGAAAATTGTGGCCATGCATTTGTTACACACACACACACACACCTTGCCTTTTATAGATAGAGATTAAAAAGACTGAGTAAAAAAAAAGAATATTAAAGTTCAAGGTTGGCAAATAGAGTAGGGATGTTAAGAATATGATATAGTTTACAGACCCACTAAAAATAACATTCTCATAGACATGCTTCATCATGGCCTCTATAAGTAGTAAGAAATTGTCTGACCTACGTATTTATCTTTGTCACTCAAGATTTTCTCACTTTATTAAAGTTACCTTATTCAACAGAAAAAATTAGAAATGTATGCAGAGATTGCCCTGAATGTATCCTATTTAACCTTTAGCACTCTGTAAGTGACTATTTTTGCCAAGCAAAATGTTGGTCCTGCCAATGCAAGTTGAATTTGAATTTCTTGGTTGTGTAGTCATATCCTTCTATGGTAACACCTAAAAGAATCTTGACTGAAACTGAGAGCCAGGCTACTTTGATTTCAAATATATAGAACTAATATATAAAACTATATTTTGAGGGGATTCCATATAGAGTAAAAGAGAAAATAATATTTATAAATGATGCAGAGTGCTAAATGTTAGGCCTAGGTTTTTTTTTCTTCTGAATATACCCTGCTCATTAAAATTACTCAACCTATGGAATGTTTCAGTATGGACTTCAAAAGTCCCTTCCCCTTTATCTCAAAGAACCATTATTTTTTAACTATAGTAGATGAATTTTGTTTTCTTTTCATGTTCTTCTGTCCTGACATAATATTTGATACTGTTATTAAGGGCCTAAACCAGATTTCCACTTTATTTGGCACCCCTTTCTACATACATACTGATCATGGACTCATTTCAATGTAGGGAGTTAAAGAAGGAATATTTAACCAACCTTAGTATTGCAACTAGCTAGATGACCTCTGATGATCCAAGAGGAAATGGTCAATGTAAACAGTATAATGGGTTGCTATAGATGCACATACTCACCCAGCCACATCCACCACACACACTCCTATATGACTCCTACTCTAGTGATAGAAATGTTTTTTTGAAATGGCCATCCAATGCTTTCTGCATTCTGTTGAGAATTCTTCTAGACTTAATGAATTGCTATAAATGATTATTCCCCCCCCCAATTTCTATCACTTGTATATCCTTGCTTGATCCAGCTTCTAATGCTCTGGAGGGAGCAGCTTAGAGAAAAAAGATGTGGCTCCTGGGGCACAATCCATTGGGTTACATATAATTGGAGTATCACCACAGAATTTAGTGAGTAGTGGCATTATATCAAGTCTAGTCAATTTCTTCTTCATCACCAAGGCATTCTCAGTAGTGGATGCACACTGCTGATAAGTCCCAAATTGGATGAAACAGTCATCCAATGTTTTCTGCATGTTTTTTGAGGATTCTTCTAGACTTGAGGAATTACTATATATATATATATATATATATATATATATATATATATATATATATATATATCACAGCTGTTTGAGGTTTCCTATAGCCCCAATGAAGTCAATTCAGGTTTTCTATGGTAAAAATTTTCTATCCCAAGTAAAAATCATCACAAAAATGGCAAAAGTCATTTTGTCACAGCTTATTTTCTCTCAAAAAATGGATTTTCATATTTTGATAGGGGTAAAATATTGAAAAAATGACTGCTTTATCATCACCTAAACAAATATCAAGGAAACTTTTGATCTGAATCACATGCAACTAGGTATTTTCTTAGAGCAAAGAATATATTCTTTCATTTAAAAGTAAAATTGGCTGGTGTAAATGATTCAAAATTTTTTTCAGCGGGTAAAATGTGAAAAAATAGTAAAAAGTTTGCATTTTTTTCTAGTTCTAAACAAAAATTTTCCACATTAATGGGAAATTAACCATTTTATTTTTTTTTGAAAATCAGAAAGCCTAAATCATAATCAAATTATTTCAGGCATAAAATTGAGAGTTTTAAAAGAAATCAACATTCCTAGGGGGTCAAAACGTGAAAAATTCCATTGGTAATTTTCAATTATATGACTGCCAGTGGTTAAAAAGAAATTGACACCCGGCCACAGAAATCTTTAGTAAAAGGCAAAAGATTTATCTGCAATTCTTGACCACCAGAAACCGAAAGTTTTTTTTTCAAAAAATAGCAGCAATAAGGAAACTTAAACCAAATTGACTTTGACATCTCTGGGTCAAAGGTCAGCCAGCCAGCAGTAGACATTTAGAACAAGTTGTAATAAAACCCACCCCTCCCAGATAAGAGAAAAGAGTGAAAAAAAAAAGATCAACATTAGTAGGGCTTGATATAACCTATGCTTGAACAATGGCTTGATGTGTTTTGTTTTTAACACCCTGTGACCCAGGTGATGACAACATCACTTAGCAGACAACATTGTTTTTTTCGCCGCATATCTTTCATATTTTCCATCACTGGGCCATTTAGCCATTCCATTTATTCAATGATGTTCACACCAAATGAAAGAGAAAGAGATGAAGTTTGAATGATATTATTTTGAAGTAAAAATGGTGATTTTTCTCAGAAAATTGGGCATAATTTCTTAATGCTAACTGCTGAGTAACATTTTCCACAGCCAAATTGAAGATTAATTACCAGTGAATAATTCCATGTGCAAACAATAGCCGTCTGGATCCTATAACATTGCCCAAAAAGGTCCAGAAGTTTACTGATTGATTGAAAACTTGTTGCGCATAATTGTGTTTTTCATGCTCAGTTTCCATTATCTTGATGTCATCATTTTCGGACAGCCAAGTCATCAAGGATTCAGGAAAACAGTTTGGCATAGGTTTGCTTTAAGAACTTTACATTCTATGAGGTGTTTAAAATGTTACTGACGAATGAGATTTTTTCACTGAATATTTCGTTTACACACCATGTTGGATTTTCCTATATGACAAAAACAAGGCTTTTAAACAGTCGTGATGTGTGTGTGTGTGTGTGTTTTTATAAGAACTGGAGCAGTTTACACATCATCCCTGTAGCAGTCATCAGCCTGATCATTATACTCTAGACGTATTGTTCTCTTCAGAATAAAATGGTTCTGCCTCGGGTTACAAATCAAAATTAGAGCTTACAATCCCAGAGGAGCATCTGTTTCTACAAAAGCTTTCTTTTTCATTCTACTTTGTTAAAGCAAATAAAACCTTAGTTAAAGTTATTTTTCTTTCTTCTTTTTAGTGCAGTTTTTTCTTAATTAATGCCTCTTATATGGTATTCATTTCTATGCAAGGCCTACCAAGGAAGTTATTAAAGACTTAGCATATGCTATGGTTCTTTTAATCAATTATTTTCTAATTTTGTTCTCTATTATTCAAAAAACAAGTTGCCTCTTAAAAATAAGGAATATTGGAAAGCTATAGTTGGGTGAACAATGAAATCAGGCATGGCTGATCATGTTTGGAACCAGCAATAGGAGTCACCAACATTTGTTGAATGAAGCCAGAATAGTCAGGTACAATGAAAGATATGAGCAATAGCACAAAGAAAAATTAGCAAGAAAGAATCAACAGGTATGAGATATCCTTTAATATGGAAGGTAAAATGATAACACTCTACCCTCATTGATTAAATAAAGAGTTTAGTCTAAAATTCCCAGAAGATTACCAGCTATGACAAGCATTTGAAGAGGGTCAGAGAATATGACAGCCAAAATGCAATGACAAGAACAAAGATGAGGAAACTAGTCAGAGTAAATCAATGTATAATAATTATTATTATATTTAAGAATAAGTGGCTTAAGAATAAAGCCATTTGTAAAATATTAATTTCTATGGCCTGGAAACATTTTATAATGCAAGTCTATGAAACAAAGTTAATTATGCTTCTTCTTGTTATAAACAATGTCTGTTGAAAGATAAGAGATTATGAATGAGATACAATTATTTCAATAAATATTTGTTTTTTATTAGCTAAAATTCAATATACTAAAACAAATTTTAGTTTCAGGATATTTTTTTGTAGGAGTTTGATAAGTTCAAGAAATTACCATTCTAGGAATTAAAAACTAATCATGTGAAATGTTTTGCAAATATTTGAATGTAGATATCTAAACCTATAGAAAGATCTCTTGTGTTGTATGGCAGATTATAATGCTAAAATCATCTTGTCGATAAAAGCTAGTCAATTCACTCTTCCTAAACTGTGCTGGATCTTAAATTGGAAAATGTAATTGTCAGAAATTGGTACATGACTTCTTCACAGTTGAGTATGATGGACACACAATCACCCAATGTTTTGCATCATGCACTTTTGGATTTCTTTTAGAGTTTTCTTCTGCAGAAACAGAAACTTCAAGATGTCCAAAACTTGAACATTATATACTTTCTGTTGATATGATCAGAAACAAATTTAAAAATTAGTGTAAAAATCCTGCAACTTGGCACTTTACAATATAAAAGAATGATCTTTCCAGCTACAGTAATAAAATAAGGTCCAGATTTTGGTAAGTTGGTCGGGATGAGACCTTTTCAGCACCCCCTTGTACTTTTCTCTAAACTTCAAAGGAAAATTGGCTGGAAGCCACCAGCTTCAAATAAGACAAAGAAAGATTAACTCTTCAGTAGCTGTTAGTAAAAACATTTTTTTCTTTATTCGTTCTGTTTATGTTCAAATCAGTTGTAATCCATGTTTTTTTTTCATTCCATTTGAAGGAAATCATGTGAACAAAATCCTTGAATATTTCATTTTTTTTTTAAATCCATGCAAAAACTCTTCAGATTCTTATTGGCAACACAATAATGTTTTTGTCTCTTGAAACATTCAGATTACTGCATTAAAATTGTTTTTGCCACTCTTCAAATGTAAGCAATTTTAAATTCACATGAGGATGCATGGGTGGCGTAATGGATTGCAGTTTGGAATGAGAACTTGGAGAGTCGAGTTCAAGTATGTTACATTCTCTTATGTGCAAATAACCTTGTTATAAGCATGAATTCATCTCTTCTCTCCCCAGCTATGGGTACATAACAGGACAGATTGGGTTCTATAGCCTTGGTTGGCAACTAGCCTAGGTGAAGGAAAATTCTGAATTCATACCAGCCTAGAAAAGTTCGGTCTCCATCAGGCTACCTTGCCTTAGACACACCACTGCTGCTATGGCTGCAGTACATGTGGGACCCCTTTGATTCTAATGGGATATGAGACTTGTTATCATAGGTTGTGATTGTGAGGATAAATAATATAGCTTTTTTTTTGTAATTCCTCAATTTTTTTTCCTCTAAAGAAAAACCAGCATATTTTTAAAACTGTTTTGTTAGATAAGATATAATTTGTTTTGTCAGTTTTTATGTCAATATCTATGAGGTATATATATGGAGGGGGGAGCTAAAAGTTCCCAGCCTAACAAAGAAATCTGATATTTAGTCAGATTTTGGTAAAAGGATTAAGCCAAGAACTTTTCAGCACATCCTTATTTATAACTGTTCAAAATTTGTATTTTTTAGGGGGGGGAGAGTAGTCAATATTGGAGATACAGCTCTTTTAGAAGTAAATGGTGTGAACACATATCAACACTAGATGGTAACTGGTAGTTTCATGCCTTAAGTGATTATCAGATGGTCTGATGATTACAATACTGCCAATCACCATGCCGCCGCTGCTGCTGCTACTAAATCTCATGCATATGAAGACATTAAGCCCATGAGAACCACCTTGTCTCTCCAGCTACTGGTCTTAATCTGCTGCAGGTCCTGGTGGTGACATCCTTCCAGTGGCTGCAAAGTCTGCCACAAGGTCATTGCCAGTTTGCAGACAGCGAGTTGAACTGGTAGATGACTTGAATAAAGTGGCCATCAGAAACCATGTAAAATTGATTTCTGTATAAATGCTGTTTATCAAATAGACCAATGGCATAAAATAACTACACCTTGTTTTAAAAAATAAAAAAAGTGTCTCAATGTCTTAAGAAATAAAAAGAGGGGGAAAAAAAGAACAATCTAAGATTGAATAAAAAACTGTATGGCAACTTGCTACCTAGAAAACTTTTATTTTTTGTATCAGGCTTAATTGCCAGGATGCATATGTTTTCTGTGTGTGTGTGTATATATATATATATGTATATGTATATGTATATATAAAAAGAGTGTTCTAATAACTTGGACTGATTTTAAATATGAATTAAGTTTAAGCATCTAATGATTTTTTTCTTTTTCTTTCAGATTTAACAACTTTAGTCTTTGGCAATTTCAACCATGGAAAGATTAACAATCCAACAACGTGTTAAAGTTATTGAAACCTATTACAAAAATAGATGTTCAAACAGAACTGCATTTTACACACTTTGTGATTTTTTGGTCAACATAATCAACCAACCGAGAATGCAACTGGAAACAATGTACACGTTTTTGTGGAGAGGTTCAATTCCTGCACACAATGACGAATAGAGGTGTCTGGATTTTCAGCCACATTCTTGTGCACTGTAGCAATATTTTCAGCTGAACAGCATAAACAAGCATGCAATGGTGTTTTCACATCTGCCACCAACCCAGTCTGTTTGAATTTTATGAACAATTTTTCCAATTGCACTGTTGCAACTTTAACATGTTGTTTGATTGTTTATCTTTCCATTTGGCAATTTTTCCATGGTTGAAATTGCCAAAGACTAAAGTTGTTAAATGTGAAAGAAAAAGAAAAAAATCATTAAATGCTGAAACTTAATTCACATTTAAAATTGGTCCAAATTATTGGAACACCCTTTATATATATATGAAAATGACAAATTTTATGTTGATTAATTTTAATGATCATCTTTTCAAAATTACTAATAACTCTTTTCAAACAAGTAGGAAATTCCATCTAGAATTGTCCAAAGTTCATTTCAGAAGAAAAACTAAAATTAATATGGTGCAAGCTTTCGACTTTCATAATCTCTATTGTTGTCAATAGTATTTTCCTTAAAAACATTAGCTGCCTAAATACACAGAATGAATATATATATTATATGTGTGTGTGTATGTGTGTGTGTGACTGAATAGTGAATTTGATCCTCACTGGGTACCCCATACTTTCAGCCTTGTGCCACAACTAAGCTATGCTTATAAAATCCCTATATTCTGGGCACTTCAACATGGTGTAATGGTTAACAAGCGTGTCTCATTAGATCAATTACAACTGAGTAGTGAGTTCAATCCTCATTAGGTGCTCCATATTTTCAGCTTTGTGCTACATCTAAGATACACTTAATAAATTGCTCTCTCTTTCTGTGTGTGTATATATGTGTGTGTGTGTGTGTGTGTGTGTGTCTTACAGAAGTTGGGCTTATTTGCAGTCGTGATATATTTTTTCCCTGGTGATAGAGATGAGTGTTCCAGCCTGGCTAAAATCTAAAATTGTCTGTTTTTCAATGTAAGAATATACTTCCAATGAAGAAGACGTCTTTCTGCATACTTGATCCCATGCTCAGGAAAGTTCTGTATATTCATCATTGATGATTCTCATTAGTGAGAAAAGGATCAGGATATCTTCTTTGAGAACTAGATAGATTGTTCCTAGTAAGAATCCCTCATCATAATACCATTATTAGAGTGTTGACCTTTCAAAATCCTGAGTGTGAGTTAGAAATACCCCCATTACCAAAATTGGTCACATCTGACAAATATTAATTTTATATTTGGAAATTCCTAAATGGTGAGCTATCTGCATCAGTTGACCTTTCTTGACCTTGGTTAACAAATAAGAATCTTTACAATGGGTTTTAAGATTATATGGAGGATATGAATGAAAAAAAAAAGAATTATAGTTTCTTGCTTGTGGATGAAATATTGTGAATTGATGTTACAATTCTAGATAATCCAAAGATTCTTCTCTTTAATGTTTTCTTCTTTTTCATGTCCCCAAATTAATTGGCTTTAATTAATTAAAAAAATTTATATTGTTAGACTAAAATATCTTAAAATTGGTCAAATTTTGGTGAACAAAGTGCTAAGGAGAACAAAAAGATCAAAGAAAGTCAAATCAAAGAAGAAAGAGTTTAATTATTAAGCAACTGGTTCTTTTAATGTCAAAAGGATGCAAGTTGGTTCCGAAGGAAGAAGCATTGCTTTATTTCCGAACTATGTTTTTTTTTTAACTCTTTTCATTTGACTATTTCTTTCTGTTATCTTTTTTCTCCAATATTCTCACTGTTTTTTTTTTCCTTCTTTTCTAATCTCAACTGTTTTACGCTTTCTCTATATTGATTTTCTCTTCTTTTCAACTCTTCTTATTCTCTTTTCCACCATTTCTTTTTTGCTTAGTTCTTTTTAGATCCTCTTTCTCTACTTCATTCGCTTTCACTTGTTTCTCTCATTTATTCTAAATTATTCTACTCTTTTCCTATTTTCTCCCTTTCACTATCTCATACTCTTTTCATCTTTTTTTCTCCACCTTCCTCTACTGTGTACTTTCTTTCTTTACCTTATACTGTTTTTCTCCACCTTTCTCTACCTCATACTCTTTTTTTCTCCACCTTTCTCTACCTCATACTCTTTTTTTTCTCCACCTTTCTCTACCTCATACTCTTTTTTTCTCCACCTTTCTCTTCCTCCTTACTCTTTTTTTTCTCCACCTTTCTCTACCTCATACTCTTTTTTTTCTCCACCTTTCTCTACCTCATACTCTTTTTTTCTCCACCTTTCTCTTCCTCATACTCTTTTTTTTCTCCACCTTTCTCTACCTCATACTCTTTTTTTTCTCCACCTTTCTCTACCTCATACTCTTTTTTTCTCCACCTTTCTCTACCTCATACTCTTTCCCCCATTTCACTACCCTATACTGTTTTTCTTGCCTCTTCTTTATCCCATACTCTTTTTCAAAATAATCAGCTTAGTATTTTTCTATTGGCTATTTAAGCCAAATTGTATTAAGAAATAAAATTATGTCGCTTTACATATTGCAACTCAACTGTGAAAATGTATGTCTTCTCTCACAATTATGTATTTACTCATTCAGTGTCAGAATACTGGATTATTCCATTTTAAGTATTTGGGGTTTTTCCAAACTGTCTGATGAAAGGGGGTGAAAGGGAAGTAATGTATATTATTGCACTTGTGATGTGAAAAGAAGAATCATCTTGGTCACATGATTATATTGTAAGCATTTGGCACTATTGAGAATTTTGATCAACTCTCTTTCCTCATTTTCTTTCCTTCTTTTACCCTGTTTTACTCTACACCTTCTCCCTCTATTTGATTCTTCTTTTTCTTCTTATATTTATTTTCTTTCTCATTTTTCCTTTGTGCTACCGGGAATCTGAACTCACCTTCATATTCTTCAAAGGAATTTCAAGTACACAAAACTGAATGAATACGAAACTGACTTGTTATTATTGGACAATAAGAGGCACTATACAATAGTTTAATCTTGTAAATAGGAATATCACAGAATATCTTCTTGTAATTTCCAGGGTGATTGCTTCCGATTTGTATCCTAACTATCATTGTTTTCCCCACAGTGTTTCAGTTGTTATCCTTTGTCCTTCTTCATTTGTAATAGCACAGAGAATGGAATTAGTAAACTGTATTCAATCCTTAGTCGAGACGTTCACTTCATATTCATGTCTCGGGGAATGGTGTGAATACAACTTCTCTTTTTTCACAGTTTTGGACAAATAGGAAGACAGTTGGAGACCTTTAGCCCTGTAAGGCAGTCTATCTTGGACATTAGGCTAGTTCTTCATCAATGTAAAAACTTTGCTTGCTGCTGAAACTGCAGCAAAATCACTTGGCAGGGTTGTGGCTCTATAAAGAGTATGCAAGAATAAATAATATGTTGATTGGTCAATTCACATATTAAAAGATTCACATTGATTGTATATTTTCCCCTAGGTATAGGTTAAATAATAGAACAAACTAGGCTCTTTAACCTTGCTTAGCAACCAGTCTAAGAGAAGGACAACTTTGAATTCAAAACCTGAGGAGGGTCATTTGGAGATCTTGTAGTACACTATATGAACCAGTTCTCCAAAAAAAGTGTGGCTTGTTTTGCACAAGTCATTACCACTATAGTCAAATCATGTGTGGCTAGTCTGCATGTTTTATATATATATATATATATATCTCAGGTCATTCCATAAGTTCTGTCCGAATTTTAACTTTTTGTTAAAATGAACAAAATTTAAACAGTATTTTATAATGTCTAATGGAGCTGAACATTATTTTTATGTTTAGATGCATTTAAACTGATCAAATTTTATTTCAGAGAACAATAAAATTAAATTTTGTTTGATTAAAACCCTGCTAACATGGAAGTACCCAAGAATCATTTAAGGCACATAATGCTTTATGAGTTCAAGAAAGGAAACTCAGCAGCTGAAGCAGCTAGAAACATTCACTCAGTTTATGGAGAGGAATGTGTGAATGAAAGAACTTGCAGAAGATGGTTTGCCAAATTCAGAGGTGGAGATTTCACCCTTGAAGATAAAGATCGAACCGGACGTCCAGTTGAGTTTGATGAAAAGCTTCTTGAAGCAGCCCTTGAAGAAAATCCTGCTTTATCAGTTGAGGAATTGGCAGTGGTTCTCAGTTCAAACCATACAACTGTTCATCGTCATCTTCAACAACTTGGAAAAGTTCCTAAACTTGGAAAATGGGTGCCTCATGAATTGTCTGAAAACAACCTCAAATACAGAGTTGACATCTGCTCTTCTCTCCATTCTTGCCAACTTGTTTCACCTTTTTCGGATAGACTTGTGACTGGCGACGAAAAATGGATCTTTTATCGAAATGTTAAGCATCATAGACAGTGGCTTGGTAAAGGGGAAGGACCAAGCTTTGAGGAAAAAAAGACCTGCGAAATGGGGTGATGTTTCATCAGGACAATGCGCGACCCCACACAGCAAGAATCACATCAAAAAAGATCAAAGAAATTGGTTAGGAGAAAATTCCTCATCCACCTTATTCTCCCGATTTTGCTCCTTCAGACTACCATTTGTTTTGTAGCTTACAGAATCATTTGGAAGAAACAGATTTTGTAACACAGGAAGAGGTTAAAACTGACATTTGTGAGTTCTTCGAATCAAAGCCAAAAGAATTTTACAGTAATGAAATTAGTAAGCTTGTTAATAGATGGAAGGAAGTCATAGATAATCAAGGAAAATACATTGTTGATTGAATCTGTAATTAAACGTAACATTTGGTTACTTGTTTTCTTTATTCAAAATTCGGACAGAACTTATGGGATGACCTGATATATAAATAGATAGATAGATAGATAGATAGATCAATCCCAATGGTGACTCTAGGTCATTAATGTTTGTCAGGCTCATTGCAATAACAAAATATACTATTGTTATAATTCAGATGCTAAAATGATTCCTTTACTCTAAGTAAAATATATAATTTTAAACATCTCTAGCCAGACATGATTTCTTTAAAAAAAATAATGTGTGTATCTATCTTGAGTGTGTGTTTGTATATGTGTATGTTTTAGTGTGTTTATGTATCTCTGTGAATTTTACGTTTATGATCAGTACTGCTGACTAATATTATATTTCCTTGACACTACCCCAGTCACCCCTCTAACTCCAGGTAACAAGTTCAGGCTTTCTTTGGTTTTTGGTCAGGCTAAATTTAATCTGAACTTTTTTAATTGATAAATTGTGTTAAAAACCTTATACTATATAAAATAAATTATTTAAAATGGACATTTAAAAAGAGTAAGTTGAAATAAAAATATGTTCTTTGAAAAACAGGGCATACAAGTCATTAGAGTTTTTTAAAAGATTATTTATAAAATTAAAGCAAGAAATACATTACCTATTAAGTATGTCTCTGATTGATAGGGCTCAGATCTATGCAGCCTGACTAGCCATGTTAATTTTATTTCATACATTTTTTACTTACTTTGTTTTTTCTTCCTTTCTTCTTTATTATGAACAATATCAATGAAATGAATTTTGGTCAATATTTTGAGGCACAGAGTTAAAACAAATAATTTGTGATCCATCTGAGGTCAAGAATGAAAACGATACACTATGAAAGATTTTTGTTGTTTTGAAATAAATATACTTGAATGTTGACTCACTCAGACTAAGCCTAACAAGTCTGAGTGACAGAGTTTCCACTGATTTTTATATATTTTAAAAACAGCAATTACTGCTGCTATTAATGCATTGCTCTTTAATTATGAATTGAGCACTCTTGGCTACTGGTGTTTGTATATAATATGTTAAAAATTTCCCTTTCTCTGCCATGTGCCGGTAGCTTAGGGGTAGAATCTCTGACTGATGCCAAATTGGATGAGTTTCAATCCCAGCTTGAAGCAATCAGACATCTAGCCACATTAATGAGCTGTGATAGAGTGAAACAGGTTTGTATGTGACTGACTATATATATATAGTCATTCACATATATATATATATATATATATATATATATATATATATATATATATAGTCATATATATATATATATATATATTATATATATATATATATATATATATATATATATATATATAGTCATTCACACATATATATATATATATATATATATATATATATATATATATATATTCATATATATATATATATATATATATATATATATTCATATATATATATATATATATATATATATATATATATATATATATATATATATATATATATATATATATATATATATATAGTCATTCACATATATATATATATATATATATATATATATATCATTCACATATATATATATATATATATATATATATATATATATTCATATATATATATATATATATATATATATATATATATATATATATATATATATATATATATATATATAGTCATTATATATATATATATATATATATAGTCATTCACACATATATATATATATATATATAGTCATTCATATATATATATATATATATATATATAGTCATTCATATATATATATATATATATATATATATATAGTCATTCACATATATATATATATATATATATATATATATTCACATATATATATATATATATATATATATATATATAGTCATTCATATATATATATATATATATATATATATATATATATATATATATATATATATATATATATATATATATATATATATTCATATATATATATATATATATATATATATATATATATATATATATATATATATATATAGTCATTCACATATATATATATATATAGTCATTCATTCATATATATATATATATAGTCATTCATTCATATATATATATATATATATATATATATATATATATATATAGTCATTCACATATATATATATATATATATATATATATATATATATATATATAGATAGATAGATAGATAGATAGATAGATAGAGAGAGTGAGTGTGTGTGTGTGTGGACACAGTTAATATGCAGTGTTGATTTCTTTGAAGATCACTATCTCCTATTCTGAACATTCTTCCCTCATAAATATAATAAATTTTGAACAATATATATATATATAAATTGGGATGAAATATAGATTTTTATATATATATATATATATATATATATATATATATATAAAAATTGGGATGAAATATGGATTGGAATCTGACAATGATAGGATAAGGAACAAATAGGAAAAGTTTACATATTTCACTTTTATTAAAGCCTCAGTCAGAGAAAGAAATATAGAGAGAAAGAAAATTTAACTTTTTTTTGTTTTTACTACAATGATGTTTACTCTATACAAGGCCCAGGAACCACTTGAGATAGAGTGTTACAGAGTAAGAGGCACCGTTTATTTGGGTATGTGTTGAAGATAATAATTGTAGTCATCAGGGAAGCATTCTCTTGGGAGTCAGTTCTAGAAGGGAGGGAGAAGCTCATCAATGGAATACAAAAGAAATGAGAGTGGTTTGTTACAAAGTGCATAGCATGGTGGGTCTTAGCTGTCAAGGGTAGGACTGGTGGAACTCAGGGATGTAGTTTGAACACTTTTCATGGAAAAAGTAAGACAATTGTGTTATTTTCATCTATGAGAAAGGGATTGCAGGGTAGAAAATAATTTGTCACTCACAAGGATGCTGAGATGCTTTTGGACTCTGTCTTGTCAAGCAATGTTTATCTCTATAATTGATGTGTGTATGTGTATTATAATTCTAGTTTATATATGTGGGATTCGGATAATAATGTATATTATTTCTCTGTGTGTGTTTGTATATGTGTGCACGTGTATCTAGTAGGTATTTTTATCCATGTTTTGTAGCTGTTCGCATGTTGATTTGGAGATGTTTTGTGTGAGGGTGAAAGAATTCAAGTTATACAAGTTGTGGTAGCAGGTAAGCATATCCTAGATTCTTTAAGTATGGATTTTATAAATGCTGGTGATATAATAAGTATGGTTCATATGTGCTTATAGATGGTAAGATATTTATCAGAACTCCCTTGAAGTATTCCCTACATAAAGAATTTGTCTTTTAGGGTGAAATTTATCAAATTGAAGAAGATGATAAGTGATGATGCATTTAAACTTTTGAAGATCATAGTTGACAAGAAAGCAAGAAGTCAAAAGAGAATTTCCACAAATGAGAGAAGAAATCATAAGAATACAACTTATGATTATGCTCAGCAATTCCATCAGTAAAATGATATCTAATTGCGAATCTGCTAAGATTCTTTAACTACTAAATAATTCCAACAAGAAAAGCCCAATGCAAGTGTTTGGTCCCCTCTATATAAATCATGTCACCTCATCACAACATTTATAACAACTAATACAAACATATTATCTAAAATTTGGAGAGACTTTCCAAAGAGAGATTGCATAATATACTTCTTTTTTTTTTTTTACCTTGTCCAATGACTTGACCTCAGAAATGGATAACAACATTTATATTTGAATAATGGTAATTTGCACTGAATTTATATGAAAATATATTGATCAAGTTGACTGATAACCATTATTATTCATTTCGCCTGGTATTCATTTTCATTTTATCTGTGCTGTCACCTGATGTTCTGGAATTTAATGTTAAGATGAAAGTAAATACTCACCAAAAATTAATAATTAATGCTTCACTTCATAAGAACAAATGAAAGATAATAGTACTGTCTATGATTTTACAGTTTTGGAAACTACACACATCTGTCAGTTTCATTTTATATATATATATATATATATATATATATATGGGAAAACAATATATAAATATTTTATATATCAACAACAATTTTAGGGGAAAAGTTAAAGCAAAAACAATTTACTAAGACAAAAATACTTAGAAAGGGTTTTAATTGCTAGATTCTCCACAGTAAATTTGTCTAGAAGGAAAACTGAATTCAAACTAGCCTGGAGAGGGGGTTGGTAAAGGGCAGATGAACTTCTTATAAGAGCCAACATGCCAACATACAGCTAAGAGATGGAAAAAAAATCCCTTGATTGTAACAACACAGTACAAAGTATGATGCTATGATGGAGAGAGTGGGCACTGCAATGCACAGGCAATTGACCACTTCAAACAATTCACTTGTGAAAGCTGTACAGTAAAAACTTAGAATTTCACTGAACCTACATCCATTGTTCTTGATGGGAGAATATATATATATATATATATATGTATGTATATGTGTGTGTGTGTGTGTGTGTGTGTGTGTGTGTATTTGGGCAGCAGACTTTCTTTTATACAAGTTTCATTAAAAATGACTGACAAAGTTAAGCCTTTCATTTACTTTTTATTGTGTTTGTACAAGTATTTTCTTTGCTAGACACAAAGTGTGTAAAAACTGTTCAAAAGTTCTACATGTCTGAGCACTTTCGGCTATTCTTTTAACTATTATCAAGGATGATTTTTATTTTTTTATTTTCATCTGAATGTGTGGATTTTTTTATGTATGCATCTGAAGTTATAGGAATGTTTTATTTTCCAAACATTGTTTTACACACTTTGTGTCCAGAAAAGAAAACTTGTCTGAACAAAAGAAAAATTAAATAAAAAGCTTAACTGCAGTACCTTGTCAGGTTTAATGAAACATATATATATATATATATATGTTTGTGTGTGTGCTTGTATTAGTCTGAAGACTGCCTGAGGCATGAAACCAACAGTAGCTACTATGCAGTGTTGATTCCTATGTCCACACTATTTATATTTACAAATGCTCTAACTCCAATATAAAAGCATGCTTCTCCTGTAAATACTGGAAATTTAAAACAATATTATATATAAAAGCTGGTTGCTTGTTTCTGAGCACATTTGTCTGCTAGAGTGGCTAGCCAATCCCCGTTGCAGACTCCTGCTCAGGCACATTTGTGTTTGTTCACCACCCACAGAACCCACTTGTGGTTTTGGACTGCAACTATGTGGAGTGAAGCTTACTTATGATTTATGGGAGAGAGTACCTTATCTAGCATGACCAACACTCTGAACATGGCCAGTATGCTCGAACCATGGCACAGTGATTAGAATGTTAACTTTCTAACTATGAAAACCGGTTTCAAATCTCACTATGGTCAATTTGTTAAGAAGGTAACTTTTTGATGCTATTGGTCTGGGGTGGTGATCTCAGTACATCATACATTTGGAAAATGTCTGAAAATCTTTCTATGGGTTGATACAGAAAGGACACACAGCCCAGTGGATAAAAGTGTTGGTTGGATCCAGTGACTTGACCCAAAGAGTTTCGAGTTTAATACCTGGATACAGCAGTGGTGAACAAAAAACCTGGAGAGTTGAGTTAAAGGGAGATAACCAAGACATTTGGAAGAGGTATGACATGTAGTACTAGAACAATCTACCCTGATGGACAAAATAAAGGGATCAGTTTGAAATTCCAATCACCTGAAGAAGGTCAGAGCACACAACGGCCGAAACATTCATGATCATGACAATAAAGATGAGGAAAATAGTCTGAACGACGTAAATAACACAACTTATTACAATACCTCATCTCAGAAATATAGACAGATATAATATTTATATTATAAGTATTATAATTATAATACATATAGAATATTATTAAAATATTTATATTCTAAGTATTATAATACATATAAAATATCATAAATTTTTTATTTTTAATCGGTATCACCCCATGCAAGACAGTAAAGTCACTAAGACACAAAGGGTTACTGGGTGTGGAAGAATTAGGAACAGAAACATTAATAATGACCAGAAAAAGAAAAGAGTAATCAGGAGGACAGTAGATAGCAATTGACATTGCATTTAAATTTTTACAGATTAAAGTTGTCTGGAAAACCTGGAGCTGGAAGGGAGTTTCACAAGTGAGAAGTATTATATTGTAAGTATTATAATTATAATACATATAGAATATTATTATTATATTTATAAGTATTATAATTATAATACATATAGAATATTATTATTATATTTATAAGTATTATAATTATAATACATACAGAATATTCATATACTTGAGATTCCAATGTTAAGTTCCTTGAAATTGTTCTACACATGATATCAGATATATTTAAAAGTCGAATGTGATGTTCCCAAAATGCTAGGATGTAGCTAACAATTCTTGTCTATAATACTAACAACATTTAGTTTCTTATAATAACTGAGTTTGTTGAAAGCTCTGTAACAAAAATATGAAATTTGCAGAGTTTATCCACAATTTTGATTCAAGTATACAAGAAATTACTTGGAAATTGGAAAAGCATAATAAAAAAAATACACAGTCAGTTGAATTTAATATAACTTTAAATGTACTCTTGCTACTTCTCCCTCTCATATATATATATATATATATATATACATACACATATATTATAAAGCAGACACTGAGGTCGACACCGAGTGGCAACAGTCTGTTTCATGCTTGAATGCAATCTTTAGGCCATATATATTGGCTCAAGTATTTATATATGCTGGTCAATGGTGCATTATGGGTAGCAAGGTCTAGTGTATTATCTTAATGGTTACTGGGTAGGTGGTAATATTTAAACACACACACATATATATATTACTTCAAACTTTATTATAGTAGATACTATGTATTTGAAATAGATATCCCATTTTTACTTGTTAAGTAGTGTGTATTACATCTATCTTATCAGCCTGCCTGTGTATTGCATTTGAGAAAGAAATCTTAGTAAAGAAAATATCTTCTCTGACAGTGATCAAACCTGTGACCCCCTTTGCAGGAGAAACCACTGTTTGATCCATCATATTTTCCTGTTCAGCCACAAAGGATATCACAGTAAGCAAGGCTCTATTTTCCTTTCCTTTTTTAAGGAAAGTACATTCTCTTCACTCAGATTATTTTTCTTGTGAGCAAATAACTGCTCAGTTTATTATCTGAAATGTAAACAAAACAATTAATGGATTTTATTTTTAATCTGCCATTTTTATTACTTCAAAATTTTATTTTAGTGGGTACTTCGTATTTGAAATAGACACCCAATTTCAGATTAAAAATAAAATCCATTAATTCTTATATATATATATATATAAGGCATTTTGTGTGCATGTGTGTAGTGTAGCAGTTATTGGTACAGACAGAAAGTGAGATAGGCATGCCAAGTTCAAATTCCAGCTGAGCCAGTTGCAGTCACTTTTGCACAAATACCATGGAGTATATATTCATCTCTTCTTTTCATAGGAAAGACTGAGCTCTCAAGCTTCATTTGAGCACTCATCTAGGAGAAGGAAAACTATTCAAAACCTGTTGCATGTGGAAATAGCAACTCCATTCTATAAAAAAAAACAAAACAAAAAAAAAAAAAATGAAAATTTACTTGCTATGGAAAAAACAACAGCAGACCTAAGGATTGTTTTACATGAGGCTGTGGCCCTATATTCGACTGGGAGATTACAGTTAAAAATACAGTATATATGCCCAAATATATATATATATATATATATATATATATATATATATTGTATATCTGGACAGCAACCAGTCTTTTATATATGTTTCACTGAATGTGACAGACAAGGAAAATCTTGTAATTTTTTTTTTTATTAACTTTTTTCTGATGTTCTTACAGTTTTTCTTCTGAGGGAGTCTAAAAGAAAGCAGAATCTGTCTTTAATGATTATTGTCCCAAGCACTTTTGGCTTGTTCATTAGTCAAGTGCTAGGGACAATAATCATTACAGACAGATTCTGCTTTCTTTTAGCCTCTCTCAGAAGAAAAACTGTAAGAACGTCAGAAAAAAAGTTAATAAAAAAATTATAAAGTTTTCCTTGTGTGCCACATTCAATGAAATATATATGATAAAAATATAGTTTTAAGATATGCTATATTTATGGGTAAAAGTGTTCAAAATTCAAGGATAGAGAGTATGTAAATATAGAAGTAAGCACTGAAGTCAATAACAAGTGGCAAAAAACATACTGGCCTGAAAATTGCATTCAAGCATGAAATGGACTTTACCACTTTGTGTTGAGTTCAGTGTTCATATATATATATATATATATATATATATATATATATAGATGATAGAGAGAGAGAGAGAGAGAGAAGTGGACATTGAGGTCAACACCCAGCAGTGACAATCTGTTTCATGCTTAAACACAATCTTTAGGCCTGATATATATTTATGAGGGGTGAATTAATAAACCTGCAGTTTGACAGAGTTATTAGTTAAAATTTTCACTGTATAATGTTCTGTTTATATGATCTATGAAAAAGCTGTGGATTAAGTGCATTGACAAGAAAGGAGATTATATCAAAAAATATTTGTTGTGTAAAACAAATAATTTATTTACTGATGTACCTATATGTGTGTGTGTATATATATATATATATATATATATATATAAATTTAAAGATATTTTTGTAGGTACAAAATTTAATGATCGAAATAAAAGTATAAAATTTAATATTACAAGACATATTAAACACAAAAAAAAAAAAAAACACAACAACGGGGGGGTGAAGCAACCGGTTTTGCTCCCATCTTCAGGCTTCAACGGAGATTCAAGATTAATACAGAAAAATGTACAATGTGTAAAAGGAAAGGGAAAAAAATATATATATATATATATATATATATATATGCAGAAGGAACTAGAGACAGATGACAGCGAGTCCCAGCAAACACTCATGTTGTTTGCACAAAGAAGGCTTATGGGACCCGATGTAAAGTGCCTCAGAACCTTCAGATGAAATAAAAGAGTGAGACCGGGCCAACACGGTGAACCAGTCAACACTAAATTTGGCTGCACAATCTCTGCTATTTAATAGATGTTTGCATATGGCGGAACTGTAGGTGTTCGGGACGAGTCCATTCAAAGGCAGGGTGTGGTTTCTAATTTTAGTAGGAACATGCTGTTTTATTCTCATGTCTAAGCGCTGAGTTGTTCTCCCATATATATATATATATATATATATATATATATATATATATATATGAATGATAAAGATATAGTTTTAATGTATGCTATATTTATGGGTTAAAATGCTCAGTATCAAGGATAGAGTGTATGTAAATATGAAAGTGAACACTGAGGTCAACACACAGCAGTGACAGTCTGTTTCATGCTTGAACACACTGTGGATTGCATTTAAACATGAGACTGTCACTGCTGGGTGTTGACCCAATGTCCACTTTAAAATACATACATATATATATATATATATATATATATATATATATATATATATATATATATATATCTCCACAAACTGGAAAGTTACAATATCTCCAGATACATTTTCAAACTGATCCAGTCTTTCCTATCAAATCATGAAATGAAAGTTATCCTGAATGGCCACTCATCTACATCCTTTTGTGTTAATGCCCAGGACTCCATCCTTGGTCCTACTCTGTTTTTAATTTTTATTATTGACTTCCCAATGACATCAGCTCTCAACTTGGCATCTACGCTGTTGACACAAACATTTACTCCTGCCTCAATAGTAAGGCTGATCAGTCCAACAAAGTCAAAATGGCAGCTGATGTCCAAAATGACATCGAGTTTGTCATTAACTGAGGCAAAAGATAGCTTGTTAATTTTAATGCCTCCAAAACTAAACTTCTCTCCATTAATCATCTGATAAACCCCTCTCTGCCTTCAACAGCATAGTTGATACTAATCTCCAGGAAAGTGACTTGTTGCGCCTTCTTAGGCTAATGTTCTCAGCTGACATGAAGTGGAAAGACTACATTGAATCAATTTTTAGGTCAGCTGCTAAGAAAGTTGGTTCTTTGTGTCATGTGAGACAATTTTTCTCTCCAGAATCTATCTATAAGTTTACCATTCATCCATGCTTAGAATATTGCTGCCACATATAGTCCAGTACACCTGCTATTTACCTTGAGCTCCTTGATAAGATCCAAAGAAGAATCAGCAATATGATTGGTCCAGATCTGGCAGCTCAGCTTCAGTCACTTTCCTACCACTGTAAGGTTGCCTCTCTGTACCTTTTCTATAAGTACTTTCATGGTTACTGTTGGGAGGAGCTCTTTATATTGTAGATACTCATTAGAGCTAGTTTTTAAATTGTTGTTTTATTCCCCTCCCCCTACAGACAATGAATTGTACATACGGGGTTTAATTAGGATTTTGATAGAGACAATGAGGTATTATGGTGGATGTAGTAAGAAAGGTAAGAATGTGTTGTTTTGGTGTAAGGAATATTGTGGTATGTTTGGGTCAGTGTTTGTGGGTAGCTAAGTTTAACGTTAAGACAGAAGAAGACTGTCATTTTCCCCATTCTGGCCTTGTGCCACATTTTGTAAATAAATTACAAATAAATATTGTTTTTCGTTATGGTACCTAGACATTTTGAATTTAAGCACAGTACTAGAGTGGTATCAAGATATCATCAGTTTACAGTTCAGCTGATTAGATGTAACTGTAAGTTCTATGCTAACAGTTTGTTTTCTTGCACTTCATTCTTGTGAAACTCCCTTCCAGTTCCATGCTTTCCAGCCAACTTTAATCTGCAAAAATTTAAATGCAGTGTCAGTTACTATCTACTGTAACACCTTCTGTTTTAGTGGCTTTACTGCCTTGCATAGAGTGATTATATATATATATATATATATATATATATATATATATATATATATATATATATATATATTATTTATTTATTGTATCTTCAGTTATATTTTTGCCCTTCAGTAAATGTATATCAAATTTTTTTCATACATAACTCATTTTTGGATTTTATTTCTTTGGTTTATTCTAGTCCTTCCTTCTGTCTTGTTGAAGTGTTAATATATCATGAATATACTTATGCCTATAATGGACCTTGGAGAATAGAGAAGACCAAGATGTTTTCACTTTCTGAGCACACCATTAATATCATTTAGAACCATGAAAATGGCTGAACTACCTAATGAAAGTGTTTGACTGATAGAAATATAAAATTAAAATAAGTTATAGAATTCATATTACCAAAAGTCTTAATCTGACATTCAATGAGATATGCCTAAAAACGAAAGAAAATTTAGCAACTTGTAGATATTTCATGTGTTTATGTCTTCATACATATATTTGTATCAAATATATAATATACATAAGTATATATGCAAATTTTAAATGGCCTCAGTATGAAAAAAATATTAAGTATATTTTTTTCTTATAAATTTCTGATTTTGCTTCAACTTGTTTTTTTCAAATTCACACATATACATATATTTATTTATTTTATTTCTTTTTAACATGACACGTGATATTTTTAATAATATTCTCCAGATACTAGCCAAAACTGTCTAGTTAGTCTTCTTTATTTTATTTTCTGTCGCATAATTTTAGAGGGAGGTGAGGCTAAGTTTCCTTGGCATGACATATCAAAAAAATAAATAAATGAATAAATAAAAGACAAATTATTTGTGCAGGATAATTCTTCAGGGAACTTC
Source organism: Acanthosepion pharaonis (assembly GCA_903632075.3). NCBI lineage: Eukaryota > Metazoa > Mollusca > Cephalopoda > Sepiida > Sepiidae > Acanthosepion > Acanthosepion pharaonis. Next base: position 419,598 of record CAHIKZ030001391.1, on the reverse strand, counting down.
AGCTCACAAAATAGACAGACAGTAATTATCTAAATGAATTACTTTTTGTTTAGAATTTCACCATTTCTTTTCAATGAACAGCAATCTTATTTTGAAATTACACCGCAAGGGTGTTTTGAATTTTGCAAATACTAGATTCAATCATCATCTCTCCTCCATATTCCCATAATTGTCACTTCCTACTTTCTCATCTTGGGTCATATTACACATTTCAATCAGTAACCCTCTCTTTTGAGTGGCTCTTGAGTCTTGAATTGGGTGAACATTAGTATAAATAAAAAAGACTGATTGCTTTTAGATACCTAATACAGGGGAGAGGGTTTTAAGTGTGGGGCTTAGAATTTTTTTCAATATGAAATAAATGAGGACTTTAGTAAAAGGGGTATAGAAAAATCATCTAAAAGGGTCAAAAAGTGTGAAATCAATAAACTGGGTGAATTTAATAAGCTTGAGAGGTGTCGGAAAATTTCCTCCAAAAAAAAAAAAAAAAAAAAATCAAAAAGCAAAAAAAACAAAAAAAAACCCCTTAAATGTATTAGACACTTGAGAGATTTTTGATTTGATAAAAGTTTTCTCTTTCTATAGAAAATTTGTGATATTAAGTCTAATCAATAGTATTTTTTTTTTTACAAGGATGTTCATCTTGTACAAGGCCCGAGAGATACTCAAGGTAGATTGTTACAAAGTAAGAGGTACAAATTATGTGGATATGTGGGGAAGATAATGGTTAATCCTAGACTTGAGCAGGTTAAAGATTGTAGTGATCCGGGAAGCATCTTTTGGGATTCAGTTCCACAAAGCAGCGGTTCAAAGGAAAAAACTGCTTGCAGGGAATCTCAATAATGGTATATGAAGGGAATGAGGGTGGTTTGCTATAATATGCATAGCATGATGGGTCCTAGCCATGAAGGTTAGAAATGGGTGAACTAAGGGATGTACTTTGAGAACTTTCCATGGAAATAGCGATAGAGCAGTGAGAAACGCTTGTGATGTTTTGTGTGTGAGAAAACAGGTTGTAGGGTGGAAAATAATTTGTCATCTACAAGGATGCAGAGACACTTTTTTTCTCTATCAAGACTGGAATGTAAAGCCTGGGAAGCTCCTGCCTATATATGACAGCAGTACTTCATTGTTGGCCTGATCTGGCTCTTGTAAATGTAGATAGGATAGGAGGAGGAGTCAGGTAATTACTGGAGTGGTATAGAGAGCTGACCATTTTTTCAGCATCTTTAGTGATAGATCAATTATGCAAATTCCACTTCAGGTCTGGGATGACTTTAGATGGTCAGGGCATGGGACCTAACTAAACCTTTAAAAAAGAACCTCACATTTTTGTGTCATGATTTTACCTCTCTATTAAACTTCTCACATCATGGAAAAAAATTGACTATTATAAATTGAAGATACCAAAATCAAACAAGTACAACAATTTAAATATCTGGGAAGAGTTTTAACAGAGAACGGAAAGTGTGACACTGAATTCCAAAGGCACATTGGGATAATGAAATGATTTCCAAAAGCTAAGCAAAGTATTAACAGAAAAATTTCATTAGAAACAAAGAAAAGAGTACTGAACTGTTATGACAGTGTGTGCTGATCCATCTCGTCACAGAAGAAACTTTAATCTACAAAAATGTGGTTCTACAGAAGGATGCTAAGAAAATCATGATCGAACATGTGAACAATGATGAAGGTTTAGAAATAAAAAAGAAACAAAATGGACACTTATACTTAATATCAGGAAGAGATAGTTGAAATTTCTAGGGCACATAATGAGGAAAGAAGGCTCTGAAAATTTGATACTCAAAGAACAGATTGAAGACAAGGAGGCCAAAAAAAGAAATCAATGCATATCCTACCTAGTGAGCTTCAGTAAATGTAACGTTTTTGAGAGATAACAAAAAGACAAAATTTATTAAGAGCTAGGAAGGACAGGAAATTGTGGAGAGTCATGATCACTAACATCCTGAAGGGACACAATACAGAAGAATAGATATACATTTTTCAAATCTCTCTAACTTACAAGGAAGGAAGTCTTTCTGTATTGGTTAGAGATTATATGTACAAGTGAAATAATGACTTCACAAATTTGGCACCAAATCAAACACATTTGAATATTTGCATATTTTATCAATAAAATTAAAAAAAATCTTTATATTTTACCTTCTTTGGTAGTTTAGTAGTATTTTTTTCTTTTGTTTTTCAAAGATAATGAAGCTAAAAAAATAGGAAATATTTTAAGGTGGAAGCATGCTTTAATGCTGTTAGATAATATCAGTCTTCCTATATGGCAGTGAATTCTGGACAATCTCCTCACAGATAAAGAGGAGATTTGAGGCAGCAGAAGTGTGGTTCTACAGAAAGATGCTGACAATACCATGAACCAAACATGTGAGCAACAACAAAGTTCTAGAGACAATGGAAACAAAAAGGACACATACTTAACATCAGAAAGAGCCAGTTGAAATTTCTAAGAAACATAATGAGGAAAGAAGACTTGGAAAATTTTGACACTCACAGGACATATTGAAGGCAAGAGGGACAAAGGAAAACAACGTACTTAGTAAGCTTGAGTAAATGAATGGTGGAACAAAATTTAGGAGAAATAAAAAGATAAAATTTATTAAGAGCTACAAAAGACAGGAATTTTTACAGAGCCATAATAACCTATCTCCTGAGGAGACATGGCCACATTTACTCCATTTTCAGCCTGATTGGCTCTTGTAAAGTTAGAGGATAGCATAAGGAGTCAGGTACTTACTGGAATGGTACTGGGAATCAACTCTTTTTCCAGCATCTTTAGCAAAGGATTGTGTGTACAAGGTCAGGGTTGAGTTTAAATCCAAACAGGTGCTCAAGGCACAGGACCTCCCTAAGGGAACATCTGTTTATCACAACTGGTCTGGGTTTGTCATTAGCTTGGTTTTTGAGGCACTAAATGTGACCAACCAGTTCCCCCACCAACTCAGTTGTTAGAGCTAGATCACAGAGGAGATCAGATGGGTTTAAAATATATCAGTAATTAGCCTCAACTATAAAGCCTTCTATGTGTCATGTCCCTTTCAGGATGTGTGTGATCAATGCTCTCCATGTCTTCCTATTTCTTGTAGCTCTTAGCAATTTTTGTTTTTTACTATCCCTCCTATTCCTCTGTTTTGCTATTCATTTACATGCTTGTCATTAGGTTACATATTCCCTTGTTTTCAATATGTCATGCATGTGTCAATTTTTCAAGTCCTCTTTTCTCATTATTTACCTCATAAATTTCAACTGTCTCTTTCTGATTCTAAGTGTTAGTAATAAATATACATATACATATATATGATACTAGCAGCATGGCCCAGCATTGCCCGTGCTTGATTCAAAAATCGTACGACTCATACAGCAATCGCTATCACTTGACTTAAAATATTTTTGCCCTTCCTTGCCTTTAAAGGCGTGCCCTTTGCCGTGCTGATGTTGCTACATGCCTTACTTCTTGCCTATCTCACACTGCAAATTTTTTCTAAGCTCTATTCTAAACATTAAATCTGTTACAAAAAAAGAACTAAACAAAATGAACACAAAACAATCATCTTTAAAAAAGGACTCGTAACTGGAAAAACCGAATGAAAAAAGAATGTTAACAACAAATACTTTTTCACACACAACCCAGTTCTGTGGAATCAGAATCAACATTGAGTTTAAGCAAGCGAATGAGCCAATTGGAGTAAAGTGCCATGCAGATTTAAATTTTTCCCACTTGTGACGAATGCAGCTATTGATTTTTTTTTGCATGATAGCATGCTAGTTAATATTCATGTCAGTCAGCTGTTGGCTCTCATGCTGGCCAATAGAATCTTCCTGCCTATTTGTGGCAGCCAGCTATTGGCTTTCACTCTGGCCAGTACAAAATGGCTGCAAACTACATGAAAACTGCTGTAGAAGCATGAAAAAATTGATTATTTCCACTATCGATGGGAGTTGAGAAATGCAAGATCGATCTTGGCCTTTCCACTAACTTTGAGCATGTGCATGTAAATTTTGGTGCAAATCTGTCGAAAATTGCAGCCATGCATTCGTTACACACACACACATCCTTCCTTTTATAGATAGAGATTTTTATTATAAGAGATTATAATAAAAACATTTTGAAATCGCTACACAAAAGCTTTCATATTTCAATACTATGATTGTATTTCTTTAGGTGATGGTAAGTAACTGGTGATTAAATGATTTTTAAGAAAATTAAAAATAAAGTATTACCTCTTTTCTGAAAGTTAAAGGGGAGGGACATAAGGTGCAAATTAAAAATAGACTTGAGTGTATGTCATGATTAATCAATTATATATCTGATCTATGCTAAATAGAAAAGTAAGCTCAGAGGGTGGAGGTGGGTGAGTTATTTTTTTCCTGTCACGATAAACCAGGACATAGACATGCCATCATTGATGATTGTAGAAAATATACCAGTGACAAATGTATTGGAATTATAGACAAATATGACATGTTCAGTTTGTTGAAGGGATGGGTGGGTTAAACAGACAAAGTTAACAGAAAAGATTTTTTCAAAAAATTTTTATATTCAGGAAGCTTCTTAAAGGGGCCTGTAGATAAAATTAAAAATGTGGAACATCTACATACAATATTAATAAGACTAACTGGATGGCAATACATAGCAATATTCAAGCTGAATAAACAAAATAAGGTAATTACCTGTAGAGAGTGGACCATTATATACTAATAAATTATGGCTATAAGAAATGTAATTTAAAAAAAAAATTTAACTATATTTTAAGGTGAAAGATAAACTGTGTTGGCAATTTACAGTTAATTCACTCCTTTCGTTTAAAAGGGATTTTTGTCAGCAAATTTGATTATTTGTAATTTTTCATCTAAACATAAAAATCAGGTTTCATTTAAAGATTTACAAGTTCTAGTTTTTTTTTAATCTTTCCATTTTCCATTAGGGGTTTTATTAATTTCTTTAAAGTTCCAAAAATATTTCAAAAGGGATGTCCTATTTCTGTATGCATTATTGGTGAAAGATAATATATGTTGGTACCACCTAGTTTTAAGGGAATTTTTGGTAGTCCCAATATAAAATTTTTTAACTGTTTTATTTTGTATAGTAGAAATAGTGCTTAGTTAAACAAGTGAGTCTGTTTGACATCTGTTTTGTAATGGACACTCATTAGAATTTCAACAATTACACTTGTTGGTATTGTTTGCATTTGCTACTTTGGAATGGCAATTATTACTCAAGTTTTTGTATTGATTTAAAATTTTATTATGCTTTTTAATAATTTTTTTCCAGATTATCAGTACAGTTATGGCTTAGTTTTAGTGTTATTTCTATTAAAAATCTTACTAAGCAGATTATTTCTGGGGAAGTGTTTCTCAATTAAATAGAGAAACTTTTGCCCTAACTTAGTACTAGCCATTTGGTTACATGGGGGTTTGTACCAAACGATTTTTTTGTTTCTATTTTTATCCCTACTATCGCTGTTATGATTTATATATTTGATGTCAGAGCACTTATAGCCACTATTTTTTAAGACCATGTTATAAAATTTACTATGCCTCTAAAAGACATCTTCACTGGAAGAGTTATTGCTAATTTTATATTCTATGGAGGAGGGTATGTGTTTGATTACAGATGGAGGATGGTTAGAATTTGGATGGATATATATTGCATTAGCATTTGTTTTCATGTAGGGTTGGAATGCATTATTAATTTTTTACTGCCATAAGGCCATCATCTCTATATAATTCTATGTCATCAATCTTGGTGGGCACACAGATAATATAAGATAAGGTTAGAAGACTCAGCAGAGTCTACCAATCCCATACAAACATTGAGCTGGTCAACAGAGTTGTTCTTAATTCACTGTTATTTGTTATGAATAAGAACAGATCTTCTAGAGTTCATAATAATGTAAGCTTCTCATTGGTAAGATCAGAGTACTTCCTGGCAAATTCCAAAGCCAAAGTAAACAGATCCCTGGAAATAGATGGGTAATAATCCACAATATCAAACTGGATAAATGAACAATTGCTTTGTATTGAGCACTTTTTAAAAAGTAAATGCTACAAACAGTAGATTTTTACTCCATCTGTTCTTTCTTTCATTTGGATACACACACACACATATATATATATATATATATATATATATATATATATATATATATTCACTCCTACCCAGTCTTTTGGGAGTAGAGGTTTATTCCTTGTTTCCTGTTTAGGATTGGGTTTCCAGTTCCTTTTGAAGTTTTCTCATTCTCTTTCACACCCAGTAACCTCTTGCGTCTTAGTGGCATTGTCACCTTGTTTCAGGTGGATTAATATATATATATATATATATATATATATATATATATATATATATATATATATCACTAACATGAAAATAACCTTCGGAAAGGTATGAAGCCACCTCTTCTCTCTGCAAATATGAGTTAATTAGTAAAACTTGTATCACTAAACCATCATAATCTAAAAATATTTTCTGACTTTAAATAATCTGCAAAAGGCTGATAAGCCATAGAAAATAATCAATTTTATATATATATATATATATATATATATATATATATATATACACACACTGAATATTCACTTTTGAAATGGAAGTGTGTCTTTACAATGTCCAGACTTCCTATATATCAAAAAATATAATTGTTTCCAAAACTCATATAAGTTAATGAATAAAACTGATGATCTTTGATCATGAATATGGTGTACTAATCATGACATTGCAATTCAATGACTTTAGAAAATAAATTTATTATGTGACTTGAAAGGCAAGTGGCAAAATTAATATAAAAAAAATTGAAATGTTTTTTTTTCAATTCAGCATTTGATTATCTTACTCGCTTGTGTCTGTAACTTTTACAAATTCTTTTATTCCATTCTTGTTTTACTATTTTCTCATTCTGGTTCGTATTAATTCTGTCTTTTCTCTTCCATTGTTCATTTACAATTATTCTACAGTTGTTTTATGTTAGTTGTATCTTTTTGCATTTTCTGTCCAGATTCCTATTATTTTCTTTTTATAAGTCACACTCTGATCATTTTGTAATATTCTATTATTCTAATTTTTCATAACCTCCTCCCTTAGTTATTTCAATTTTAAAGTCTTGTCATCACTTTTATTTGAATTCTTCTTAGTCTTATTTTCATATTCCTTTTTTCTATTCTTATTAGATTCTGTTTCAGACTTGTCTATTCTTGGGTCAATTATCAATTCAGATTTTGCACCATTTGCAGTGAAGTTTCTTTAGAATCTGTTGGTGAGAAATACTTCATTATTGTGGCTTGGAAAAAGGAGTGTGATTTTATGATAGCAAAGCAGTGTTTGTTGCAATGACTATTTACATGTCACCTGCATGGATAAACAGAAACCATTTTAGTCACTGTCAAATCCAGGTCTGATCAGTGTAAAAATAATGGAGGCAAACTAAAATAAGGTTTTAGCAGTTATTTATACATCTTGAAATAAGATGAATATGGCAAGTACAAGAATGGCCAAATTAATACAAACTAGCAACACCCATGGAAATTTCACGATTTTCCTATTTGAATTTTCTGAGGAATTATAATTATTAACTTGATTGAATAAGCTCTTGGCAAGTTCCATGACTATACAATATCTGTGGAAATTCCCCTATTGTATGGTTAAATATTTGAGCTTACAACCTTTGACAAAATATTTCAATAACAATCATAAGTATGAATGCAGGTCATTATTTAACGAACCAAGAGGGTACAAATGAAAAGTTTAAAAATTGACAACTTTTCCATTTTGCTGAAGCAGATGTTAAATGCATGAGAGCATTATCACCTCCTCTATCTTCTTGTTATTATATGTGCTTTCTTTATCACATTAAAACAAAACAACATCTGATATATCTGTCTTCAGTCTTTCCTCAGAGTCAGAATGGAATAAACCAATATTTATTTGAGATACTGGCATGGTATAACACATATACTAACTTACTAATGGTGTAACAAGCAGAATTACATATTTTGTTTTGTTGTTTCTTCCATCAATTTTTTATGAAGCAATGGGCCCACAACCATGCATCAAATAATACTGCTGCAGTTTTAATAAGTGAATTTTTACAAAGTGATTAATATATATTACATATAATAACTCTATTCTGTCAGTAATAGTGATCATTGGGTGGGGCTCTTAGATATCACCCCATTTAAATGTAGAAAAATGTTATGAAGTACTGCTAGTAAAAATGGAAAAAGCACAAAATTATTGCCTCCAGAATTCTTTACTCCTTGTAGCTCTTAGTAAGAGTCGTCTTTTTACCACTCTTTCCATTCCTTATTATGCCATTCAATCAGATAAGTACATCATGTGAGTGGTCTACTGCCTCCATCTGTTCCTCCTGCATTCAATATGTTCTTTGAGGACCAAATTCTTAAATGGGACTGTAGATAAAATTAAAAATGTGGAACATCTATATACAATATTAATAATACTAACTGGACAGTAATACATAGCGATATTTAAGCTGAATAAACAAAATAAGGTAATTACCTGTAGAGGGTGAACCATTATATAGTAATAAATTATGGCTATAAGAAATAGTAATAGGTAATTTTTTTTAAAATTTAACTATATTTTAAGGTAAAACATAAACTGTGTTGGCAATTTACAGTTAATTCACTCCTTTGGTTTAACAGGGATATTTGTCAGCAAATTTGATTATTTGTAATTTTTCATCTAAACATAAGAAGCAGGTTTCATTTAAAGATTTACAAGTTCTATTTTTTTAAATATTTTCCATTTTCCATTAGGGGTTTTATTAACTTTTTTTAAGTTCCAAAAATATTTAGAAAGGGACATCCTATTTCTGTACATGTTATTGGTGAAAGATAATATATGTTGATACCACCTACTTTTAAAGGAATTCTTGGTACTCCCTATCTAAAATTCAATCAGAAAAGTACATCATGTGAGTGGCCTACTGCATTGATCTGTTCCTCTTGCTTTCAATATGTCCTATGAGAGTCAAATTCTTCTAGCCTTCTTTCTTCATTGTGTGTCCTAGAAATTTCAAATATCTCTTTTTGATCCTAAGTGCAATCTTTTTTGCTTATATTATTGCTCACATGCTCTGTCAAAGTTATTCTCAGCATCCTTCTATAGAACCATATTCAGTCACCCAGTTCAGATAATATATTTAAGATATTTATTCCACTTTGCATTAATTTTCAGTGGCAAATAAATTATTTTTTTTTTAGAAATAAATGATATAGAATTTTGCCTTAAAAACAAATATTTGTAAAGAAAAGTGGTAAAATATGTGTGCATAAGAAGTTGTAACAGTGCATGCCTTGTGATTTATACAGGATAGACATGATGAGGCTTTTAAAATTTATGAGAGAACTAATAACCGAGTTTATCTGTCTTTTTGGTTAATTGTGTTGTATTTCAATATTACTACTTTATGGTAATATTCTTTGCTATGTTACTTCAATGAAAAGTTCTCAGATGAACTACAGTCCTTGGTTCAGCCAACTAACTTTCATGGATAGGATCAGCCATGCCACTTACATTGTAGCAAACTACTCACATTCCCTCTGTACTCCACTTGAACAGCTTCTTCCCATGAACCACTGCTCTGTGGAACAGACTCCCAAGAGGGTGCTTCCCTGATCACTACAATCTTAACCTATTCAAGTCTAGTATTAACCATTATCTTCCCCTCTTATCCATATAAACTACCCCTTAATGCAGGGGTCAGCAACCTTTTGGAGAGAGCAGGCCAGACAGCTATACAGTGTTTCAGAGGAGAGACATGATATCAAATATACTATAATAAATTGTCTTGCCCACAGACTGCTCTGTCCAGAAGGCTGCCTTGGTATAGAGGTTTCAAGAAAAAGCAACAAGGTTAATGTTATATTATTTGAACACAGTTCCTTAATTTACTGCCAAAATAACAGGATAACAATTAAGACAATCAACAAAAAAATGCAAATTCCTTATTACAATTAAGTTGGTGGGCTGGATAAAAATCCTTTGTGGGCCGGATGTTGCTGACCCCTGGCTTAACATAACCTTCTACCTTGAGTGGCCCCTGGATCTAATACAGGGAGAGCCTTAATGTTAAAAAAACATTTTGTTATCAACTTTTCTTCTTGCATTAAATATGTCCAGTTTTTTTTTGGGGGGGGGGTTGCTTTATTCTGTTATTTGTAATATCTTCAGAAATGTTTCAGGTAATTTTCCTTTTGCTGCTGTACTGAACTGCTCTACAATTTTAGGAAGCAGCAGTATTCACCCATCATATTTGGTTTGAGTCAGCCATCATCCCTAGATATCATCTTAGGTAGATCATGGTGAAATTTTCATATGCGCATTGCTTATAGCAGCCAGAACTGATGGAAAAAATAAAAAAAAACAAGATGAAAATGCAAGAAGTGCATTTTAAAGATATCTAACATTCCATTCATTGATATGCTGTTAGCATCTTGTTTATTAAATCAACATAGTTTTCATCTCTATGAGACCAAGAAAGTTCTCTACAGTAAACAGAAATGAATTCCATACCATCAGCTCAAATGCATATTAAGATAATATTTACCTTGAATATAAATATGTTAGGTGCATATCGCAAAAACTTGATTTGCTTGGGCATATAGTCTTATACAGTGTCAGTTGTCCAGGTAGCAGATAAAATACTTTTTTTGAAAGCCAGTGTAATTTAAGTAAGACAAAGCCTTCCCAACACTGTACAAAATCCTGAATGAAAGAACAATTTTGAGTACAGATCTGGAATCAGCATACTCTATTTAGTCTAACACACCTGCTTTAAACAAAATCTAAGGTTTATTAGTAAGTGAATGTTTAGTTACATTTGTTTTGTAATTGCTGTCCATGGTATCATGACTTATTACTATTTCTCCCATTCTTTTATGTGCCATGTACTTTCAGGACATAGATGATCATGGCTCTTTACAACTTCCTGTCTTTTCTTGCTCTAAATAAATTTTGACCATCTACCATGCCTCTTTGTTCTTTTTCTGCTGTCTATTCACACAAGCTTGTTAATTAGGTTACTTGCAGTTTCTCACTACTTCTTTTGCTTTTAATATGTCCTGTGAGTGTTAAATTCTCTAGGCCTCCTTTCCACATTATGATTTCAGAAATTTCTACTGTTCCTTTCTGATTATAAGTATGTTTCCTTAAAGACTTCTTTGTTGTTCATATGTTCTGTCAATTCAAGTCTCTTCATCTGGGAAGATAATGTCTAGCATTCAATGCCATACAGGAGATTAGATATTAAATAGCAGTTCAACATTTTTTTCTCTGTTTATAATGATATTTTCCTATGTCTTAATACTTTGCTTAGTTTCTGGAACCCATTTTTCACCATTCTTATGTACCTTTGAATTTCTGCATCACATGTTCCATCATATCTCAATACACCACCATGATGGTTAAATTTCTGCATTTGCTTGATTCTGGCATCACCAATATGTATGGTATTGCCCCCTCTTCTAGAGTTGGTCTTGGTTGATGGGTTGACTCCACAATAATAACACTGCTTTCTTCTTTCTCGGCCACTGATTGCCAGTTACTTTGTTCAGAGTTAAAGGAAAGATCAATCAAAGGGATTTTAAACTTATCTAGTTTTATTCACTATGTCGACATGTACATTTTTAACTAGCCAGTGAAGTTGCAATCTCACCCCAACTGGGGAGCAGTTTCCAGACATGACATAACATGTCTACATTCTTTGATGCGTAAAAATTAACTCACTGAAATCCTTTTCTATCTCTAACATTCCCACACTAGTTTTTAGCCAATCAAAAACAACTTCCTTTGTTTTCCTGTATCTGACCTCAAAGGTCAAAATGAGGAAGTCAGAGAAGAAATACAATTCTCTAAAAAATAGTCTGTTAGAATATTATTTAACATATGTAGCTTGCACATCGGACTGCCTTTTTTGCTGACACCCATGCATTCTATCTTCATACAGTTAATACTCCTTTCTTCTTGTTTTTCATTACTACTTTGTCTAAGAATTTTTCCAGTTTCCTTTCTAAGTCTGCCATCTTATTAAGATTATGGTTGTTTCGGTAGTAAAGCCGGAGGATAAAATCTGAAGCCAGATTCCCAAAGGCAGTGTGACATTGAATCCAACCAGATTCTGGTGACACCTGTGACAACACCAGTTCCAAGCAGTAACAGCCCCTACTCTGTCCTTGGACAAATTTGGTGTCATGGAGAAGTGAGGGGTGCTGCAGGGGAAACTGTTGAACATCTATTAAAACATCCTTTCCAGGAGTGAACACTCCAGTGTTACCGCAACTGTTCTCTATGAGTAAAATAGACACTACACTGCTACCACTAGCTGAATTTTAAAAGAAAACAAAAACTCTCCAGATGCATATTTGTGGTCACTTGAGACTAGCAGACACACAATGATGACTGCTATCCAAACTTAATTATTTTTCCTGTATTATGACTTAAACATTGGGATATACAGGGTATCAAAAAAAAAATTGACATCATTTAAAATGCGAATATCTAAGTAACTACATATCACAGGCAGACAAAATTAAATAGGCTTCATGTTGAACAATAAGATTTATTTATCAAAACACTCTTCTTAAGTTCCTCTAGGCTTGTAGGAAGAAAGGAGATATAGACCTGTCCTTTTATATAGCCACGTAGAAAAAAAATCACAAGGTGTCAAGTCAGATGAAGTTCGCACTGAATGTTACACAAGACATGCTACAGAGTGTTTGGCAGGAGCTGAATTACCAACTTGATGTGTGTTGTTTCACAGGTGTTGTGCATATTGAACATTTGTGAAGCTTTGTGAAACCGGTTATAAAACCTACATCCCTTTGAATATCTTATTTGAATTTTGATAAATATATCCTTTATTGTTCAACATGAAGCCTATTGAATTTTTTTTTGCCTGGGACATGTAGTTACTCAGATATTCACATTTTAAATGATGTCAAGTTTTTGGGGGACACATATTGATAAACTTGTATCAAACTTTGTTGAACATTGTAATTTATATAGCATCACAAAGTTTTAGAGAAAAACATTTCCATGGTCATTTGAGACTAACAGATACCATACACACTATGATGACTGCTGTCCAAACTTTATTCTTTTTCCTGTATTACAACTTAAACAGTATTAAACATATCAGACATTGGGATATATTTATATTGATAAACTTGTATCAAACTTTGTTGAGCATTCTAATTTATATAGCATCACAAAGTTTTAGAGAAAAATATTTCCTCAACCTTACATTTTGATATTTTTTTCAGGTTTAATTGATGGTATGGCTGAGAAGAAAGACTCATGAGTCTTTGGGGATATGAACTTAAGAGACATCTTTGAAAAATATATGAAAATGATTTTCACTGAGATTCAATAAATGTGTTCCCCAAAGCATGACTCTCTTTCCATGGAAAAAGATGGCTTTTTCTACTGAAAGTGTTCTCAATTGAAAACATTTCTATTTGTTCAGCAACATGAAACATTATAGGAAGTCAATGGAGGCATACCAGACCGATTTAAAAATCTTTTTGAAAGAGCCCACATTCAGAAAGAAATCACAAAGCAAGATTTAGGATTTAGAACATCACTATTAACCAGCTGTCATATAGATGAAGCTGCTTACACTTTTGCTTCAGAACTTTGTATCTACTGATTTGCTTTTTTTATAGCTTATCAGCCTTTTGCAGGTTATTTAAAGCCAGAAAATATTTTTAGATTGTAAGAATTTTTTGAGATAATGATTTATTGATAAAAGTTCTGAAATTAGCCAAAATACAATGATGAAGATACCACTAAGCCAGATAAAATTATTAACTACTAAATAAGAAAAATGAAATAATTGGTAAGTGAAGACACAAACAAATATTTACTTTGTCATTTAAGGATTAATTTAAAAAAATTATTTAAACAAGAAATAAATAAAAAACACAATATACCTATATTTTCCAAACTTAAGAAAACCACAGAATATTCAAGAAAAATTTGTCTAAAAAAATCTCCTGTCTATGACACCAGAAATGACATTGTTACATTATCTTTGACACTCAGAGGAAAAAGAAGGAAAAGGAATAGGGAGAGAGTATATAGAGACAAGAAAGTTATGAAAATGATAAATAACTACAACATTCTACACAAGTAAACATACAGGTGTACACATATACACACAGAAAGAAGTCAAAAAAACAACTTAGCACCAACAAAATGTGCATAAGTTATTTTTTAACTTAATATAAAATTAACAAAAATGAGAAAATTGGCAATCAATTGCTGATACCTCTTGACAAATAGACCAAACAATTTGTCAAAAGAAAAGGTTCCTCCATGAAACTCTATAGTTTGGATGCTGAATATAATATCAATCAGCTAACACATTTTATATTAATCCTCTCCCTCTCTCTATATATAAGTATAGAATTGGGTTTGATGGAATAAATTCCAATAACCAAAAATACTATTCTTAAAAAGATTGCTCAATACATAGTAGAGCAAACATTATTTATTCAAAAATTATAACATCACTACAAAAGTAGCCATTTTGTTTCAACACTTCTGGTGTCTTATCCAGTGATGATGTTGAACATCATCACTGGATAAGACAACAGAAGTGTTGAAACAAAATGGCTATTTTCGTATTGATGTTATAAAATGTCCATGTTATAATTTTTGCATATATATATATATATATATATATATATATTCATTCAAACTGTACATACTGTGATTTTACTATTTAATAGAAATATCTGCACATCTAACAGCTTATTTTTCTCCAGTTTATGGAGTTTATGATATCTACTCCAGTTCAATTATCATGTGATGATGTATAACATTCTTTTGAAATGACTGATCTTTATTTTTAAAAAAAAATTCCTTGTATAAATTTTTGCATGAATGTTGGCAAATCTGCTAGGAAGTTTCTTGAAATATTTTAAGTTTTTGTCAAACATTTTTTGTGGCCAAACAATGGTTTTTGAGTGACACATGTGTTAGAAATTCAGTTGAGTGTTAGTTCAAGATTATGAGTATTCAGAGGAATCAGTCACCAACAAAATACCAGAAAATGTGGAAATAAATTTGCGAACTCATCCATAAAAACTGTCACTGAGCAATCTATCATTTCTCTCACATGAATGGAATCAATTATAGAGCGTGTCAGGAGATCCTAGCCTGGCAACTTTCCAACACCACTTAATGTTTTATTTGAAAGAGTGCAACAGTCAGACTGGCACATGTTTGCACCAATTTATTCGCAGCAGGAACGTCTATCTCCATAATGTCAAGAGTCAAACTTGACAAGGTACAGGGTCAAAATGAGAAAGCGTAAATTTTCGTTAATGATTTTATCATATCTAGTTGAAATAGCTTGTCAGATGAGCTTTAAAAAACATTAATTCAGACTTGTTGAAATTTCAATAACCATAATCATGATCATAAAGATTACTGAATTATTTGGTTTAATTTGGTACATTAAAGTTCTTTTAGAGACACAATAGAGATTTTAGGTCTGTAAAGTTAGATGATAACATTGAAACATTGTGGATATAACTTAATGATTAAAGCACAAGAGCATAGAGACATTAGTCTGAGGTCTCTCCAAACATCAGTTTGGAAACATATATTCAGCTCAATTTTGAAGGAAAACTGCCATATTCTGCCATTACAAGAGTCAGATCAGGCCAAGAATGGAGTACTGTTGTTATATTTGGGTGGTAGCAGCACAGGCTGCACTCTCCAGCCTTGATAGCATCCAAAAGCATCTCCGAGTCCTTGTAGGTGATGAATTATTTTCCACCCTCTAACTTCTCTGTCACAGGAAGGGTGTGGCAAGCCTCTCGCTGCTCTGTTGCTACTTTCACGGAAAGTGCTCAAACAAACTACAATTCTTGGTTCTGCCAGGCCTCACCTTCATGGCAAGGACCCACCATGTCACTTACATTGTAGCAAAATCACCCACATTCCCTCTGTGTTCCATCATCAAGAAGTAAGTTTCACTTAAACAGCTTCTTCCCATGAACTGCTGCTCTGTGGAACTGACTCCCAAGTGGTTGTTTCCCCAATCACTACAATCTTAACTTACTAGGGTTAACTGTTACTTTCCTCTCCTATTCATACAAACTGCATCCTAATGTAACTTTCTACCGAGCAGCCCCCAGACTTTGTACAGGGTGAACCTTATTGTAAAAAAAAAAAAAAAATAAGTGCTATAGACAGTAGCATGCAGAAGTGGGGGCAAAGAGAGTGCAACAGCCCCAGGCATCCATATTGGGAAAGCATCTAATCAAAGAGTGAAATAAAAATTTAGCTTATATTTAATTTGAATAACGTGTTTATTTCATGTTACATCTGTTTTGCATAATTAAAATGTCTTCCTTTTTCACGTTTCTCAGTACTAGACGCTATAAAACCCCCAAGGACTTGACCCCAAGCATAACCAAACCTCTGTTCATCACCTGCTATAGACACCTGTGTGGTATACAGGCAGGGCTACAACTTCATCCGACTAAACATTTTTGATGCAGTTTCAATTACAAGTATAAAATTCTTTTGTTCTAGTGTTCAACCTTACTTTTTTATTGATTGAGTTATACCAAATTTGGTACATAGGTATTTCTATAGAGTACTTGCTAAGCACTAAACTTGTCAGCTGTATTTTGTGAAAAAAAACAAAAATGTTGTTCTACAGAAGGATGCTGAGAACATATGAGCAACAACAAAGTTTTAGAGAAAATGGAAACAAAATGGACACTTATACTTAACATTAGGAAGAGCAAAATGATGAGGAAAGTGGGCTTGGAAATATTGATACCCCCAGGACAGATTGAAGGCAAGACAGAGGAAATCAAAACATAACCTACCTAGCAAGCTTGAGTAAATGGATGGTGAAACAAGGATTAGGAGAGATAACAAAAAGACAAAATTTATTTATTACGAGCTACAAAGGACAGGAAATTGTGGAGAGCCATGATCATCAGCACACTGAAGGGATACATAGAAGAAGAACATATGACATATCTACTACAACCTAAGATTTATAAAATTTACAATACCTAGACATTACCAAAGTCTTATTTTAGTTAGATTGAGTTGGTTGGTTCTACGACATATTTGTAGATGTTAACAAGGTTGTGAGTTTTGCGTGTAGTTTTAGGTGATGGTGCATGTTCTATATGTAAATGAAGAAGATAGAGGAATCATACAAAAACCTTTGTTTTTCTGCTAGGGATGTTTACTCCTTTTATGTTCACTGTATTGAAATAAAGTTAAATGGTCTCTTGAGTATGTTCATTTTCCTTTTGGTTCTACAATGATTTATGGGAAGTAAGGATACAAATGGGTAAATATGGTCAAGCTCAAGTAAGCTTCACACTGAGTTGGGAAGACTGAACCTTTACTTCCTGAGTAGGGTTGTTAAAACAGATCTGATGACATTGATAAGTGGAAAAAGTTCAGTTGGCAGGGAACTGGGGAAACTAATATTCTAAGGTGGGATCACTATTACTACATGGTTCACATCTTGAAGCCAAGTGGAGAAAGAGAAAGATTCTGTTCTTTCCAGAAGTGGGGTCATAAAATTGCACATGTGACCATAAACCCTTTCTGGTTTCTTTATAACTTGCATCATGGGAAAATGAATTTATAATGAGAGAGAGAGAGAGAGAGAGAGAGAGAGAGAGAGAGAGAGAGCTATGGAACGTTTATTCTGCCATGTGTATTTCCCCCATTATGGGCATTATTATATCTGTGATACAATAACACCATACTTCACAGACAGAAAGAAATGGCTGAAAGGAAAAGGAATAACAAACATATTTGTTCTCAGAGAGACTTTTATACCATTAAGACATACACAAAACTATATATACATATATACACGTGTCCCATGCAGAGACTGATATATCATATATCTGCCGAGTGAGCAGTGTGTAAGGCAAAAGAAAAAGGAAAGGTCTTACATATGATATGGTGATGTCTGGATAAGCTATGTTTAGGACTCCAGAATCAATCTACTTTGTCACAGGTGAGAACATATTCCATGAAGTGGGAAACAGCCAGTTTTGCGTTTTCCCAAATTGAGGGCTGCAAGCTGGAGTTTCTTTGTATATCTGGGAAAGATATATTCCCAAAGGGAAATGGCACCATGGACTTGTAAAACCTAGCATTTACTGGAGGAGGCAGATTTAGCCTCAGCCCAGACCCCTTTGCCCACACTAAAAAGTAATTGCTCAGTTAGGCTGCTGTAAACAAACAGAATGATCAGCAACTCTTGTTACTGTGTGAAGTGATGTCATTAAGCAGCCGTCATGTGACCCTTGTGATTTATCTCCACCAAAGGGAGATAATCGCCTTCTGCATCCATGCAAATTTATTTTTTTTTATTCATCATTATTATTTTCATTTTTCATGTTAACTTTTGTTGTATTATTTAACATCTAATGTTGTCTGAGGCAGCTAGTAAGGATAGAACTCACAACTCATCTGTAATATCTTTTATTAATATTAAAAGGAAAAGGAAAATTGTCTGGTTGCCAGTCAGAAAGTGAAAAACTCTTTGCATGATTACTGGCCTTCAAACTGATTACAAGAGTTTTGGTTATAAAGGAACAATGGAGGTGGACTTTCTGAAGTTGCACCAATTTCCTAATGAACTTGGAAGAACTGCAAAGTTACATTGAATCTTTTCTTTTCGATGGTCATTTTGGGATGAACACAATAAATGGCCAGCAGGTAGCCAGCACAGTTTTACTGGCTTCTCAGATGGATCCAAATATTTGCCTTCTCTAATGTTAACACACAGCTAGACATCTCCTTAGACTGCCCACTGAACTCTTGCCATTTGTTAAATTAAAGAAACCTTTAGAATTCTGTTTGTGTTGAAAGTGATGCTTGCTGAGAATATTTACAACTAACAGTGAAAATAATAATCGCAATCCAAATTGTAAATGCTGTTTTTTTTTTATTATATAAATTAGATCATAATTATATTAGTTTTATGCTGTTTTATTATTGTTATATTGTGGTAAAATTATTTTTACAAGTGTTGATCAAAAAGTAATTTTATAAGCTTTGGAATTCTTAGGCAGTTTTTGTTTTTTTAGCTATAAGCTATCAAGTATCTAAAAGCCCAGGGGAAAGATTTGTGGTGTTACTTTCTCTTTTCTTACCCATAATCCTCTTTCAAAATGGCTGCTTCTCTAGACAGAGAAAAAAAAAGAACTATCATAAAATTCCTGCTTTTGGTGCTGTAAACATTCACAGCAGGTTAGTGAATGTTTTATAAAATATTATATAATAAAAGATAAATGTAAAATTATATAAAAATAAGTAGTGTAAATAAAAATAATAATACAATAGACTAAGTTTATTACACTTTCTTTTGAAGAGAGTGTTTAGAAAACATTTATTAAAAACAATTCATTAAATAAAAAAAATGCTAAAATGAAGCCAGACGGTTTGTAAGAAAATAACTTGAATAAAATTTGATGTATAAAATTTTGTATAGGTGAGGCTCAAAGTGATGTTGTAAAAGAACGACAAAAATTTTTGTAAAAAAAGATACATGTATAAAATTTGGTTCCAAATTTGTAAAAAAAGTGGCTCAAAACCTTCCAAAATAAATTATGTAAACAGGTGTGGTTTAAAGAGATACATTTTGTGATTTTTTTAAATCAATGGGGAAAATATGTTAGGCTGCCTTGGTTTTCAAATTTTGATTAAATTCAGACCAGATCTTTGGCTATTTAAGAAGTCTGGTTTGTCAGACAGGCAGAAGGAATTTGGCTTTCACAAGTGAAAGATGTTGGCAGTTGCTTGGAGATTAACTTAGATGAAGAAGAGGAAAAAAGAAAGAAGCATCTCAGCATTGGAATAAAAAAAACTAAAAGCTGCCACTGATGAAAAGAAAGAAGCTGAAAGAAAAATAAAAAAAATAAAAGTAAAAAGGACAAATTTAGAGATATGATTATCTTTCTATAGTTGTTTGTGAAACTTTGTTACTTAAAAGATATTAACCCTAATTCTGAACTTTTATAGAAATACAAGATTTATCTAATTTTTGAATTAGTCTATAAAACTGAACTAATATCTAAAAAAATACACAGTAACACCTGTGAATTGTCAACAGGCAAAAGAATTGAAGTAAGTGAACACTGTTGATAATTTTGTTTTTACATGCCCAACAAAATTAGAATTAAAACTTCTTATTTTGTCTAGGTATTAGGTGTACAAAGGAAAATCTTGTGCAAGTTTGGTTTGTAAATGTATTTTGTGCTATTATTTTTTTTATGTCATTTAAATATCAATATCAAATATAAAAAAATATAAATTTCTTTCAAATTTCATACCGAGTTAAGAGGCTTATGTTTTTTTGTTTGCACCTTTCATAATACTTGAGGTAAGAGATTTGATGTTTTCTCTTCTCCTCTTCCATAAAAATCCTTTTAGTTTATGGAAAGGCTGAACTTGATGTAAGCATTATAAGAACATGGATCAGTAGTGTTAATGGCAGTCCAAGAGAGAATAAGCTAACCTCATTGACAGTCTAGCTGTTGCTGTGAATGAAGGTAAATTAAAACAGGCTTATGCTCTCATTCAAGCAGACAGAAGTGTCACTATTGTAAAATTCTGTGAATGTCTTTAGGTGAGCTATGGTAGTACCTGCAGTTTAGTGTAGTCTTTTACTTATACAATGGTCAATGCAAAGTAGTTTTTCAGAATGATGACGAGACTTTATAAAAGAGTTGAGGATGGTTGTTTCCCCCTAAGAGTTTCTCAAGCTGCACAAGATAGATAACAAAAAGATAGATTACAAAAGTTCTCTAATGATAATGGCTTCTATGCATGCTCTCATTCACAGGTAGAATACAATCATTAAAAGAAAAGAGCACATCAGGATTACCATGTTTTTGTCTTTTATTTATGTGTGTTTCTACTATGAAATTTATTGTAATTAAGAAAAAAAAGCCACAATTTTATTTAACAGTACCTTGTATTATACATATAGCAGATCTGTTCTCTCAGTAATGCAAGCATTAATTTCTGACAAATGAGAATCCCTTTCTTTCTGGTTTTCAAAGCAATATATGTCAAAAGAAAAATCGCAGTAAGGTTTTAGCAGTAAGAATATAAAAGCATTGGTAAATGAAACAAATAGCAAAAGTGGTCTCAGCAGCAGACGGTAGGTTTAAAGCTCCAAGTCCTACACTCAGGATTGTCCCACAAGACAATAGTGATTGGTTCATGAGTCTAGTGGCATAGTGGTTACAGGTTAAATCTCTGGGTCAGGTAGTTTAAACATTATTGGAAACAGAAGCAAGTAATCACTGAACAGTACTAAATAAGAACTAAATTAAGAAATAAGAAGTAGATTAAATAAAAGGTTCAGTTCAGAATTCCATGAAGGTTATCTGAATTGAGAAGCACCTGATGAAGGACAGGGGGTACAAGGGATGAAATATGGCAATGATAACAACAAAGATGAAGACAATAGAGTATAAATAATGTAAATAAGTATCGTATACAAATTGAATACCAAAACAAATTTTATGTAAAAAATATCGCAAAATTTGCTAATCAAAACAACAAATTCTATTTGTAACTTAATATTACTTTGAAAATTTTAGATTTATTCAGAGCCCTGTGAATGACTTACAACTTTTTGCCCCAAGACCAGCAGTCATCAAGGATAGTAGGCTATCACAAATTCTTCTGTGATGAAAAAGAAAAATTTACCTATTGTACTCTCTCAGAAGTTAATATTTAGTATAAGTTTTCTTGCAGAAAATAAAAAAATATCAAATGGGCAAATTTCTGAATTATATTTGTTATATATAGAAAATTTCTGCTTACTGTATTATATGATTTTAGTATTTGCTGTGGTTGCTATATATACAATTATTAGAATGAATGAAAGTTTTCATGTATTTGTTTAATAAATCCTACCTGCAATACCACAAGTCACAAATCCTACCTGCAACACCAGAAATGTAGGTCATGAATCTCACCTGTAGCAATACAGGTCACAAATCCTACCTGTAGAAATGCAGGCCCTGAATCCTGCCTATAGAAATGCAGGCCCTGAATCCTACCTGTAGAAATGCAGGCCCTGAATCCTGCCTGTAGAAATGCAGGCCCTGAATCCTACCTGCAGAATCAGAGATCACAAATCCTACCTATGATAAAACAAGTTAACTAAGTACTTATAATATTTTATACCTTTGTTAATAGTGCTATAAATTATATTTACTATCAGTAATCCTAATATTTTCTTCATTCTCAATTTTTCTAAAGTGATATGAGTGCAAAATGCATGATTTCCTTACACTGTGACATTTTAATTTCAATGGCAGAACAATTATTCACAATGTCTGCAAACCAAAATCTGCCATTTTATATATCCTGTGATAACTAGCTTGAATAAATTCTGATAGTGACAGTTTTGTTAGCTTCCTGTTTTTGCTGAGGCAAGCAGGTGTTAAAAACAAGTAGTTGGATATTTTAGATCTATTAATTCAATTAAAAACCTTGGCTTCAAAATAGGATCTATAATTGGTCAATTGTTGGTCATTATCTGGCATCCAATAGCCATGGTCATTATCTTCCTGCACTGTAAATTCCAAGCACTTCTGGAATAAACCTATGAATGTGAAACACCCAGTGAGGACTGCTCACTTCTAGACTAGTTTATGAGGTGTTATTTTATACCTGAGTGAAAAATTGGAAAATCAGGTTACTTTTGAATAGCTAAATTTTGAATTTCACTACTTTTTAGGTTTGAATCTTCACTACATTTTAGGTTATTTTTAAAAGCATTATCATTTGTCCCATACCCAGATGTGGTTGTAGGGTTGCTGTACAGTTGAGCACTTGTCAGTTCATTTTTTTTTCTCTGTCTACCTCTTTTTTTGCCAAAAGTATTCTTGTAGGATGGCAGTGGAAAGATTGTTGGTTCTGTTGATTCCAATGTATCTTGGAATGACTTCAAAATAATTTCCCCTCTCTGGTTTGTAGGCAGAACAACACAAATGCATGCAATCGTAGTGTTGTAATTTCATTGCCTTGATCAGGGAAAGCATTATAGCACAGCTTTATAAAATTTATGATTTAAAGCTTTAATTTGAAGCGTTACAAATTGTATATGGACAAGATACATGGCACAAGCACATTACTAAATCATTGTGCCAACAAATAAGACTTTCATTTACCTCAAAGAGAAATTATACTGAACAATTTAGCTATATTATGATGCAATATGTCATACAGTGGAGTAGTTTTAGTGCAATTTTCAATAAACAATGCAAATTAGAAACATTTTGTCTTATGTGTACCCAGTAGTATTATGGTGTTATATACACTTTTATCTACTTTGTTTTCATTATGATCTAACAAATCTTAATCATTGAATAGCCTTCTTTGTAAACTTTCACATTTATTTTACTCAGATTTTGCTTATCGAATACAGTAAAATAATTGCATATTTTGCTTGTGGTAATTTATAATTAGAATTCTGGTTTGAATATATTTTCCATTAAATGTATCTAATACAAAATATATCAACTTTATTTGGATTTATTCTTGAAATAGTAAAATTTTGAAGTCAGTTTGTAAGCAAAAACCTGTGGAAATTAGGTATTTCTGTACATTTTTTCAGGTGATTTTTAAAACTAAATTTTCAGAAATTGGTAAAAGCTATTAATCTAATTTTTGGTGTCAGTACTTATCACATCAAATGCCAGCTTTCACACTGGGGGCAATGTTGATTTTCTAAAAAAAAAAGTGAAAAATCAACCTGCCTTAATGTCCATTCCATACCATCTTAATTTGATTTTCTTGATGATAGAGAGATGAGGTTTTTCAGTGGGTTGGTTTTTTGTTTGATGATTTCTTAAACTACATCAGAAATGATGCAGTGTATGCAGGAGATGCCAAGGATGGTTCTGGAAAGTGCAATAACAGCTAATGAAATTGAGAAACCTATTTTCCTGAAAAATTGTTTTAAGAGATAGATTTTATAAATTTCAATTAACAATGAATGCTGAATGTTTCCTTATAAGGAAACAGCTAATATTAACATACTATAAAAACAGCAGCAGTAACACCTAATATGTAGCATATTATTTTCATGTGTAGTCTATACCATTTGTCATTAACAAAGTGAGATTGTAACTTATTTTCTGAATTGTTTTTAAAGTAAGTTTTGCCACCCTCAAGGTGGACTCATCTGGTTTTGCTTTATGAATTCAATATCATAACCAGGTACTTGCAAAAGAAGCCTTCGAGGGGTTTATTGATGAAAGAAATTCTAGATTTGGAGGACAGGCACAGACAACATAGTTGCCTGTCAGCAGAATGTGTTGAAATCAATGATGCTGCTTTTATTTGATTAAATTATACTTTACAATACAGATTTTAACTTTCATGTTACCTACAGTTCCAAAATGGCATTTCTTGACAGCCAAATAAAAATGAATACTGTCATTATTTGCTTTCAAAATCTTTTTAGGCATGATTCTTGAATAGTAATGCTAATGTTAGCCACTTCCTTGAGGAAACATTCACTATTCATTGACCAAGCAGACAGTGCTCGTCGAGTCACACTTTTCTTCACTCCCTGGTCATCAGGCTGGGATCGAAGTGTAGTATCTGTTCTCATCTCTGACAGCAATATTAGTTATTTCCTTATAAGGAAACATTTGGCATTCATTGATCAAACAGTGCAACATTAACATCTTGTTTATGTCATTATTTGCTCTTTAAGTTACATATGCTATTCATTTTAGTTGTTGCTGTTACTGAAAGGCCTCAAATAAGGATGCTTTATATTTCTTTATTTTTGCTTTTGTAGCACCATTCCATGAGGTTCAAAGAAGAGTGGTCTATGCTAAGACTTATAGGCTCTGTTGAAGCCATTTTAATCATTGATCTGAGAAAGCAATTGTATACAACTGACAGTTTAGATATTTCTGAACAGGTTTGACACCATGCATGACATCCAGTGGTGACATTCTTACTGGTTCATGCAGACATATTATTAAAATTATAAAATCTTAGCTCCTAGGCAGCATCTTCTCACTGAATTTATGGTATAATACTAGCAGTATGCACTGATGTCTGTCGTAAAAAGTCAATATGCCTAGGTTTTTTACCACTATGCATGTGCAAGAGGATATGTGGCTCCAACATTAAGCTGACTTGAGTCATATATCTAACTGCACAATAGCAAACAAATATAATAATACTATCCTGGTATAGAGGTTTCTTATCATCTATGAATGGAAATAAATAAGTATAAACCTTTTTCTTGGGAATATGTCTCCCAGACATTACAGCCTCATTAAATTAATATAATAGGGTTAAGTATATACAGTGGTAGCACCCTATAACTGAATCTTAAAATTATAAAAGACTAGTGAGCTGGTTGTTGGATTATCCAAAAATAATCTTGTATATTAATAGCTGATATATAATAGCTAAAAATATAATTAATACCATTGCTGTAAGTTCTGTGAAAGCTGAAAGAGGGTTTTTTTTGTGATGAAAATAATTTATTCTGACAAAAGAAATCATCTTGAAGTTAAAAATGTACAGATCTTCTAGTCATAAATTTGATAGGTCTTCCATTGGGACTGCAGTGATTCAGTTTGAATGTAGCAAAAAACCATAACACAGTTGATGGCATTAAAGTCAAAAAACATTATACTTCTGAACAGAAATATGATGAAAACAGAATTTTAATCTGGAAATATCTTAATAAATAAATAAACGTTTTCAATTAAATTATCAAAATGGCTTAATTATTTTTGATACTATAAAGTGATATGTTTTCATTCTCAGATAGAAAAGAAAATAAGCAGAATAGTTTCCTAAAGATTGTCTGCCTTTATAGAACCGGTTCCTGGAAGTTTGGGATGGCATTATTGATGACATCCATATAACAAGGATTGTTAAAAACATGGGTACTGCTTGTCTGACCATTGTTAGATTTTTTTTTTTTAACAAAAATTGCAAATTACATTCAAATATAAAAAAAAGAAGTGATTTAGAGATTACATAAAATTTGAAAACATTAAGAATCCTTTTGCAGTGCTCACTTGCATTATGTACATACAATTTGTGTACAGAGAAGAAACTGGTGAAATATCTTCACACTATTCCAAAAGAATGAATTCTCCTAAACGTACATGAACTTACTGTAATTTTCTTCAAGTGAATATTGATTTTTTTCAAGGTGGGGTTGGCTCTCATTCAATACTAACATATCTTAAAACTACACAAATTAATAAACAATAATACTCATTTTGAATTTCATAAAATATTTGTTCTCATAAAATCTGGTTGTAACTTTAAAAGCAAAGCCAATGTGGTCTCTCTTGAATCAATAGATTAGCCTGTTCTAGATCTTCTGTAAGATAAAGAAAGAGAGAAAGGAACCAACCAAGGAATCTTATCTGAAACATAGCAGGAAATCAAATGGGATTATTTTTTTTATTTTTTTAGTTTGTAAAATAATAGATAAGAACAGACCAAAATAGATAGATACAAAGGCTGCCGAATTATTCTCTGTGAACCCTTTCAAAAATCGTACCAAATAACCAAACAGAATTCTTTTTAATCCTCTCCTGATAAACCACCTCTCCAAGAAGTTTTCAGCATCTCCTTGTAAATAGAAAGTTAAAATGAAAAGACCAAGGAGGAAAAAGGAAAATTAAGAAATTGTTTTGTTTTTTTTAATTATATATTGTAATATTCAGAGCATCAAATATAATATTTTCTTTTTTAAGACAATCTACTATTTAATATTTTTATACTATTGTTCACCCAATAGAAGGCTCAAGAGCCACATAAGATAGAGGGTTACTGAATGAGACTGTTGTAATAGGATGAAGAGATGTATATTATGAGAACCTGTAGGATAATGGTTGAATCTTAACTTGAAGAGATTAAGATTGTAGTGATCAGGGAAACATCATATTCAAAGAATTTCTTTTATAGTATCTTCACTGTTAGTTTTGACTTGGTTAATTTTTTAACCTATTCTAAGTGAAATTATGCACTGTAGTAAGTCTGCTATTAAGTTTGTTTTACTGCATTGTGGTATTGCTTTTTTTTTCTTTTTTACTAAAGTTCACCCAGTAAATGACACAAGAACTCCTCAAAGTAGAGGGCTACTGAATGAGGTTTATAAGAGGAGACAGTAATAAGTGAAGATTATGAAGATAAGGAAAATAGATAATGACTGACTCTTGACTTGAAGAGTTTAAGATTTTAGCATTCAGGAAAGCATTCATTTGGGCATCTGCTTCACAACGTAGCAATTCTTGAGAAAAAGCAAAACTTCCTCCATACAATTGGAATATTTAGGAAATGAGGGTGAAATTGACACCATGGACATAGCATGGCAAGTCTTAGCTGTTGTTTGTTAACATGTAATGCTTCAGCCATACCAGTCTCACTTAATATAAGGTTCTTCATGTTTATTGGAAACAGGAGAAAATGAATGTACTTTTTCTCCTACACTCTTACCCTTTTTACCTGCAAAGTTAAAACCACAAAGATCTTCTTGTTTTTTGTTTTATCAGGTAATGGAAAATATATAATAGTTCATTATTGACTGCTTTCTGTTGTATATAAAAATATTATTTATAACAATGCTATAGTTTGAGGTCATATAATAAATTAATGGTCCGTTATCAGATGATCACCCAACGACCAAGGTAAAATATGCTAACAGTCTCTTCTCATACTTCTTGCTTTCTAGTCAACTTTGATCTTTAAAAATTTAAATGCAATGTCAATCATTATCTTCTATCTTCTTAATTTCTATTCATTTATTGTTCGCTCTCTTTAGAAATGCTTACTTTTTTCTCATATTCTTTCACACTCAGTAAACCCTTGTGTCTTAATGGCTTTACTGCTGTGTTTGGGGGTGAAATGATTTAAAAAAAAATCATTATTGACTGCTTTTTGTTGTATACAAAAATGTTATTTATAATAATGCTATGGTCTTATGTTGCGCCATACATCAATTGTATAACATTAATAGATGGTCTCTTGATCACCAACTGATCAAAGTATCATTTGAGTTTTATTATGTGGTACCATCAAGTTATAGTCAGTCATTTGGTAAATAAATATCAAATAGAAGAAGGTTCTTATGAACAACTGAAAGCAAAAAAAAATAATAAAAGAAAATAATGATCCCATCAGTTATCTGCCAAGTGAACAATAACAAAAAGACAATAGAAGATAAATGCCAAGAACCATCTCTGAAGGTCTTTTTTTCCATCTACATTTCACAACAGAGGTCGTTTTTCTTTTATATAACATTCTCCTTCAGGATATGGGAGATTATGACTCGCCACAACTTCCAATCTTTTATTTGATAGCATGTTTGAAAGCTTTTTTTCAACAGGGAATATTAAAAAAATAATATAGGATGTTACCTTAAATGTCAATGGAATTCCATCCATGTTCTCTACTTGAGCCAATTCAAAACAATGTTCTTTTTGTGAATTTATTACAAATTTATGAAATTGTAATATTTAAAGAAATAATTTCTGTCCATTATTGTTCTCCCTCCTTAATAATATTTTTTGTTATGTTCCTTCACACTCAGTCTTAGTGGCTTTGTTGCCTTAATTGAGGTGAAATGACTAAAGAAAAAAAAGAAAGTAAGTTTTATATGTCATCAAATAAAGTATTCTAAAATCCTATATTTTTATACTAAAGCAATATTTGACTGCAGGGACTGTCTTCCTTCATAAGTCACATGACCAGATTTGGTCAAAAGGTTGTTGCAAAGCTGAGCATCTAACCAATTCCATCTGGGTTTAAAGCTGGAGAAGCATTCCTTCATGTAGTGTGTCTTGGGCAAGTAAAATTTTGGATTTGTTTTCTTTTACAGCTTATCAATACTTTGTTGGGAATTTAAAGCTGAAACATATTTTAGATTGTAAGAATAATTCTTTTTGTGCAAATGAATATTTCATTAATAACTTAGTGAGAATAACAGTGATTTTTCCACATATAATCCTATTATTTAACCCACAGCTGAAAGGAGAAGGATGGATTCATACCATTCCCCAAAGGTATTTGCATGTAAATAAATGTAACAAACCCAACTGGAATTCAATCTTGGCTCTCAAATCTCTAATCCTGAGCCAAAATCCATTGCACTGCCTGTTCAAGTTAACCTGGTGGATCTTATCCCTGTCCAGGTCAAACCAAAGCTGATGTCCTCCAACTTGAAGGCTTGACTTGGTCATGGACACATGGCTGTTGATTCCATTAGTGGAACCATCCACCCTGGCCATTGAACTCAGTCTAGGAAGCCCTCTTCCAATGAATGCCATGTCGACACCACACTGGTTGCATACATAGCCATGGAGCCCAGTCTATCCAACTGTGCTGTCCTTTGAGAAGTCTTATTTTCTAATCCTGCAAGGTTTTGTTTTATTCCATTGCAATTAAATCCCTTTCTGATTTATTCAGCATGCTGGCTGGATGTGAACCCCATAAAGGCAAAGAACAAAAGCTGTTTTTTGAGCATAGGCTCTGAGCATCACATGAAGCAAGATCCTGCAATGAAAGTGACACTAGTTAATTGCAGACATTCACACCAGAAAAGGAGATGCCCCTGGGGACTGCCAGATCTGCTTAAAAGCAGGCCACCAATAATGACCACCAGCAGTTGTGGGCCATCATGCCACCTGCTGATACACAGGATGCTACTGTCATTGCTGCCATGGCCACTCATTTCAACATGAACATTATCACTCTTAGGCTTGACTAATCACCTGACTCTTCACATACAGAATCCAGCAGAATATCACCACCCAGCTACAATCCTTCCTCATTGCTGACACGATCACCTTGGCAAACCCAACTCATTTCAGTGGCTGACTACCCAGCTTTGACACCGCCAGGTTCCCAATCCCAGACCATCACTATTTATAACATCTCAACATTGACACCAACCAGCTACACCAACCCTTCGTCATCTCAGCAACCCACCACCATTACCTTGGCATACCGACTCACGACAATCATTCTTTTTCCAGTCATCACCATGACCCAGTTTCATCTAATGACCAATCCCTCATCACCTCAGCATAGTGACTCTGCAAGGCAAGCAAGCAACTTCAACTTCACAAGCATGCAACTCCATTTTGTAGAAACATAGACCTACTGGCTACACTAATACTTCATCACCTAGGCAACCAACACACCCTACGATGAATTGACCTACCATCATGATCTCAATTGACAAACATGCATGGACCCAACCAATGACTATATAGGTCAACTCCTGGCACTACCCTTACACCTAATCGCCAACCTGATGATCAGCAACCAAAATAGGCATTTCACCAATTTTCTGACAACTCTGTAAGAAATCTTGTATATTAACAAATACATGTTCAAAAACCTAATCCTTGTTATTCCTTTCCTTTTGCAACCAAACACTTATTATAACAGTGTCTTGAAGTATGATGGAGTAATGTATAGCAGCTTGGATTGAGGAATCAGAGAGCTGAGTCTGAATTTTAATCAAGTTCATTAGATTTACATGCGCAAATACCCTTGGGAAAGGTATGATTCCATCTCTTTCTCCCAGCTATGGGCAAATAACAGGACATAATGGGACAATCTAGAAGGAAAACTGAATTAAAAACATCCTGGACAGGATTGAGCTCCACCAGGCTGTTTTTCCAAAGAAACACCACTGCTACTGTGGCTGCAGTTGATGTGGTGCCTCTATGACTGTAGGCTGTTACAGGATTCATAATTGTGAGGTTTCTAGACACCATACTCACCAATAAAGGATGGTGGAGAAACCAGCTTAGTCATCAATGACCTGACAAGTAGTATTGGGTTACATGGTATCAAGTAACAATAGTAGAGTGATCTGATATAATTAAAATTAATTAATCTCTCTTAAAAACCTCAATACTTAAATATGGCAGCTATTTTTACCGAGTTTATATGATCTCTATTCAAAAACAAAAATAATATTCAAAACTGATAGTGTCTTTTGATTTGTTTATTTCTTTTTTTTCCCAATTTGATAAAAAAAAGATAACCTTTTTAAGATTTTAATTTAATTAAGAAACTACAATTACATTTTGAGAAATTTTTCAGATAATTAATCCCATAACTTTCTCTCCCTCATGAAGACAGGGTTAGAAGGTTTAATCTAATAAATAATTAGCTTCCTTGTTTTGGGAAACAAAGTGCAAAAGCACTAAACCCTAATTTCAGTTAAATTATTTTTCATCCTAACTTCAGTTCAAATTTTAATTATCAGCTTTTGATTTATTATACAATCAAAATGTTCCCTGTATCATTTAGAAACGTCAGTTTGAATTTATTTTAAACTGATGAATCTTTTGTCTTTCAAGAGACAGGAATTGGAAGTTAACCATTTATACCTGTTCACCTAAATTTAATTTTTCCCTAGTTTCCTTTCTTCGTTTATTCTTATTGCATTGTACTGATTAGCAATCTACCTTCAGCCACTATTTATCATTATTCCTTTACCTACTGTTGCTGGGAAAATTAGACGTCTTGTTTACTACTACAAATCTGTCGATATAACCCACAATCTAAATTGGAACTGTTTCTATTACACTGTTTTATTTGACTTCCATTTTGCAGTCTGTTAAATTTGATCTTGGTTCTTCTCAAATTTATATAAATTAAAGTTTTATTTCTGACTTTCAATATATCAATTTATTACTTACATTATATACAGTCAGATTAATTTCCTCATTTCTGTTGTTATGATCTAATGTTTTGGCTTTTGTGCTCTCTTGCCTTCTTCCGGTGGCTGTCGGTCTGGGTAACCTTCAGGGAATTTCAAACTGAACCCTTTATTCAATCTAAAGGGATAGAATGTTCTCATTCTGCTGTTCATATCTAAGAATATTTTGGTTTGGTTTCTTTTGTTTTATGGCACATCAACTTCAATGGGTCATTTAATGCTGACAACTTTTTTTTTTGGTAATATTTTTGTTTTGTCAAAAATCTATTTTTGTTAATATTTTTTTCCTTAAAAATGTATAGCTGATAATATTATTTTCCCAAAACATATAGCTGGTAATATTATTTTTCCAAAATGTATAGCTGATGATAATATTTCTTCAAAAATGTATAGCTGGTAATATTATTTTTTCAAAAACATATAGCTGATAATATTATTTTTTTAAAAAACGTATAGCTGGTAATATTATTTTTCAAAAATGTATAGCCAGCAACACTAATTTTTCAAAAAAAAATGTATAGCTGGTAAAATTTTTTCAAATACGTACAGCTGGCAACATTATTTTTTTCAAATACGTATTATCAGAGGCTTGCTGTTTATCGTCATACCCAGGATGCAGATGTAGTTTATCGTCATACCCAGGACATGGATGTAGTCTGGGTGTTAATTATTTACCCATAGCTGAGACCCTAACAGATGCTACCACCCCGGGTCAGGGTTTTCCTAGGAACACCAGCAATAAAGAGGTGGTTCCACGCTCCTCAAAACCTCCTGATCAGAGGCCTTGCTGTTAGATGTAGTTTATCGTTTTACCCAGAACACAGATGTAGTTTATTGTCATACCCAGGATGGAAGAATATTTTGCTTAATTGTTCAGTTATTGCTAGTTGTGTTTCCACTGAATCTGAAAGGGCTACCATATCAAACTAAAACACCCATTCTCATATGATCACAGAAGTTAAGCAATGTCAAACCTATTCAGTACATAGCTGAGTGACTGCTTGAGAATACTGTGTGCTGTAAGCTTGGATGTGTGAGTGGTGTAATGGATAATGGCTCAGAATTGGAATTCCGAGAGCTGAGTTCCAATTCTAGTCAGATTTATTATGTTTATGTGCATATACCCTTGGGAAAAGTATGAACCCACCTGTCTTCCCCAGCTATGGGTTAATTAGTTTGAACTTAAATCAGTAAATCAATATCTCCAAAAATTTCTTACAATCTAAAATAAATATTTTCTGGCTTTAAATAACCTGCAAAAAGTTGATAAGCTTTAAAAAAACAATCAATCAATCAATTGCTGAATCCTTACTAACCAGCTCAGGGACTAATATGTCACCAAATTCTTTAATCCTGTAGGACTAACCTGAACCTATTTTAACAACAAAGATGAGGACATTAGTCTGACTATAAATAATGACCTATAAATTCAGGTAGAAAATATCAATTTATGAAAAAAAAAATCATTTTTATCATTTGACCTTTCCTTAAATCATCAACTTCTGCACAAGGTCACGTTATTTAGCAACCTTTTACCAGGTTTCTTTTGATAACATTCTATAATTCTATTCTCCTGTGAATGAACAATCAACAGATTGAGCATAAATTCCTTCATCCTTTCCTTATTATGCTCAGCAGAAGCATCAAATTTTCAGTATTCTTCTATGTGCCATGTCCTTTCAGGACATAGGAAGTTGTGGAGATCCATATTCGCCTGTCTTGTGAGGCTGTTAGGAATTTTCCTCCTTTTGCTAAGGGCCACCTCCTCTTGGTTCCATCATCCATTCCCACAAGCTCATCAGGTAACTGCCTTGACCTATCTCAATTGCCCTCAGTATGCCCTATGGGTTTAAGTTTTCCAAGCCCTCTTTCCTCATTATATGTTTAAGGAATTTCAGCTGTCTTTTTTTGAATCTGAGTATAAATATTCTTTTTGTTGCCATTTTCTTTAAAACTTCCTTGTTACTTGTTCCATTTATGGAATTCTCAGCATCCTTCTATAGAAAGACATTTCTACTGCCTCTAGTTTTTTTCCTCATCTGTGGGGAGATTGTTTCAGCAAACTTGGATCTTTGTGCCCACAAAAATCAGTGTGTCAAAACGATGGTGGATGGTATTTCTTTTGACTCCACTATTATTTTAACTACCTTCACTCCTTGGCAATGTTTATTGTTTTAAAAAGTGATCATTAGAATTGTAATAAAACCTAAACATATGATGAAAATGAATTTATACATAAAAACTAATTATTCATTAGATTATGTATTTACACTAAATATTATATTATTTATTGGAATGGTTGGTAAATCATTGGCTAATTGCCAATCAATTTGAAATTTATAAAATGGTAAATAATAAGGGTTTCTTTACAGTTGGTTCACGTAATAATTTAGTAAATGTTTACAAATTTATGATCAAAAAATTGTTTTCATATTTATTTCTTTATAAATTGGTAAATATATATATTGCATTAGTTTTAATTGTATTAGTCTTTAAAATGTGGTAAATATAAAATCATTCTTGTAAATAAACATTAAAAATGTTAAAATAATAGAGGTGTCAATAGAAAAATCATCCTTATGACATTCTATTTTTTTGCAGGTATGAACGTCCAAGTTTATCGAATTTTCTTTTTCTGTAGAGATAGTGCCACAATCACCAGTATCAAAAATCGTTTCTGTATATTTGAAATCAGGTAAAAACTTTACCTTACCCTTGTATTAGCATTGCCAAATGAAAAAGATAGTGATTTTGGCATTAACTAAAAAAAACTACACAAAGAAACACTATATCCAATTTTGATGTCAGCATCTATCAAGTTTGAATGTGTGAGAAAACTGGTTTTCATAAATGGCTGACTAGAATTTTTAAATGCTCAAACAAGTGAAATATATTGCATTAAGTTAAAGAATTTATCAAATTAGATAAGAGAAAGACCTGAAAGGCATAGAGAAAGTCTTTGACAGTTATTTCCCAAGTGGGTGCTATTACTTACTGGAAGGGATTTGGAATTAGTAAAATTGAAAGTAGTAAGGTGTTAGCAGAAGAGGACATTGAAGGTATGCAGATTACTGGGCAAAAATGTACTGGATACATTCACAGAGCTTGGTTTTGACAACCTTTTCATTTTAAGAATCAAATTCTTTCTTTTGGAAACAAGAATATTTCTATGGAAATGAGAATTTTCTCTTTTTTTTTTTTATTTCTCAAATTTAGTGAAACACTGTTAGTCAACTCCTGTACTACCAAAAATACTAACATGATTTAATAATAGAGTCACCAAATGACTTTAAAAACAAACTGGTTCCACCTAATAAAGATAATCTATCAGATTATTCCACTACTTTAGAATAATCTCATTTTAAGAATTTCATTGGGTTGTCTTCAGTGGTCATTCAGAGGGGAGGACTAAACAAGTTAATTTTGGATGCAAATTAATCCTTTTGTTCAACATTTTCTTTATTCTAAACAGTCTTTGATTTGTGCTGGTGATGTAAATTTATTTTGACGTTTTTCTTCTAAAATCTACAAGACATTCTGAAATCTGAAGCTGCTCATAGACTTTTTTTAAAACTCGAAATTTAAGATTTGTAAGTAAATCCATGAAATCAACTCTTATTAAAAAATACATAGATTCAGATAGAAATTTTTCAAAGAGATTTCCTTTTAATTGAAATTATTATGTTCTATCAAAAATATTTTCATTTTTTTCTCTCTAAAACTTATTTTAAGCTTTTAGTGTTATTGTTGCACTGATGGAAGACATTCTTTTTAATACCAGACAAGCATTAATTATATTTTAACATAATGTGTAAGTACCTATTGTTTTTGAGTTTTTTCCGTGTATATTGTTGATAAAGTAATCAAAATTATTGTTCAGCTGGTATAAAAAAAAATCTCCCACTAGTGGTACTCAAAGGTTAAATATACATCTAAAAACTGATTTCACTATATCGCTGTTATTATAATTTAGTCTTTATTTTCAAATGTTAAAATGGCAGATATAAATATTGGAATTTGGGCAATTTTCAGACATTATTTTAAATTGGGCCTCAATGCTGCTAAAGCTCTTTGCAGAATTTGGGATGGAATGGGTGCGACATAAATACTTACACATTATTTAAGCATAAATTGAAACGTGTATTAGTGGAAATAGTTTAAAATTTTGCATAAGGCTTCCTTACATTCTTTTGTTTTATTGCTCACAGTTTAATTAAATATAGCGGCTCAAACAAAATGTGATCAAATTGTCACATTGAAAAGTATTGTGAGGTTATAAAACAGTTGAATGTTTGAAGAAAAATTGTTTTTACTGCATTGCAAAAGTTTCAAGAGGAGCAAACAATTTGACAAAATCCAATACCAGGAAGAAATTGTTCAATTTATACCAGGAGAGTCTGTTGAGAAGATGGTAAAGAGAAATCCATGAAGAAGCATGAGGAAAATGGCAAAAGAGCTGAATATTTTGGATAGGTCACTAGGGAGGATTTTGAAAGAGGATTTAGGGTTAAAACCATACAATATTAAATGATGATAGCTGCTCTTGTGTGCCTCCAATCAAAAACGGTTTGGTGGAGGGAATAAAATGTTGGAGGAGATGTAGTGTGCCACACACAAAATTTTTATTTGGATGGACAAGAAGTTCTTCACTGTGAAGGCTGTGGCCAACTACCAAAATGATAGAGTTTATGCCACTTCACCAGGAAACATTCCCAAAGGTATCAGAACATATTTCAAGAGAGAGAAATTAACAGGTCTCATGGTTTGGGCTGCTGCTGCTTCTGATGGCATGAAATTGCCCTTGACATTTATTGAAGAAGGAGTGAACATGAATAGCTGTGTTTACCAGCAAATGCTGGAGTGAGATGTGTTACCCTGGTTGTCAGCCACATTTGTAAGTTGCTATGTCTTCACTGAAGATAGAGCTCCCATGTGCATAGCCAATTTGGCACAGAACTGATGCAAGAGACATTTCCATGTATTTTTTGACAAGTTAATTTGGCCTCCATCAAGCTCTGACATTAATCTTGTGGATTTTGTGATATTGCACATATTGGAGTATATTGTTTCATGTGGCTCATTCTCAAGTGTGGTAGACCTGCAAAAAGCTCTTATGAAATTGTGGTACACTTTGAGTGAAGAGGTGTTGAAGAAGTCATGCACTTTAGTTGAGAAGAGATTAAGGGCTATAGTGAAAACAAACATTTTGAAACAAAGATTAACAGCTATAGTGAAAACAAACATATTGAATTATAAATCTATGTAAAATATTATCAATAATTATAATCAACCTGTCAACTTTCATTAAACAAATGCTAAAAATTATTTTATGATAAATTGAATAATAGGTAAATATATATTCTACACTCAGTAAAAGGAAACAAAATAATATCTGACCATACTGTCCGAAACTAGTTTAAGTGTTTTAAAGATGGTGACATGTCCCTTGAAATAAAGCCCAGAAATGGATGACAACCAGATGCTGATTATGGGGCTTTAAAATGCAAAGTAGTAGATAAACTGACCACTAACAATTAACATTTTTTAAAAGAGCTAGAATCATTAAAAGATAACATAAGTTTTGTTGAATAATTTGTTTGTTTTTTATGGCTTATCAACCCTTGTGTGTTATTTAAAGCTTTTGCAAGTAAATATTGCACAAACAATTTTTTTTTTAGAGATAATGATTTTTCAAATACAAATTCTACTATTTAACCCATAACAGAGGGAAAAAGAAATGGATGCCTATGTTTACCAAATGTATTTGCACTTAAGTAAATGTAATGAACTTGACAGGAATTTGAACCCAGCTCTCCAATTTTTCATTATACCATCTGCACATCTGACAGAATATGTAGAACATTATATAAACTCCCCAAAACATATAGAAGATCTCAGTAGAATCCTGTAATTTTAAAAAAAGACAAAAAACAAAAAGAAACTTTCCTATTGGGGATTGAGGGACAATGTGAATGAATTGAAAAATTGAGGGGTAAGGTGAGGGATTAAACACTGGTGGTGGGGGTGATCATGACTGGCCAGCAGTGAGGGATTGTGGATGAAGATGATAGTTATAAAAGAAAAATTAAGACAAAGGGAGGGATTCGTTGTTAAAAAAATGAACAAAATACATTTTTATGCCAGCTCAGCTGAATACACATCTCTTTCAAAGAATACTGTAAATCCTGATACTCAATAACTTCCTTAGAAATCAAATAATGCTACAAACTTCAATAAAAATTTACATTTTTGGTTTGGTTTCTCTTTTCTTCATATTGAACACGGTTAAGAGTGATCCAACAATTTGAGACTTTGATCTTATAATTTTGTGGCCTCCAGTTTCAATGCATCAGTGCTCATATCTCACATGTAAGATAGTGGATAAGTATGATTCTTAGTTACAACTTCTAGATTTAAGAACAAAGGCAGAAAATAAGTTAAAAAATCTTAGCTTTTGGGAATTGATAGACAATGTGTATAGGAATTAAATCCTATATATATATATTTTTCAACCAATAAAATCCCATCAGAAGGGTTGTTTAATAAACAATCATTACAAGGACAAATACTGCCAAAATACTTGAGGATGTAGTTGTAGACCTACCACATGTTATTTTGAGACTATTTAGAAAATAATAATAACTCTCTTCACCACTCCTGCAAATTCAAAAAAAGATTTTTGTGAGCCAGTGTGAAATTATTTTCTAACCAATAAACCTTGTATTAAAAAAAATTCACACCTCTATGTGAAATTAGATTTTGTATCCCCTTATGGATATAAAAATAGAAGTGTACTGCTTCTCCAGGCTCACAACAACTACAGAAGCCAGTTTGATCTACATGTGCATACACACACATACAAACAATGGAAAATATGACAGCCAGCAGCCACCAATTAAGGCGCTGTCCATGCACACAAAAGAAGCAACCACCTTCTAAGCTTTTGTCTATGAACTCACAAACATATTAGGCTGATTGTCATGAAGTAAGTCTGTCCACACATTTTACATCATATTAAGAAAACTTAATTACTTTATAAAACAAACTCAGATAATAATTTTGAAATCCTGATCTTGTAATTTCATGGCCTTCAGTTCCAGTGCTCTATATAATATCAGTGCTCATATCTCACATGTAAGATAATTATAATTTCCAGTTACAACTAGATTTAAAGACTAAGGCAGAAAATAACAAAAAAAAGTCAAAAAAAAAAAAAAAATACCCCAAAAAACTCTACCTTTTGGAAATTGAGAGATGAGGTGGATGAAATAAGAAACTGAGGTGTAATATCAGGGATTAAACACCTTGTGCCAGTAAACACGTTCTTTTATGTCTATTTTTTTTTATCCATTTCCATTCACTTCAGGTGGATTTTAGTCACCTGTGCATCTTGTAACTCCTTTGGTTTCATTTGCTTTGGCATCTCACACGCCACAATCCCAGATGCCTTTCTTCTCTTTCAGTCTTTGCAGCAATGTGCAGATGTGAAAAGTGAATGTGCCATAAAAAAGGGTGCGAAGGTAACTACAACTGGCAACAGGTGGTGGGTGTAAAAGAAAAATCAAGAAACAGGTAGCCTTTTTCCCTTTTCAATGGTCATGAGATTCATGTGGACATGTTGTCAACAGAAAAAAGGAAGTCAGGACAGAGTGTGAAAAGTTAGCAGATGTTTTAGCAGACACAGAAATTGATTGATTCATTCATTTTTTATGGTTTATCAGCCTTTTGTGGGTTATTTAAAGCCAAAGCATATTTTGGATTATAAGATTTTTTTTTTCTTTTGCAAGTGAATATTACATTAGCAATTTTGTGAAGATAACAATGATTTTTCCAGATACAAATCCTGCAATTTAATTTGAACAAAAGTGAATATAACAAACCCAACTGGAACTCAAACTCAACTCTCTGGTTTCTCATTTTGAGCCACTATTCATTACACCACCTGCACATCCCCCCAGACAAAGAAAGATAAGACAAAAATTTGTTTGTTTTGAGAGAAACCCAGGTGAGTCTAAGCTTTAATTTCTCCCCCTCCTCCAACTATAATTCTCCATGATTAAAAGACAAATATACTTTTGATACACCCTAATAGAAAATTATTATTTTATTAGACTAATAATCTTACTTAGAGATGATTTGTTTATGGTAAATCAAACAATATTTTAAATAAATGCTGTTTTTGGAGATCACCTGCATATAGATAGAAAATGTGTTCAGTAAATAGGTAAAACTAGAAAAGGGTGTAAGATAAGTATGTGTCTTCTCACTGGACTTATTCAACCTATACAGTGAGGCAATTCTGAGAGAAATACAAGTCCTACCAGGATTCATTATTGGTGGCTACAATCTTAACATAAGATATGCAGTTGACACAGTATTGTTAGCAGACACAGAAAGGAAACTGCAAGAACTCCTACAGAAGGTAGTGAAGGAAAATGAAAATAAAGGACTAAGCATCATTTCCAAGTAGACAGAATGCATAGTTGTCAGCAAAAAGAACTGTCCAACATGCAAATTACAAATTGGAGATATCAAAATCAAACAAGTATAACAATTTAAATATCTGGGAAGTGTTTTAACAGAGGACGGAAAGTGTGACACTGTATCTGAAGGCAAACTGGGATAGTGAAAGATGCCTTCTAAAAGCTAAACAAAGTATTAAGAAACAAGAAAATTTCATTAGAAACAAAGAAAAGAGTACTGAACTGTTATTTAATATCAGTCCTCCTATATGGAAGTAAATGCTGAACAATCTTCTTGCAGATGGAAAAGAGATTTGAAGCACCAGAAATAATGTTCTGCAGAAAGATGCTGAGAATACAATAAACCAAATGTGATCAATGACAAAGTCTTTGAGATGATGGAAACAAAAAGAACACTTATACTTAATATCAGAAAGAGTTGAAATTTCTAGGGTACATAAGGAGGAAAGATTACTTGGAAATTTTGATACTCACAGGACAGATTGTAGGCAAGAGAGAGAGACAAAGTCAGTGTATAACTTGCCTAAGATTGATTAAATTGATGGTGGAGTAGGTTTTGCGAAAGATAACAAAACGACAAAATTTATTAAGAGCTACAATGGACAGGAAATTGTGGAGAGTCATGATTGCTAATGTCCTGAGGGTCAAGAGGATGATTATACTTTTGTTTAATAAAAGTTTAAGGAGTTCAATTTTTGTACATTGCTTTAGTAGATACTAATTATACAATTATGACAGAATAAAATAAATCAATTCCTGTACTACTCAACATGTAATTTAATAATATAGATATTAAGTGACTTTTATATGTGGGTAGTGTAACAGTTATGGAAAGTTTAAATTTCAGCTTTGTTGGCAATACTCTTTTTCTTACTAATAACCTTGAGAATAACATGAATTAATTTCTTCCTATTCAATCTATGGGTTAATTATCAGGGTAGACTGGGCTCTCTAGCTTTGGATGGAAGCTTGTTTAAATGAAGCACTATTCTGAATTCCAAACTCAGTGAGAAAACACCATCTTTCATAATAATATATAATATAATCATAGCAATATAATAAGATTATGTTGTAACCTAGAGAGGGTTACTGAATGAGGAATAACCAAAATGGAAGTTGGAAATGAAATGGTAATCTCTATAACATCAACAAAATACAATACTCGCCAGCAGCATGAAGTAGGGAAACCACTGCTAGTGGTGGACTACTTAGCATATTACCCCCGCTTACAATAGTGTCCAATGTATTTATGAGGATTTGGACATACCCATTAATGTTCATATGTGCGGTATATAACAGATTATATAATCATAGCAATTCACAGATAATAAAGAAAAGGAATATGTGGAGAGTCATGATCACTTACACCCTGAAAGGACATGACAAAAAAAGTAACTTTAAACCAGATTGATTTCATATAATGAAGCTAATCAGTATAATATGTCACATATATTCGTGCATTATTTTTCATATGGATGTGATGCATGGCATCCAACTTGTTCATAAATGTTTAAACTATCAGCTATATAATTCCATTTTATCAAATTGATGTTGAAAATGGTTTCAAGTGAATGAACACTGTAGGTCTTAAAGAATAATCTTCATTAGATATTGCACTGGTGCTACAAAATCCCAAACTTTACCAAATAGCAAAAATCATATGACTTGAAGACTTGAGTTTGGAAAAGAAAATAATGGTATAATTTTCGCACAACCTTAAACAAAAAGTTAGGAAGGAAACTCCTATCAATACTAGAAAGAGTTGATAAGTTAGTGGGCTTGAAAAACCTATTTTCCTGAAAAGCTATTTTAAGAAAGATTTTGTAAATTTCAACCAACAGTAATGCTACCTGTTTGGTCAATGAATGCCAACTATTTCCTTATAAGGAAAGGGTTAATCTTATTAGCATTTGTGTAAATTTTGACTGAAATAAAGCAAGCAGATTTATAAAATAACTAGCAGTAGAGCTCGGCGTTCCCTGGGGATGTAACTGTAAGAGATAGATCAAGTATCGACCATCATAAAGACTGAAAAATAAAATTGACAAAGATTATTGTTTAAGGTTGACAGACATGCATGTCTTAATTAGATTTTTTTTTTTTTTTTGAATTGGACAAACCCAAACTCAAACAAAAACTTTGTTTTCAATCGTTACAAGTCTACCGATTGAATAGAATTTTATTATAAACAATTGTCTTGTAAATGGAATTTTTAAAGCATTCTGAATGTAAAAATAAAGAAAAAAGTGTGCAAGACAATAAGAAACACCACCTGCCAAAAAAAAAGTGAAGTTTTGTTGAAATCGGTTGAAAAATGTAGGAAATCTGATCCCATATATAAACGAACGAACACACACACACACACACACACAAACAACCTGGGTTTTATAATAAGTATAACTTGATATGAGTTGTCCCCCTTTCGTTCTGGCGACAGTGATGCCTCTTAATCATGTTTTCAAATTGATTTCATGCAAAAACAATTGTGTTTTTCCAATTTTTGGTGCCGTCAGAACCACCGCAAGGTAATTTTACGTAGTCCTGTGAAGTTTTGTTGAAATCGGTTGAAAAATGTAGGAAATCCGATCCAATATATAAACGTACAGACACACACACACACAATCTGCGTTTTATAATAAGTAAGATTAAATCTTGCCCTGATTCAAATAATCGACATAGAAGTAACCAAATAAATTGCCAGCA
The DNA here is from genome assembly GCA_903632075.3 of Acanthosepion pharaonis. NCBI lineage: Eukaryota > Metazoa > Mollusca > Cephalopoda > Sepiida > Sepiidae > Acanthosepion > Acanthosepion pharaonis. The sequence continues at coordinate 376,619 of CAHIKZ030001391.1, read as the reverse complement.
TTCCTCTTTTTGAGCAAAATGACAAAAGTACAATATTTGCCTTCACATAACATGCACCCTTAAATAAGACACCCCTCTATTTTACAAGGATATTTTGTGGAAAAAGATTTTAGTATGTTTCATCATATATATATATATATTGAAATATATTTTAAAGTACTTTTGCAGAGGGAAATGTATGGTTTTGTGTCGGCAAATACAATATTGTAACAGTCTACTGGAATAAAGTATGTAATCATATATTGTAACTTTAACCTTCAAAAAGAACTAAATTAAATTTGCCAAAGCAGAAAAGAAGTACTGGTATATTTGTATTAATGAGTACTGGTACATATAAACAAAGTAAACTGATATAAAGCAGTCAGTAAAGTACAATGTGTATGAATTCTTATAGATAATTACGGTACATGCAGTCAAGCAAAATATTTCATTGAATATTACAATAATATGCAACAAGCAACAGGGAAAAAACTGAATGCATTCTAACAGAAACTGGTATTTCAATATGTTATTACTAGTAACAATTCTTATGCCTAGCAGGCTCTCTCTCATCTGATGCCCTAGCCTACTGGTACAATACTCAGTTGTCTCCCATCTGTAATATGGCTGTATTAAGCCCAGAGCAGTTTTTCGGTACATTTAAAAATAAATTATGCAAAGGTAAATATGGTCTATATTTTTTTCAAATACCATGTCCTATCAGGATGTAGGCATTTATGGCTCATCATATACTGCTAATTATTTTGAAATTGTCATGACTTCTTGGGAAAGATAATGAAATGATTTTCTATTGTCTTCTGTACAGTTTTGAATTCAGAACAATCTTTCTACTAGACTAACTGACATTCAAGATTCCTTTCTGACTCGCTCTTTTACCCATAGCTGGAGGGAAGAAGAGATGAATTCATGCTTTTCCCAATGGTAATGCTGTAAAAGTGAACATAACATAGTAGGCTAGAATTTGAAACCCTACTCACTGATTCCATTTTCTATAGTAGTAGCCTTTATGCTACCTGTACATGGTAAAATTAATTAGCAAATACTAAGTGAGCATACAGATACTTCTCTGATCCTAGGCAGAAGTACCAATTCATATGCAGGAAATACATTCCACATAATGGTAAGACATTGGTGGCAATGTTGTCTTTATCTAGCTTATGTTTTACAATTATATGGGAGGTATTTTTGCCACACCCTGTATAATCATGTCCTTTTTGACAGGTACTATACATATTTATATCCTTAAGGTCTCACATAGGAAAAGATAATAATATTAAGAAGACAATAAAAATACTGTCATTCCTTTTTTCTTCTTTTAATCAATTCACTCCAAGCAAGGCAATAATGCCACTAAGTCGCAAGAGGCTACTGAGAGTGAAAGAGAATGAGAAAACTTTAGAAAGAACCAGAAACCCAATCTTTAACAGGAAACAAGGGATAAACCTCTATTTCTATTCAAAATATCAAGAAGGAGTATGAACTGGATGATGGGCAAACCTATTTACTGCTCTTGACAGCTTTGGTAAATGTGTCATATTAAGGATGAATAAAACAGCAAAGCAATTCTTACAGCTGAAATGTCACATGAAAAACTTAAATATTAAACAATTAAATTTTGAAAAATTTACATTATATAGTTCTTTAAATTTTTATCAATACTGCTTAGTAGAGGGAAAAAAGACACATGGAAAGAACTCATTAAAAAATCAATATATCAATTGATAAGGTTTGTTGGAATTTTATGTATTTTATTGAAATTACAAAAATAGTTGCTATGATTGGGATCAATAAAAGAAACTTTATTGTATTTTGATTCAGAAATTACTTTTTTCCAGTCATATAATTTAATAGAATGTTACATTTCATTAAATTACAGAAAAAATAACTACATTTTTCCCTAAAAGCAGTAAGCATGGAAATACATTTTTGCATTCAAAAATCATTTGATGAAAAAGTTATCAGCATCCTCTTTAGAACAAGGCGTATGTCCCCACAAAAAGCTGGGTAAATTCAAGTTTACTCAGCTTCTTGTAAGCACATACCCTTTAATATGTGCTTACAGTAAAATGATGATTTTAATTTATTTTTGTAAAACTCATGACTGAATAAACTGTGTGGCAGAAATACCTCTGACATAATGGTAAGATATTAGTGGAAATGATGTCTTTAGTTAGCTAATGTCTTACCATTATATGGAAGGTATTTCTGCCACACCCTGTATAATGTACCTTCAACACTGTTCACTTGTTTGATTTGCTGAAGAACAAAAATGCAGCTTTTATTTATTCAGTAGGTGCAAGCATATTTTGAGAATATTCTAGAAAAAAAAAAAGAGGTTTTATGCTCAAGAATGAATAATGTTCTGGAAGATCTTAGAATTTGAAATGTCCTGGGTAATACGATAAATTACATCTGAGAGCAAGGCCTTTGATCAGGTGGTTTTGAGGAAGATGGAACCATCTCTTAACTGCTGATGTTCCCAGGTCCACCCTGACTCTGGGTGGTAGCACTTATCAGTGTCTTAGCTATGGGCAAATAGTTAACTCAAAATACTATGAAAGTATAAGAATAGGTTTTAATACCAGCAATACCTTTTTGGAAAAATTATTACCAGAAATACATTTTTGAACATAAAATTACCAAGATATAAATAAAGACATTACCAGCAGTACATTTTTTAAAAAGAAAACTATTACCAGAAATACATTTTTGAAAAAAAAATATTATCAGCAATACATTTTTGGGAAAAAAATATTGTCGGCATTAAATAACCCATTGAGGTTGATATGCCATAAAACAAAACAAACAAAAACCAAAACTTAGAACTTGAAAATTCATGAAACGGGAGTTCCTTTTGAAGGAAGATACCATACAGTATTGTAATCTTGCAGAAAAATTAGAGTTGAATCAATTGTAGTAGGTCTTTTACACACATTAAGACAAAGTCAGAAGCTAGGAAGATGGATTCCAATTGAAATTGCAGAAATGAAAATTTATCGGAATAATTACTATTTCTCTTCAGAAAAAAAAATATTTTGGATAAAACAGTCACTATTAATGAAAACAAGAATTCTTCTTATGCAAGAAAATTCACAATTGACTGGAAGGATAGCATTCTGCTTCTTGTATGTGATATGTCTCTTCCGAACATAGGTGATCATGGCTCTCTACAACTTTCTATCATATGTAGCTCTTACTAATGTTTGTCTTTTTTCATCACTCCCTATTCTGGCATCCATTTGCATAAGGTCAACAGGGTCACCATCCCTTACATCTTTAATATGCTTTATGAGTGCCAAATTTTTCAAGCCTTCCTTCCTGATTATGTGTCCTAGAAATTTCAACTCTCTGAATTTAAGTACAGGTGTCCTTTTTGTTTCCATTATCTTTAAAACTTCCTTGTTGCTCACATGATCAGTAGGTAAAAAATTACTTTGAGCAATAAAAGACAAGAAGTTATGGTGAGCCATGATCAATTACATCCTGAGAGGACTTGGCATATAAAAGAACCCTGTTTGTTGGAAGAAATTTAGGGTTGAGGTTAACGCTATAGCCTTTCATTATACAAAGTCTGATCGAAAAGTATCAGGACTAGTGTCACAAAAAGAAAACTATAACACATATCAATTCAGAATTTAATCTCCTGCAAAGTAGTCCCCTTTTGAAGCCACAGACTTTATCCAGCATTATTTTCATTGATGTAAGCATTTCCAGAACTCCTTTTTTTGGTATAGCAAGCAACTGCCTTGTTGCATTACTCGACATCTAGAAATCTTGTTTGTTTTAAGTAAGATTTGATTTTTGAAAAGGAAAAAAATCACAAGGGATGAGATCTGGAGAATATGGTGGTTGTCAGGCCTGAAGAATGTAGTGATTGGCCAAAAACTGCTGCACAAGCCATGGTCACTGATGGAACCTCTGTGGTGTAGTGAGACAACCACACTCTACACACTTTCCTTCAAAGCATTACTATAAACAACAGATGTGAGTGAGAATATTATAACTTAATGTGTATACATGACAGAGTTGAAGGTCAATCTCTGCTAAGTAGCTTCACTCTATGTACTTTAGCTCTGCTATCATAACAACAGTCCCAATACTTTTTGATTAGACTATACTCTAGGGAGTTAAGTGCGAATTTGTAAACAATTACTAACACTACTAATATTACAAGCTCTCACTGTCAGTCATTGGTGTGTTTATTCACAGAATAAGTACGTAAAAAATTGTCTTTCTTTCAACCATGGACCAATAGACTAGGTGGGAAAATCTCTGACTGTTGCCGAATCAGTTGGGTTTTGATAAAATCTTCGATTGTTGGTGAATCGGTCAGGTTTCAATCCCAGCTTGAAGCAATCGAATGTCTAGCCACACTGATGAGCTGTAATACAGCAAAACAGTCTGTCTGTGGATGACAATATATATATATATATATATATATATATATATATATATATATACTTGGACAACCTTTCCCTAAGAGCTGCTGCTTTGTGGAACAGATCACACAAAGAATTTCAAATAATGTTAATTCTCTGCTCAATTTTCATTTGAACTTATACTAAGTTAAGACTTATTAGATAATAATTTCATACCGTCAGTTCCATAACTAACTCTACTCTAAAACATATTTGGAACTAATCACTGTAATCTTATTTACTATTTATTTACCTTTTCATGCTTGGGATCAGGTTTCTGGTTCCTTCTAGATTTGATCCCAGTTCTGTAATTCCATCCTTATTTCCTGTTTAGAATTAGGTCTTTGATTTCTTCTAAAGTCTACTTCCATACTATACTTTTTTTCCTTTCCCTCTTTCCCAATACAAGTAGATAAGTTCACCTATCGTCCAGTTCACACCACCTCCCCAGCCTTTTGAACAGGAGTAGAAGTCTATCCCTTGTTTCCTGTCTAGGATTGGGTTTCCAGTTCCTTCAACCCTATACTCCTAATGTCTGCACTTAATTAGTGAATAAAATAAAATTTCAGAGTTTTTTTTTTCCTCCTTCACCAATAGGAGTGCACAGGTTCATCTATCAACTGGTTTACACTTCTCCCCAGTTTTTTGAACAGTATAGTTTGATCACTTGTTTCCTGTTTAGGAATGGGTTTCCGGTTCCTTTTAAAGTCTACTTCTACATTGTACTTCTAATGACTGACGGAACTCTGAAATATCATTCACTAATACACTGTTCCTAAATATTTAATAAATAGAGTACTTTTACAAAATTTTTCTGTCCCTTAATACTCTGCTTAGCTTTAGAAATGCATCTTTGACCATCCCAATATATTGGATTTTAATTTTTCCAGGCAGGTCACACTCCCACTAACACAAATCCAACTCGATAGTGTCAAATAGAATATTCTAGCTATATTTCTTTAAATTTGGTCAAAAGATTCCATCATGGATACTAAAATCAAACAAGTACAAAACTTTAAATATCTGGAAATGTTCCGACACAGGACAGAAAGTGCGACATTGAAATCCAAAGACATATTGGGATGGCCAAAGATGCATCTCTAAAGCTAAGCAGAGTATTAAGAGACAAAAAAATGTTGTTAGAAACAAAGAGTATTAAACTGTTAAATGATATCTATCCTTCTGTATGGCAGTGAATGCTGGACAATCTCCTCAAAGATGAACAAAAAACTTGAAACAAGAGAAATGTGGTTCTACAGAAAGATGATGAGGATACCATGGACTGAACACGTAAGCAATGACAGGGTTTTAGAGAAAATGGAGACAAAAAGGAAATTTATACTTAATGTCTGGAAGTGGCAGTTGAAATTTCTGGGGCATGTAATGAGGAAGGAGGGCTTGGAAAACTTGATACTCACAGGACAGATTGAGGAAAAGTGGGACAGGGATAAATAGCATGTAACATACTTGATGATCTTGAGCAAATGCATGGTAGAATAGGTTTTGGGAAAAATAAAAATAAGATAAAACTTATTAAGAGCTATAAAGGAACAGGAAAATGTGGTGGGCCATGATCACCTACATCCTGAATGGAAATGGCACATAAAAGAAGTCCCACGTGGATTTTTTTCTAATAAAGAATAATTGTTCTGGCTGATGTATTTGAAATTCAAAAGTTATGAGATAAGAATTAAAAGACAGAAGTTATTTTCTCTAAATCCAATATTTGGCTATCTAGACCACATGGAATTTCAATAGGTGTTGACAGCTAAGATTATCCATTATCTTATGCCCCTATTCTTAATCTTCCTTATCCCTTGCAATCTACATCCCCCTTCTATTTTTTTAATACAATATATCATACAAACATAGATTAATTTAATCTGGAAAAAATGAATGCATAAATGCTTTCTATTTCATTTGCTCTCTTATCTTTCTTTTGCTTTAACTCCATAAAAAATTATATAACAATTTTTATGCTTTTTTCATCCCTGCCTAGCTTTTAATCTTTTGTTCATTGTCATGATATCCTACCAGTAAGCCTTTCTCTTGATGTTTTTTTTCATCTTTATCCTTCCTATCTCTCTCTCTCGCTGCATATATATATATTTACCTTTCACTTTTTTTGTTACTATTAGTTCACTCGATACCAAGGCTTAAGGGCCACTCAAGGTAGAAGGTGAAAGAGTGAGATTATAGAGTGAAAGTATTATGAAGACAAGCAGGACATATATCCATTGACCCTGGACTTAAAGGGACCAAGATTGTAGTTGTAAGGGAAACATTCTCTTAAGAGTTTGTTCCACAAAGTAACAGTTCTGTGGAAGAAGCTGTCTGAGTGGAACTAGCTTTTTATCAAAAGAAACATAAAGGGAGCAGAGATGTTAGAGTTGTTTTCTTAAACAGAGATAAAGAGAAGATAATTTACCACTGTGAACTTAACTGTGAAGGTCGGTGCTGGTGGAACTAAGTAATGTAGCTTGTCCAAACATCTGCCATACTAATAATGATATAGTATTGAAAGGGTTGCAGGGTGGAGAATAATTCATCACCCACAATGTGCACAAGGACTTTTAAAATCTGTCAAGGCTGGACAGTGAGGAACAGGCAACACCAGCCCAGATAGGGCAGTAATACTCCATTCTTGTTCTAATCTGACTCTTGTAAAGATAGTTCATGGCAGTAGGAGTTAGGTATTTTCCAGAGCAATACAGTGGCTTTCTTTCAGTTTTTTTCTAGCTTTCCTCTTTCATATTGTCTTATTTCTTTTCACTCTAGCTTTCTTACATCAACAAGAACAATAATTATATAGATAATATTCAAAGGAGGTTTGTTCACATTTCATTATCTTTGAATAAATTCTTAATTATTCTGTTTTAAGTACATTTTAAGTACCCCTCAGGTAAGATAGACTGGTTACATATCTCTATCAGACAAGCAATTTACTGGAGTAGATGTATTTTCTGCAGGTGAAAGATGAAAGCAACAAAAAAACAGAAATACTTATCTAAGTAAATTCCCAAACTATCATGTTGCTTCATCTCAGAACTTAATTGATTGTTGGAACTGAAGAAGTGGCTTTTAATGTTGGGTACAATACATCAGGGATAAGTTAATAAAGTAGAAGACTGCAAAATATTTATTTTGAATCTATAACCCAATTAGAACAGGAGGAACAGAAAGCATATACGAACAGTTGACAGTTGTTGTTGAAGATATCTGATAGTGATTACAATCACCTTACTCACTTAGAGTTGTTTTCTTAAACAGAGATAAAGAGAAGATAATTCGAAATGAATATTCCTGGGTATTGCTCTATCAATAATAATAATCATATGTAGTAAACTTATGCTGTCATTAATTCTTCTCTTAATTCCTGATGACTGAAAATATTTTTTTTTACGAATTTTACATGCATTTCCCTTGTAAAATAAACCATTAGTAATATATTTACTGTATATACTATTGTATGATGCGACTTTTGAAGACTTAATTTTGAAGCTAATTTTAAGGGTGTCACATCATACATATATATATATATATATATATATATATATATATATATATATATATATATATATATATATATATATATATATATATATATATATATATATATATATATATATATATATATATATATTAGTGTATGTACTCCTGGCCCTGGCTATGCTGTTGACCAAACTATATATCGATTTACAGTAGTAAAAAAGTACAGCTGTATTTAAAATAAACATGATTTTAATAAAACTGTTTTACTTAACTGTATCCAATAATAATGCATATTAGTATCATATTATAAAATATGTATCTTTTCCATTGTTTACGTTTACAAGATGTTTAGCTGTTTTTTGTTTGGTTGTTTATGACTGTACATGTTTACGCAACGACCATAGCGTTACTAACAATACTTTTACCATTCTCGTTTACTTTTTTAACTTATTTAACTAGAAGATGGGATAAAGAGCTAGAGGAAAAGAGATTAGTCAATTGTAATTTGGTCTCTCAAAAAAGGAACTCACATAACACATGAGATACCACATAAAATTTTTTATAAGTGAAAATATGGGAGTCACACAATATGCAAGATTGTGCATTACATGAGTATGTGTTGTATATTATACACAGTCATATTGCCATTTGTACTTTTCTTAATTCTTGGTTTTCAATATATATCTAATATGAAATTATTAGCAATGTATTTACATTAAATATTTGATCGATTCATTTTTATGGCTTATCAAGCCTTTGCAGGTTATTTAAATATTTTTAGAATTTAAGATATTTTCTTTGAGAAAAAATCTTACTTATTATAAAACACAGATTGTGTGTGTGTGTGTGTGTGTGTGTGTGTGTGTGTGTGTGTGTCTGTATGTTTATATATTGGATCGGATTCCTTACATTTTTCAACCGATTTCAACAAAACTTCACAGGACTATGTAAAATTACCTTGCGGTGGTTCTGACAGCACCAAAAATCGAAAAAACACAATTGTTTTTGCACGAAATCAATTTGAAAACATGATTAAGAGGCATTAATGAAAGGGGGACAACTCATATCGAGTTATACTTATTATAAAAGCCAGGTTGGTTGTTTGTGTGTGTGTGTTCATTTATATATGGGATCGGATTTCCTACATTTTTCAACCGATTTCAACAAAACTTCACTTTTTTTTTTGGCAGGTGGTGTTTCTTATTGTCTTGCACACTTTTTTCTTTATTTTTACATTCAGAATGCTTTAAAAATTCCATTTACAAGACAATTGTTTATAATAAAATTCTATTCAGTCGGTAGACTCATAACGATTGAAAACAATGTTTTTGTTTGAGTTTGGGTTTGACCAATTCATAAAAAAAAAAAAAACTAATTAAGACATGCGTGTCCATCAACCTTAAACAATAAACTTTGTCAATTTTATTTTTCAGTCTTTATGATGGTCGATACTTGATCTATCTCTTACTGTTACATCCCCGGGCAACACTGGGCTCTACTGCTAGTATTTAATGAAGCAAGTCTTAATAATCAACCCATAACTAGGGGGAGAAGAGGTGGAGTCATACCTTTCCCACAGGTATTTGCACAAAAGTGGATATAATGAACCCAATGAGAATTGAAACTCATCTCTCTGTTTAACAATTTGAAGACATTATTCATTACACCACCTACACAGCCAAGCTTACAGCAGCAGGTATTCCCAAGTGGTCACCTATACACGTACTGACCAGGCTCAACATTGCTTAACTTTGGCGATCATATGAGAACTGGCATTTCAATGTGATATGGCTGTAAGCCTAAATATTTGATAGTCCTATACTGTCAGTAAATTTAATTTTAAGTGAATTTAAATGCAGTACTAGATTGGCAGCAAGGTCTTATCATTTTACAGTTGGGATGGCTAGATGTAATCATGAGTTCTATGCTAACAGTTTCCTCTCTGTTATGGTCTGGTTCCTTGTACCACGGTGATAGTCCAAGATAGAACCAATAAAGAAGAACTTGGATATGGAATAACACAGATATATTACAAACAGGAATATATACAGAGAAGAAAGTGTTAGTACAAACAATCAGGTTTAGTAGTAATTGTCTGAACACGACTCTGTTTCGGACTGCCTCTGACTCACTCTGACTGACAGACTCCTGACGGACTTCACTCCAGACTTCAGGCTGAACTCCCTGCTTCCTCTTGAGGCACAGTATTTATTACGTATGGAATAGTTCATTATGTTATTATGGGTAAGGTGCCATAACACTCTCTTATACGTCTTGCTTGCATAACTTTGTTCTGGATTCTTGCTTTTCAGTCAACTTTAATCTTCAATAATGTAAATTCAATGTCAATTGTTATCTTGTGTCTTCTAAATTCCTGTTCATTTAAAACCATTATACTTTGTAAGTTGTCATTCTAGTTATTTTAATAACCCCCCCGAACAACATTACAAAAACTAACAATCCCTTGTTTTTTCTGATTTTCAATACAAATTGAAAATAGAAATAAAATGTTGAAATAGAAATAAATGAAAATGGTAAAATAGAAATAAATATTGAACTTTGGTAAATTTGGCACTTAATCAACATTTTATAAAAAAAAACAAAAAACATGTTGTTTGCTCATAAATAATATGCAGGAGTAAAGTTGGGACAGTTGTAAAGTTAGTGGTTAGTGAATAGAAAAGCTGAAAACTTCATTCCCATTTTAAAAAAGAAATCTCACTATGTTTTGATTTATCAGGTACATGACTTCTTGATGTTATCAGGCTGGAGAGATGATCCCAGCATGCTGCACCTTTGGAAAGTGCTTGAAAGCAATACCATGGGTTGATCCAAGCTATACAAGTAAAATTGGGTAGATGGAACTGTTCTGAGGCTGTCGATGGTTGTGCTAGCATCAAGTCACAAGTCATCATGACTGAGAATGTAAGTGTACTGGCCTTGTTCAAACTATAGATGATGCACTCTCTTCTATAAACTTTAACTAAGGTTCACTCATTATAGTTAGTGTATACACTTCAGGTAGGCTTTGTGGGTGTTAAACAACTGAAACTGAGTGAGCATCTGCAATAGGAATTACCTAGCCACCTTAGTAGATGGCCTTTTATTTTATATATATATATATATATATATATATATATATATATATATTTATTAAAAAGACATATTTTATGTTTAACGTTGTTATTTTTATAGATACAAGTATTTAAGCAAATGCTCTGTTTATGATAAACAGTATTAAATAACATTTACCGGCCTGAATGTCCGAGAAATGTTATTTAATACTGTTTATCATAAACAGAGCATTTGCTTAAATACTTGTATCTATAAAAATAACAACGTTAAACATAAAATATGTCTTTAATAAATAAATTGTCGGACCTTGTCCATTTCTTAATATATATATATATATATATATATATATATATATATAAAGGTATGAATCCTCTTCCTCTCCCTCAGCTATGGGTAAAATAGCAGGACAGACTGGGTTGTATAGCCTTGGATGGCAACTGGTCTAGGAGAAGGTCAACTCTGAATTCAAAACCTGCGGATGGTCGTTTGGGAACCTTGTGGCACTCGGTGCACCAGGTCTCTGTATTCGTCCTTTCAAAAAGTGTGGATGGTCCTGCACGAAGCCTTCACCACTATAATCAAATCTCATGTGCCGGTGTCGGGCTGTCGATTTCCTGGAAACTGATCTGCTTGACCTTTATACGTCCAATCTCGACTATATATATATATGTGTGTGTGTGTGGAGAGAGCGTGAGAATGTGTAGCTAGGGGAATGAACACTGCATGATGACTGTTAGTTTTACATCCCAACTAATCTTCAGTTTCTTGAGAGGTCACAATTCCATGTTGATCTCCACTGCCTATATCTAAAAACTATTTCTTATATCAAACCCCCTTTGTCTATAAATATAGCAAATGTTCAGCTATATATATTTATTTATTGTGTAGATGTGTGGCTGGTGTAATGGTTAGTGACTTGGAAAGAAAAATTGATGAGCAAAGTTCAAATTCTCAAATTTTTTTACATTCACTTTTGTGTAAATACCTTTGAAACATGTATGAATCTAATTATGGATTAAGTAGCAAAACAGACTGGTCTCTCTCATATAGGACATAAATGAATGGAATTATCCGTTTATATGAATAAGTGAAGTTAAGCGGAGTTGAGGAGAGTTAGCATTAGGTCAGTCGCTAAGTGTACCTTGATGTTGTAAACCTTCTATTTCATTAATTACCTACATGTCTTCCTTATTTATTTCCCCCCAGTTATCTCAAAAACACGAGACACAACAGTCTCTAGCTGTGGCTGACAACTAGGCTAGAAGACAGATAACTCTGAATTCAAAACAGTATGTAACCTTGGCTAGACATATACTATACAGCCGCTAAAAAGATTATGGTGCTTGCAATTAACAGTAGCCTGTGGTTGTGGATTATGATCTCGAATGAGGTTGAATAAAGAAATATATATATATATATATATATACTCTTGACTCTCCTGTCAAATTCGACGTATGAGGGTCAAGCAGATCAGTTCCTAAGAAACCGACAGCATGACAACAGCACATGAGATTTGATTATAGTGGTGAAGGTTTTGTGCAGGATTATCCACACTTTTTGAAGGGCCAAATACAGAGGCCTGGTGCACTATGTGCCACAATGTCCCCAAATGACCCTCCACAGGTTTTGAATTCAGAGTTGTCCTTCTCCTAGACCAGTTGCCATCCAAGGCTATAGAATCCAATCTGTCCTGCTATTTACCCATAGCTGGAGGGAGAAGAAAGAGGATATACACCTTTCCCAAGGGTATTAGCACGTAAGTGAATGTAATGGATTCGACTGGAATTCGAACTCAGCTCTCCGACTCCTCAATCCAAACTGCTATCCATTACTCCACCATGTCTCAATATCTCCGACTATGAAACTCTAGAGTTGGGAAGCTAAAAATAATATCAATCAGCTAAGTGATAAATTTTATATTTGTATTAACCTTATATATTGTAGAGTAGTAGACTCATTGGCTTTTGTTTTAAAAATATAACTGATAAAATATAGAGATGCCTGATCCTGTGACAGGCTTTTAATAGAGATACATGGTAATTAAGATGAATGGTGGCTATGTAATGAATGATAGTGACCTGAACTGATTATTGAAAAAAATGAAGATTAGTTGTATGTTATAATGGAAAAAAGTAATGAAACTAATTACCATATTTGTTGCCTGCTATGACACAGTTTATGAGGATATGTGGAGGACTACGACTCTGTAAATAATCCAATTCCCTCAGCTCTATATTTCAAGCTTTGATATTTGTCTCTGCTGATAAATATCAGTGCTTTGGATGTAGCGTAATATTTATATAGCTTTTTATTTATTCTAATGTGTATTTTATATCCTATCAAATATGGCAGACAAAAAAAAAAGCAATGTTCATTTAAAGTTTAAATTGGTGACTAATTAAATTACAGAGGGAAAAATCCAAGTTTAATTTTAAAAATTGTTCTCTCTGTTAATCTCATTTGTTTTATTTTTGTTATCAAAACTATTAACTAGAGAATAAACCCCACATATAAGACAGGTAATAACCTGTTATATATATATATATATATATATATATATATATATATATATATATATATATACGTGTGTATATATAAATATAAAAGTGAACATAGAAGTCAATACTTAGAGGCGACAGTGCCTATGCTAGATGCAATCATCAGGCCATGATTGCATCTAGCCTGACGAATGCATCTAGCATGAAACAGACTGTCACCTCTAAGTGTTGACTTCTATGTTCACTTTTATATTTACACACACTATCTCTGATATTGAGCACTTTATCCTATAAATATAGCATATCTTAAGACTATATTTTTTGATATGTGTGTGTGTGTGTATATATATATATATATATATATATATATCTTACTTATTATAAAACGCAGATTGTGTGTGTGTGTGTGTGTGTGTGTGTGTCTGTAACGTTTATATATTGGATTGAATTTCCTACATTTTTCAACCGATTTCAACAAAACTTCACAGGACTACATAAAATTACCTTGTGGTGGTACTTACGGCGCCGAAAATGGGAAAAACACATTGTTTTTTAAACAAAATCAATTGGAAAACATGATTAAGACACATCGTGAGAATGAAAGGGGGACAACTCACCCACGAAAATGTAAACAAAAGAGCATAGCATGATGAAAAAGACGCCGAACTTGACGAAAACAAAATTTTATCGTCTAATGTTGATATTATTATTAAAGAGGAAAGATCAAAGTATTTTTTGGGGTATTTTTTTTACATTTTTAATCGTTCTTAGCACGTCTGAAATTTTCGTTAAAATATTGTTTTTTTTTTTGGTCAAAAAAAGGACAGATAATCAATCATTTTTTTCGATTTGATAAAATAGGGAAAGATAATTCCACGTACTTTAGTGCCGTTTTTCAATTCCTTTGCAATTTGTTACAAGGCAGATCAATAAGGCATTGGTTCTATTTGAAATTAATTCAATATTTAAAAGAAAGTATTAAGAAATAATTTAAAAAATGCCGACGTAAGAAATCTGATAGACAAAAAAACAACAATATTTCGAAGATGATAATTATTAAGGAAAGAACACAGTACTTGTAATAAATTAATAAACCCAAATAAAGTTAATATTTTTGTATTAGAAACAACGAGTGGAAAATATATTCAAATCAGAATTCTAATTATGAATCACCACAAGCAAAATATGCAATTTTTTTTACTGTATTCAATAAGTAAAAATCATAAATTGTAAAAGATTACAGAGAAAGGCTATCTACATTTTTCAATCGATTTCAACAAAACTTCACTTTTTTTTGGTAGGATAGCAAGGTGAACAAGGCGGGAAAAGTTTTTTTTTTCAAAACAAGTGTAATTTTTTTATTAAATGGAAAAACAAGTAGATTATCTCGTGGTACGAGATCAGGGAAAATGTTCCGCGCCAAAATAGGATAGCAAGGTGAACAAGGCGGAAAAGTTTTTTTTTTTAAGTTCTGGAAAAAGGAACTCGTTAACACGAGGTGTAGATGTGCACAGATATAAAAAAGTACTTACTGTGGATTTGGGTATTGTAAGTGTGTGTAGTGTTTTTGTGTTGTTTTTGTTTTTTATACCCTTTTTTGTTCAGGTTCACGGTTGTGAGAAAGTTCAGTCATCTCAGATTTTGGGATCAGGCATTGAATTTGCTGCGAAAAATTATTTACGATGAGCCAAAAGGGACGAAGACTTATTTGTTGTTGGTTGCATCGTCTTGAAGAAAATTATTTGCGACAAGCCAAAAGGGATGAAGAATTATTTGTTGTCAGTAAGATATCCCTGTCTGTATTTAAGGTTGACTGACGAGGAATAAATGAGTCAACTTCATGGATTGAAATTTTTAGTCCAACTGAACTCAAACGATTAGTTTATCCGTGACGTCAGAGAAAAACGCGGGAAAAACGGTAATTTAAATTTGTTAGATTTGTGACATCAGCAGGAGCTGATAAAACGACAATAACTTGTAATTAGTTTTAAATAAGGTTTACTACTATATTTAGCTTAACGAGAAAGGGAGGGGTGTAATCAGTGGACGCGCCGCGGCATTACACACACACGCACGCACAAGTGTGGAAGGAAGGAGGAAAACTCGCAGCCAAAACGTAGATGGAATTACTGTATTATTTCCATAAATCATAACGATTGTAAACAATGTTTTCGTTTGAATTTGGGTTTGACCAATTCGTAAAAAAAAAACTAATTAAGACATGCGTGTTCGTCAACCTTAAACAATAATCTTTGTCAATTTTATTTTTCAGTCTTTATGATCATCCATACTTGATCTATCGCTTACTGTTACATCCCCGGGCAACGCCGGGCTCTACTGCTAGTATATATATATATATAATTAATATAAGTAATAGGTTTATCACTTAGTTGATTGATGTTACCTTCAGCATCCTGATTCTAGAATTTTGTAGACAGTTCTGAACAAGCCTTAATTACAATCAGAACCAAACAGCCAGACTACTCCTGAGAACTGACTAAACGGCTGGAACCTCATATATTGAATATAACAAGAGAGTCATATATATATATATATATATATATATATATATATGACCCTCTCGAGAAATATTGTTGCGCACCAGAGGAAAGCAAGAGAACGAAATGGTCAAAATGTGCAATAAAAGCAACAAGAACAATAGTCTGAACAACTCTTAAAATGATCATTACTCATCTCAATTGAAGAATGTATTTTATTGTGGTTTAAATAAAGTGAACAAGAATGAAGAAAGAACTGCATGTACTTACTAATTCCCGCCAAATAATTAAGCTAGAAGGAAAATAATATCTGGGCTGTAAGATTTAACTCCTTTTCCCAATTCTTGATCACACTTTCTTTACTTTTTCTCCTACTTATCTCGCAATAATTTCTGTTACTTCTTTTTAATTCTGGCAATCACAAACCTTGCTCCTGCCTCAAAACCAATGCAAAAGCCAGCAGAAAGGACTACTGATTCCTGACTTCTAAAGACATTTATTACAGACAATGCTCTGGTCTTTGTCTATAAGAACTCTCTCCTTATTTATGCAGTTTCTTTGAAGGTATTAAGGTAAATGACACCTCTTCCTCTATTCATTTATTCAAGCCACAGTTTATTTACATTATTCATACTCAAGTTATTGTCCCACAGCCTAACAGTGTCATGGAGGAAAGTATTGATTCATGAATTTGGTGATGTAGTAATTGGGTTCAATCACTGTGCTGGGTAGTATTGATTTAGATTCAGTGGGAACATAGTGAGCAATAACTGAGCAGTACTAAATAAGAACAATACAAGATATCCTGAGACATGGATACCAGAATGAGAATCATCTGTCTCATAAATTAAAGAATTCAGTTTGAAATTTCTTGGAGGTTACCTGGATCAACAGGTACCTGAGAAGGCCAGAGCATACAATGGCCAAAACATAGTGATGATAACAACAAAGATAGGGACAGTAGTCCAAGTATAGACAATGTAAATTTTGATAACACTTCATCCCAGAAATTCAGACAGAAAGTATCATGGTTTTCCCAAACCAACCACAAATTCTTACTTCAATTTTGTCTTGGGTTTACCATTACTTTGGTTTGTTGTATATATATATATATATATATATATATATATATATATATATATATATCTCATTCTACATGACTCTCTCTAGAAATATTGTTGCACACCAGGGGAAGGCAGGAGAATGAAACAGCCAAAATGTAGGGTAAAAATGAAACCAACAAGAAAAGTAGTTTGAACAACTCTTAGAATTATCATTACTAATCTCACTTGTAGAATGCAGGTTATTGTAATTCAAATAAAGTGAACAAGAATGTATGTAGTTTTGTTCAAATTAATTTCCTTGTCTTTGTTGTTTATTTTTCTGACCAAAATAATGGAGTGAAGTAGTTATGAATAAGAAAACTGAAAGAATCTGCCCACATGCTATGCTCTGATAACGCAGTGACGCTCAGATAAGTTTGTGGAAATCATTAATCAAAAGGGAAAAGGCAATAAATGTAGGATTTGACAAGAATGGCCTTAGAGAGCAAATCCTTATAAAGATTTCCAGAAGGTCATAAGGTCAGCATGGAGGTCAGAAGAAGGCAGTTCCATGTATACAGATAAAAATCAGATGTATTTCTGATAATGGCTGCACATGTTTCCTCAGAATAAGATTTAATGACATTTCAGAACATAAAAGACACCTGAGGAAGACCAGAAACATTGTGAAAATAAACAAAAAAAAAAAAACAAAGATGTAGGAAATTAGTTTAAACAAACCTACCACAAAAAACCCTATGCCATTTCTTGAATATATCAGTATACAAAATAAATAGCATTATTTTACTTGATTGGTTGTTTGTAGAAATCATTGATGTCTTAGAACTAATCATAAAGTTAAAAAAAAATATATACAGTTGAATTCTGGAGAATGCATCAGTGAAAAGAAAGAGAGTTTAAAATTGTCTTGTAGAGAAAGACTTATTCTGCAGTCTATTTGTCACAGATGCAACATTGGTACACTATCGCCACTTCTATGGCAAATGTTCAGATGAGCTCCATTCCTTAGTTTCACCAGTTAAAACTTTTACAAAGATATGACATGTTACCTCCACAGAGTCAACTCACTCTCATTTCCTCCATATTTGAAATTTAAAAATTATTTTCTTCTCTGCAATTTCCTTCCCATAGATGCAACATTGAAAGCCTATTGCTACTTCCATAGCAAATGTTCAGATTTGCTCCATTGTTTAGCTTCACCAGCCTAGACCTTTACAGCTAGGATACGCCATACTACTCCCATGGAATCAAATCACCCTCATTTCTTCTGTATTTCAAATATAAGGAGGGTGTTCCACTCAGTTTTTTTTTTTCAAAACCTGCTACTTTGTGATACAGGCACCTGCATAGATGTTTCCATGAACACTACAATCTTAACCTTTTAGTCAAGGTTAATCATTATCTATCCTCTTTACAATTTTTACTTCTGTCATTCATATCACACACCTCATTCATCATAACAATTTTAATAGTAGTCCTTTACTTTGAGTGTCTCTTGAGTCTTGTGTTGGGTGAACATTAGTATTAAAAATGTGATTACTTATCTGAATAAAATTTGAAATAAACAAAGTAAATACACTGAAAATGTCTTCATCGGGCTCTGTCAGTGGCAATGTGAAACTGCTTTCTGAACTGATCCTTTTTTTTTAACTAAAACCTCATTTAAATAAGATTCCCATCCCTGAAAATTCAAGATCCCCTATACTTTATGACCTTTACTCTCTTATTACTCATACAAGGTACGATGGATAAATTGTCTCCATTTTATCTTTTTAATTTTGTGCATGCATGTTGTTTGTTTTTGATTTTGTTGAATGCATGGTATAGTAGGGTCAGTTGGGCACCGTCTGAGAGAAAAAAAAAAGAGCACCATGATACAATTCACTCCGACAGAAATTTGGAAATGGCATGCTGTACTGCTTGGCATTTACACTAGAAGTTCCAATACAAACATTTTAAAGTGTTTAGGTGTCAATCTGTGCAGTGCAGAGGATTCGGAAAGAGTTGGATGAGTCTAATGGTGATTATGAAGGTACAGAAGCTCAGAAAACTCACTCTGATCATTCTGAGAAAAAAAGAACTCCAGAATTTGTTAAGATCCAGGCCATGATTGAAAACAATCCCTCCAAGTCAATCAGGTCCATATCCAGGGAGTAGTGCTACCCTGGGTCAAGAGGGTGGCTGCTGGAAGACCCTATATCTGGAAACAAGACTCTGCGCCATAACACACAAGCAGGAGAACCCAGTCATGGCTGTCAGACAATTTCTGCAATCATATCACCCCTTACATCCGGCCACCTAAGTCCCCAGATTGCAACCTCCTTAATTATTATGTGAGGAGTGCAATTGAGCAAGAGACCAGCAAAACTCCTTGTAACCCCCAAAATGAACTTAAGGTAAGAATTATAGCAGAATTCACCAACTTAAACAAGGAGACCGTCCAGAAGAGTTGCAAGAGAATCCAAAGTCATCTGGAGGCCATGGTTGAAGCCAATGGTGATTTTATTGAATAAATTTACTCTTTCGTATTTCAAGATATTTTTGTGTAATTTTGGTTAATATGTCTGTTAAGATGAGAGGTCAGTGTTTACATTTTTGTGTAATTTAGATGACAATTTATCCACCCTGTACTTAGCGAATTGAATTTTAATTCTCAAAGAGTAAAAGAATGATTTACAAATTCTGATCCTTTTAAATTTTTAAAAAACAAAAATTGTTCTCAGAACATTAGTAAACCTGATTTCCTATTCCTTATTCTCTGCTGATAAACTCATATCTTATGATTCTTCTAGTGTTAGATTAACTCTCAACAATTATTGGTAACAGCTCAACAAGCTTCACTACATATATTTCAGAATCAAATATCAGATATCGATTTCCTTTTTCTTTTCAAATTACAATTTCCTGAAAAATAAATAAATAAACAGATACAGGAGTGAGAATAATTGGGCTTCAGTTCACTGCAAACACCTAAATATTATATGAACCATTCTTTTTATCATAGTTTGCTATTTTTTAAAATTCTCTCACTTTTGTGACTGAGATGACCCAGTGATTCCTGTCATTACTGATAGATGGAATGCCCAGAATTAAGGAGAAGTTGTCCCGTTTTTAAGTGCTTTTTCATTGTCCTGCCAAGTCCTGTAAATAGCAGCAAATTCTAGCAATATTTGGTACTCAAAATGCCATTGTGTGGGAATATAGCGATTCTTGTCATTTTGCATTTATGGAGAAATAGCAGGATAACTATTACACACACTTCCTCCTTTTTAACTACCATGTCTCTTCATAAATTAAACAGTCATGTCTCTCCACAGCTACCTTATCTTATAATATATATAAACTGAACATTTCCATGATTGTTCTTGGGAAAGATAATGGTTTCCTTTTGCTTTCTCCATAGTTTTGAATTTAGAATTGTTCTCACCCTAGACTGGATGCCAACCAAGGCTAGAGATCTCAGACTGCTGTTAGTTATAGTTATATATTTCTTAAAAATTATATTTTGGAACTCAGTTTGCTTAACAGTATATCAACTCCTCATGGGTCATTTAATGCTGCAATGCTGAAATTTTCTAGGGAGCTTTGAAGTAATAAAAATATGTGTTATTCTAGTTTCATAAGTGAATACATGGTAGATAATACTCAGCTTTTGTATATATATATATATATATATATATATATATATATATATATATTTACTAGGCAGCAGTGATATGTGTGTTTTATATTGTAGTTTTGTTGAAGTTATATTTTGGAATAAATTTTGATTTCTTTAAGGTTTCTGTAGGATATTATATGGCTTAACGTCATGAAAGAGTTCTTTCATGTTGTTTGGTTGGTTGATTTTGTTTAACAATATATCAATCACTATGGGTCATCCAATGCCGAAATGTAAACAATTTGAACAATTTTATGTCTTTAACAAAATATATTTTGAACAGAATTGTATACCTTCAAGTACAGATAAAATGTATTGCTGGTTATGTTGCTTTAAAAATGTATTGTTGCTAATTTTTTTTTTGTTTACATAAAAATGTGTTACTGGTATTTTTACTATAAAAATGTATTTTATACTTTCATAGTGTTTTGGGTTTCACTACTTACACATAGTTGAGTCCCTAACAGGTGCTACCACTCCAGGTCAGGATGAACCTGGAAACAACAGTAATTTACAGGTGGTTCTATACTCATCAAAACCGCCAATTTCCTGAGTAGAGGCCTTGGTACTGGTTGTAGTTTATTGTTATACCCAGGACTGAACGAGAAAGGAACAAACTCTCTAAGCCAGAATTTGAATTTGATAAATGCTCTGTTTATAAAAAAATATTAAACATTCAAGCTGGTAAATGTTGTTTAATACTGTTTATTATAAAACAGAGCATTTACTTAAATATTTTCATCTATAAAAAGAATGTTAAACATAAAAATGTCTTAAAATAATTGTTGGACTTTGTCCATTTCATAATGTGTGACGTCATTAGTTTACATTTGATACCTCAGGAGCAGACATGAATGTACGTGAGAGATTCATGGAAGATTGAAGTTTAAAAGCAGTAAATTTGACCTTGTTAACCGATCGATCCACTGTGGTGAAATCGGTAAAAGCACATCAGGCTATATGACAGTTCCGTATATGATACAGGTTCGAATCCTGTCGGAGGACAAATATTTTCTTTGAAAATTTCTCAGCCATTTAGGCCAGTAAATGTTATTTAATACTGTTTATTATAAACAGAGCATTTACTTAAATATTTGCATCTATAAAAAGAATGTTAAACATAAAATGTCTTAAAATAATTGTTGGACTTTGTCCATTTCATAATATGTAATAAACATATACAAACACACACACACATATATATATATATATATATATATATATATATATGTGTGTGTGTGTGTGTGTGTGTGTGTGTGTATATGTTTATTACATTATGAAATGGACAAAGTCCAACAATTATTTTAAGACATTTTTATGTTTAACATTCTTTTTATAGATGCAAATATTTAAGTAAATTTAAGATTTTTGAATTTGTAGGTCTGATGATTTGGATCATACTTACGATTCCAATGGAATAAATTATGACCATGGAATATTAGTGTTTAAGCCTTTTTATTATATCCTTACTCTGTCATAGACATTGAGTTCTACCTGGATCCTTCCTCTTGGAAAATTTTTTTTTTTTTTTTTTCTGAAAATATACATGTATGGGAATTTTTTATATATATTTTGCATATGTATGTATATTTTCCACTAATATTATCTATATATATATATATATATATATATATATATTATGCATATACATTAGATGCAAACATACTCACCTTATGTTTACATTTTGAATGATACATCATGTCTAAATAAACATGATATTTTCTCATACTGATTGCATATTTTTATTTTTATCCCTCCCAACTGAGGTCTAATTAAAACTTATAGAACTAGATTTTTTTTTACCTATGTAAAAAACAACAACAAAAAAAAACAAACTAACATTTAAACTGAAGTGACAAATAATTACAAACTGCTACCTCATAACAAGTATAGCTCTAATTGTTGTCTGATTAACAGTGGATACACAACTTGGCATGAAATCAACAAGGTATTGGATTGATGGCACAGAAAAGTTTTCAGCCTGACCCACTTCCAAAATTCTGAACAAATGACTAAACAATGCAAATTTATTTTGGGGTCATTTTCAGATCCTGCTTTTCAGCACCCCCATGTATATCTATCCAAGCATATTTCTGGACTATTGATTTGTATTAGGTGTGATTACAGAGAATTTAGTGAGGTCTGCAACATGTACCATACATGTTCAATGAAATTTGAATCTGGTGAGCATGAGAGCCATTGAAGTAGCTGGAAATCAATCAAATGTTTCTGGAACCAGTTTCATGTTCCCTGTGCATGCATATTATCTTACTGGAACAAACCATCATTTCCAGGAAACAAAACAGGATACAAATAGTCTGCAAAAAGTTCTGTATATATCAGACATCAAAACAAGTTTGTATTTTTACGCATAGACAATATTTATGATTATTATTTTAAACAACTAAAAATCTTTCCAGTCCCATCTTGGTTGGGCTGAGAATTTTTCAGTACTTCTCGTATATCTATCTAAACACATTCCAGGTTATAGTTGATATGTATTTTTTTTTAATGTGATTACAGAGAATTTATTGAGGTCTGGTATATGCCCCATAAATGTTTGATAGGGTAGCTGGAAAGTCAGTCAAGTGTTCTGCAAATTTGTGCATGATGTGCATGCATATTATCTTGCTAAAACAGACCATCATCACCAGGAAGCAGAACAGGACACAAATGATCTGCGACAAGTTATGTATATATCAAAACAGGCTTCAGTTTCC
Source organism: Acanthosepion pharaonis (assembly GCA_903632075.3). Classification (NCBI taxonomy): domain Eukaryota; kingdom Metazoa; phylum Mollusca; class Cephalopoda; order Sepiida; family Sepiidae; genus Acanthosepion; species Acanthosepion pharaonis. The sequence goes on along the minus strand of CAHIKZ030001391.1, from coordinate 353,193 downwards.
CCTAGAATATATACCAGACCATTAAATATCCACTACCAGCTTGCACAATACCTTACTGACAAATCTATATCCTTATGTGACCAAAATCTACTGCTCCACATCATTCTATTTGTTACACACACAAATCCTCCTGCTTGCCTGAAATAAATGGAAATGTAATTTATCTGACCAATGTTGGTCTTTCACAGTCTAATTGTAATATTTTGTAGACTAGTTAAGGCACAGTAATCAATTCCATAGTATTAATAATGTTACTATCCTTGATGATTGATGACTATAAAACCACATGGAACAGAGTGTACATTGCATTGTCTGATGATTTAAGCAGCACAAGATGCAATGTTCCTTTTTGTTGGGTTGTTGCCTTCCTTGTTAAGTGACAGTGGTTCTATTTTTGGATTAACTTGCAGTTTTCACATGCTACTAATATCTATTTGAATTTCACATATTCCTCATATAATTTAGCTACACTATCTTGAAACAAAACCTGAAGCAATGACAGCCTCAGACAGAATGGTCAAGATTTCTAACCTCGACAGTGAAATGGTGTTAAACACCGTCCTCATCCCATGCCTGCCACACTTACACTATTTACCTATTACTGAAAAATGGCCAGATATCTATAAACAAAACAAGCAAGGATATTGCTGGTACTATTTTTTTGGCAATTCAATTTACTATTTTGGGGATACA
>CAHIKZ030001391.1:307500-347500 GCA_903632075.3 Acanthosepion pharaonis | reverse complement strand
TTCCGAGTCCTTGTTGGAGAAGAATTATTCTCCACCCCCCAACATTCTCTCAGACAGGTGGGATGTGGTGAGTCTCTCACTGCTCTATCACTACTACCATGGAAAGTGCTTAAACAAACTGGATCTTCTAGTTCCACCTAGTCTCACCTTCATGGCTAGGACCTGCCATGTCACTTACATGGCACTCATTCATGAACCACCCTCATTACCTCCATATTCCATCAGCAAAAAGTTCCACTCAAACAGCTTCTTCCCATAAACCACTGTCCTATGGAACAGACTTGTTTCCTCCGATCTTAAATTTTGCATTGTTTTGGATTTTGTCAACTGCAGAGCATAATAGGGTGAGTTGGTCACCACCTATAAGAAAAAGAGCATCATGATCTAATTCACCCTGCCAGAAATTTGTAAACGACATGCTGTACTGCTTGGTATTCATGCTGGAAGCTTTAATAGAAATATTTCAGAGTGCTTCAGTCTCAGGACAGAGGATTTTGAACAAAGATGAACTGAACGCAGAGATTAGAGCAGCATTCGCTAACTTAAACAAGGAGATTGTCCCAAAGAGTTTCAGGAGATTCCAAAGTTGTCTGGAGGCTGTGGTTGAAGTCAATGGTGATTTTATTGAATAAATTTGCTCTTTAGTATTTCTAGATGTTGTGTAAATTTGATAAATATATCTGTTAAAATGTGATGTCAGTGTTATTTACATTTTTATGTAATTAAGATGATAATTTATTTATGGTACCATGTGTGTGTGTGTGTGTGTGCACACACACACAGAGGGTGCAATCGATAAACTGTCGTCTAAATCATACAAAAATGAAAATAACACCAACATCTCGGATGTCAGTGTTATTTTCTGACTTATTTGCTAGTGTAATGAATTTTATTCTAATTCAATGTCCCCTTATAGAGGCCTTGTGTCAGGAAACGATAAACTAACAAAATAACTACACATATGCATACATTGTCAGCATATGTGTGTGCAAATGCAGCAACCAGTTAAAAAAAAAATGTTCAAAATTAAATAATTCTAAATCTGTACTTATTGGATATTTTTGATACCTTATTTCCAAAAGCAATTTTCTATAAATATGAAAAATTAAACACAAAAGTTTTCAGAAGAACTCAATATATGCAAAGATATATATAAATAAGGAGAGATAGATATGCACTGGCAAGGAGGCTTTATACACACACACACATATATATATATATATATATATATATAGCCATTTCAGTAAAATAATACATATTAACCAATTGAGAAAAGCATAAGAAATATTGATTCTTGTGTGTTTTAGAAATATTTTTTTATTAATAATGAAACAGAGGATTTTTTAATATTTAGATATTTTCCAAACTTTAAAAATTCTTTATTGCAAAGATTTATAAGGTATTTGCTGACATATGCTCCCAAAATTATGTACTGAAATTTTTCAAGGTCTTTAGTTCTGATCAGGATAAATTGGAAATTATTACTTTATCAAACATTGTTTTTATTGGATAGTTGAATCAAGATTTAATTTTACTGCTAATGTGATGTCTTCTCTTGCCACTGCTTTTTGGACTATAGCCAAAATGCATGAATGATCATGAATCTGTCATTGTGAAAAAAAAACAAAAAAAAAAAACAAACATATTGGAAGACAGAAAAATTTCATTAGAATAAAAATAAATAAACATTGGATATATAAGTAATATCAATCCTCCTTTATAGCAGTAAATGCTGGACAATTTTCTCACAGATGAATAGGAGATATGAGACAACAGAGATGTGGTTATAGAGAAAGATGTTAAGAATACCATGGATAGAGAATGTGATCAATAAGGAAGTTTTAAGGAAATGCAAACAAAAAGGTTGCTTATTCTTAAAATCAGAAGGAATTGAAATTTCTGGGGCGCATATGGAAAGAGGGCTTGGAGAATTTGGCACTCACAGAATGTACAAGTAAGAACTGAAGAAAACATTCAGGAACCTATCTAACAAGCTTGTGTAAATGGATGGCAGAACATCAACTGGAAAGGATAGTGAAAAAGAAAGCAAATATTGCTAAGAACTACAAAGTATAAGACGTTGTGGAGAGTCATGTTTATCTATGTCCTGAAAGGGCACAGCATATAAAAGGAGAAGAATATCAGATACATTCATGGGTGGTATCCAGTGCACACAAAGAACAGTTCATTGCAACCTTCTCCACATATATAACAACTAGAGATTAAAAAGAACAAAAGGTCATTTACATATATATATGTAATAATTTCATTGATAGACTAATGACTAGACAATCTAAAAGAAAAAAAAAATTGATGAAGCATACAAAAAAATTCACAACTATTCCCAATCAAGAGTAAAGACTCTTCAAATGAAGAGAGAAAGAGAAAAATTCCAGACATATACTCGGCCAAAAAAAATAATTAGAAATTTCAAAAACCTTTTAAGAAAACAAATTGAAGATATAGAATTGAATTTTCAATCTACACACACGTGGACATAATAATATGTGAATAGACTGAGACAGATACTTAGAAAAATAAATAGACAAATCAATAACTTTATAAAAATAATAAATAAAAAAAAGGCTAGCTTATACCAAATATCATTCTTCAAAAAACAATACATTTGCAGCAAATATAAATTTAAGAAAAATAGTATTCTCTTTTTTTAGTCGTATCTGTTTATCTTCTGAGACCAAACCTACTATACAGAAGTATTGTAATTTAAATTGTCTAATGGAAATTACAGTTGGAATATTTAGCTTGTGGATAAAAAAAAAAAGTAATTTATTTGTCTTTTGTTTTAGCCATATGAATATGTAGCAATGTTAATTTGTGTTTAAGATAAAAAATGCTAAGTAAAAATGTACCTGAAAACAATGTCCTTCTATATAATACATCAAATGTATTTGTCTATTTTTTGTTTGTAATTTTTTTTAATCATTTCACTTTAAACAAGGTGATAATGCCACTAAAACAAAAGTTACTGCAAGTGAATGAGAAGACATTAGAAGGAAGCAGGAACCCAATCTTAAAAACCTTTACTCCTGTTCAATAGACAGGGAAAGAGTGTGAACAGGGCAGTAGGTAAACCTATCTACTCCTGTCAGTAACTTTTGTTATCAGTGCAAAGGAGATGAATATAGCTATCTCCCTTGCACTAGCACTATTGAGTGATGGTGTCTGTTATGATAATGGTACACTGAATGAATAAGTCAAAGAGAAGTATTATCTTTGTGAAATCTAGGAAAGCCCAAAAGAAAAACAATCGAGTTTGTTGGATATTGATGAAGAGACCCACAAATTGGTAAACTTGAACTAGAAGAAATATTTAAATATATTTTAATAATATCCAGAACTTAACAAAATATAATAAAATGGGTAAACTAATACATACACAGGGGTGCTGGAAAGTTCTCAGCTTAACCAAGTGACTATTCCAAGGTAAAAATAAATGGTGTTCAGTCATTTGGTCAGATTTGATAAGTGAGTTGAACTAAGAACCCTTTAGCATCATCTTGTATAGTTAAAACCAACTTCATATCTTAACTCATTTACCTATACTAGAGTTATCTCCCTTGCACTAGTGATACCAGGTACCCTTTTTTTATAACAATGGTGGATTTTCTAAGGTGTTTATGAGACAAAATGCCAATTTGATATTTCATTGTTTTTCTTTTGGTCTTTTTTTATATTTCACAAAGATAATCCTTTTCTTTGACTTATTCATTCAGTATACCATTGTTATAACAAAGACAATGCTACCCAAGAGAGATAGCTATAGTCATCTCCTTTGCACTGGTCACATTAAAAGTTACAGACTGTTCTTGTGGTAAAAAAACTAATAATAGTAAAAACTTGAATTTTTTTTATGGCTTTTGTATTAATACAAGATTCTACTAGACATAAAGTAGAGGTTCAGTTTTCAGTGGAGTTGTACAATAGGTACTGTATTGGAAAACGATATATTTTTATATATCAAGAACAATTTTAGAAAAATTTATAACAAAATAGAAAAATAACTATAGACACTGCAACCAGAAATTTTTTTTTTCATATTACTATAGATTTAGAACTGACCAGAAACATAAAAAGAAATGTTGTTTTTATGAATAGGGAGTTTTCAGTTTACCATGTACAGTCATTATAAATTGGTTCCCCTGATATAAGCCAAAACAAATATGCTTGTGCAACGTGATTTCTCAAAACATAAAAACAATTATTTGAAATATTTATTATTATTTGAAATTGGTAATCTGGAGTGTTTAACTGATAGTAATACATGAAAAAAGAACTCCAGGTTAAAAATTAAAAAAAAAAATATATTTTTACATTTTAAGAAATCATATTGTATGAACTTATCTGTTTTAGCTTGCATAAAGGGAACAATTTACAATAAATTTACACAGAAAACCAGACCCCCAGATTACAAATTTAAAAAAAAATATATCTGTGTTTTTATATTTTAAGAACTTGCATCATATGAGCATATTTATTTTGACTTCCAGAGGGTAAACAATTTACAAGGAATTTACATGGCACACTATTCCATACCTAAACAAGTGAAATTAGTTTTTATAAAATTTACTGAAAAAAAAAGAAGTTTTTTTTCATATTCATGATCTAGAATTACTTAATCTATAGTAATATGAAAAAAAAAAAGAAGATTATTTCTGGTCGCAGTGCCTATTGTTCAACTCCATCCAATTTTCTAATGTCATAAATAATGAACAGTCCCCTTCTAGAATTACTATATAGTAATTGGAAGAAAAATATTTTAAAAAAACCCATATGTGAAAACTTGATGATAGTATGGAATTAATAAAGTATGCTGTAATTTTTTATGGCATGGGTAAATAAGTTTATCAGGGATGATTATTCAAATATTTCAGTGTTTATTTACAGAAGTTTTAAAAATGGGTGTCACTGGTTAGCTTAAAATAATCTGATGGTAAATCTGATTCTAAGTTGCTTCTGAAATGGTTTAAGCTATAAAAAAAACAAAATCAAACTTTTAACGTAAGCTGAGGCAATCCTAAGAGCTGAAGCTTCAATATTTAGAATTTTATTTTAGGGTGGCACATGATGAAATCATTACCTTAACAGAAAAAGATCCCGCAAGACTAAAATTTACCTTACATATCCAAGTTTTGAAAGCCTTTCTTATAGACAGACTCCTTGTGGAGCATTGGGTTGTAATTATACAAAGTAATGCTGTTGGAGTTTCAATAGCATGTAATTTGTTTTTATACAGGGGATTGGTTGATACAATGAACTGCCTTACAGGAGTAAGAGGTTCTATTTGCATTGCTATTCATTTGTAGCAGAGAGGAGAGGTTAGAAATGGATTACTGCATTTCATAAAGGTATAATGACCAGGTGAATGCAAACTGTCTTAGCTAAAGTTTAATCCTCTTTTGCTGATACCATTATCTGTACTATGTCATTTTGCTGATTCCATGAAATATGTACAGTGGAACCTCAATTTAACAGACTAATAGGGGAAGGGTTATCCATTAAAGCCGTTTGTTAGTTAATTTAAAGCATTTTTTTTTGTGGCCTAGAAACACCCAGTACAGTACAATGTTATTGTAAATAAATGTGATACCCAAAGATTCGGCTAATTTATTTGCTGTATCAAGAATCTCAACCCCATGCACATTAACATTCACTAACTTCTTTCTTATCTTTTGTAGGGTCCACATCAAACTTCACTGCAAAAGCTTGGAGTTTTTCCTTATTCCTATATATGTAACTTAAAATTTGTTTTATGACACTATATTCCTCACATGCTCTGGCCACAGTAACTCCAAACTCCAGCTTCTTAATAAGTTTCAATTTGTCACCAATACTAAGGTTAGTGCACTTCCTTTTCTCACCCATCTTATGATTAGATGCCCTACAGAGAAGGGCTTGACACCCCCCCCCAAAAAAAAAACAATACTGTATACTGTACCAAAATCAGTATAAGATGTTTAAGAGATGATGCATGTGTGTACATATTGAGTGCTCAAGTAAACAACAGCAGCTATTCTTGGAACTACCAATCTCTGTCTGTTGATTGTGCCAGTAAACAATGGCAGCCAATTCTGGAACTAACAGATTTTGTTCACAATACATAGGTGTTTTGAGTGTTCCAGCTGGACACTACCATTTCTGTGGATTTTGTCTGTTGGTTCTAGGACTGTTAATTTGAGGTTTTACTATACCATAAATCATTTTACTGATTCCATGAAATATGTACTATAAATCATGTTGCTTGTTTCATTATATATATCCATTATGTTGTTGTGCAGCATATCAAAACAGGATCTGGCAGACCCTATCTCTCTCTCTCTCTAGGTCAGACCACAGTTGATGTCCTCCAATTTAAAAGATTGCCTAGGTCACAGACATGTAGCTGTTGATTCCATTGTAGAAACTCTCTGCTCTGGTCATTGACTTCAGTCTAGGAAGCGCTTTGCCCAGAAATACTCTTTCATTACCACCCTGGATATATTGTCAGTAGTTCAGTTCCATGTGTATATTTAGCCTGCAACCAGTCAAAACCTACTGTAGTTACTCTCCCTCAGCTGAACTCCTCGTTGATATAAGAGTGAGAACAACTAACATGGAGTTGGCTGCATAATTCAATGCCAGAAGTGATGAACTAAGCGTCGTTCTGACCATGAGACCCTTGTTCGAATCTCACCATGGTTAATTTGTCAGGAAATTGACTTACTGATGTTACCAGTCTGGGAAGATGAACCTGGTATGCGGCACCTTTAGAATCTATTATTAATTTAATCTCTTATTAAATTTAGGCAGAAAAATGTGATCTGCAAAGGAATAAATGTAGTAATTGTTATACTTACCTGGCACTGGGCTCCATCCCTTTGCTGGTCGTATCACGGCTACGACTAGCTTGGATCAGCTCGGACAGCTATGACAAGCCAAGACCAGCTACGACTAGCTTAAACCAGCTGCCCGAGTGAAAACACTCGGGTCCCCAGGTTAAAAACTGACCTTGTGTCACAACCTGCCTCACTGGGGAGTCAAGTAAATATCTACATTGAAAGTTTTTTTTCCCTTATAAATGTGCAAGAATTGAATAACATTAGGTAACTAGATGAAAAAATTCTATGTAATGCATTTAGTCCTTGAAAAGTACTTCACTGGACCTTTAAAAGATGAAACACATTACATAGAATTTTTCCATTTTCTCATCCAATTACCGCACATTGTTCTGATAAATAGAAATTTATATATTGTTTTCTATAAATTGAACTAGATGACCTTTATAGATTTTCATACAAAATAAGCTCAATCTGGTACAAAACCACAATAGGGATACCTCAGTGTGAAGCTGATTCATTAAACTAGCAAGTGACATGCTAATCATTGCTCCAAAGCAAATATCCATCACTTTCACATTTAAAGGTTATTATTATTATTCAATATCAACATCTTGCCACTGGTTAATTCTCCATTCGTCCTATTTTTTTTTCTATAGCAATTTGACTAAGATGACATTGAAGTATTAATAGATGTGATTTTTTTTTTCTTTTTAGCACATGGCCTTTGTTCATAGCTGTAACTAACAAAGCTATGAAAATTGGGTTAACATTATTTGTTGAATCATTTACCATTTTGAAATCTATTTATTGTGCCTTCTTGAGCTAATGGCTTCTACTGACATTATGTAGAAAGATTATATTGAATCAATTGCTAGGACTGTGGCTAGGAAAGTTGATCCATTGTGTGGTGCTAAACAATTTTTCTCACCAGAATCTATCTTACACATTTATAAGTTTTCCATTCACTCATGCATTGAATATTACTGGCATATTTGGTCTGGTGCTTCTGCTATATATTTAGAGACTCTTGATAAAATCCAAAGAAGAATCTGCAATGTTATTGGTCCTGACCTGACATCTCAGCTTCAGCGACTTTCCCACAGCTATAATGTAGCTTATCTGTACCTTTTACAATATAAATACTTTCATGGTAATTGTTCTGATGAGTTTTCCGCTTTAGTATCTTGACTGCACAAATTTAAGCACAGTAATAGATTAAAATGAAGAGATCTAGCTTTTAAAGTTGAATTTGCTAGATACAATCATAAATTCTATGCTAACGGTTTCTTTTCTTGCATTTCTCACTTATGAAACTCTTCTGGCTTCTTGCTTTCTAGCCAAATTTGATCTTCAAAAATTCAAATGCAATTTGTCAATCTTCAGGCTTTTTCATTCCTGTCCTTTTATTATTCTCTCCCCTTAATAATGTTTTTCTTTTTCTCATATTCTTTCACACTCAGTAACCCCTTTCATCTGATTAACTCCTTCTTTGACAATTATTTTGGGAAAAATGTTTCATTTTCAGGCAAATTTTTTGTTTTTAATATAGTAACTAAGACACTGAGGTACCTTGAAGTACCTGAGCGGTGGCTAATATGGGTACCAGATACATGAGTTGACAATTGGACTCATTTCAAGCTCAGAAGGGCATAAAAAGAACCAAGATTGATGTATAAACAGGTCTGTAGGTAGTTTTTGAATGTTATGTTTTTTTTGATGTGTTTATTCGTCCCAATCTGAAAAAGATACTTTTGGTAAAAACGTATATACAGGTCTATGTCGGGGAAGAGGTTTAAAAAAAAAAAATGAGATTTAAACACAACTTCAAAGTTTATTTAGATTAAAACCCAACTAAACTATGAAGACACAAGTCTAGATAAACATTCAACTTGGGTGAAAACAACCATTTAATTAAATTAAAACTAACCATTTAATCATAGTACCTGAAGTAAAGTGATTGTTTTCTTTTAAAAAATTAATTTCATATCAAATTATTATATTTGACAACATATAAGATACACTTTTCTTTCTAAATGGATAATAAATAAATAAATAAAATCACTTTGCATCTTTGAAGTTGTGGTATTCCATAGTCTAATTTTATCTCCAATGTTCACTACTGTAGATTGTAATTTGATGTTAGGTTATGTCTACCTAGCCTATCTTCGTAATAGTATTTACTCAAACTTTATCATTATTCTTAGTAGTTGTTATTGTAAAAGGAATTAATGCAACAATGTACAAGTGCTGTTCGTCTGTACCAATTCATCTATCATACCAAACACACTGTTGTGTCTGTAAAGAAATAAATAAATAAGAAAATGAATTATACTGTCAGTGTCATATCTATAAAAAATTAATTATAGTGTCAAAAATTATTATAATAAAATAGTTATAACAATTATAATTATCATTAATTCACTCTTTCTAAATAAATGAGAGTCAACCCCACTTTTCTCTTCTATGCACACAAACATGTGATATACTCACTATCAGACAGACAGTCAACATGGACAAGCTGTCAACAAGTGTATCAATTAAAATTTTGGCTACTTTTCATTTTTCAGGCCATAATAGTAACATTTAACTCTTAGCACTCAAAACTTGAGGTAAGAAAACCCCAAACACTTCTAGTATTTTCCAACTACATTATCTGGGCACTAATTACACATATCTATAAAAAAAATCATACGATAAAGAATGTATACACTTTACTTATTCTTTATCTTATTCTGTCAGATTCCGATCCATATTTGATCTACATTTGACCCCAAACTTACAATTTTACTCAGTATTACTGTCTCTCATATTTCCAGCACCACATAACAACCAGATAATAAATAATAGTCCTTTTGGTATTTCCACGTCTTGCTGTTTCTCATTTTTATGAGTATTTTTAAATATATAAATGTTACAGTGTTTATAATTATTTACTTGGAGTTATAACTCGCCTGCAACACTTATTAACCAGGCTTAGCTTTATTAATAGCTTACCTTTTATTTTTAAGCATTTCACCCCACTGTACGCAAAGGGCTACGGAAAGTGAAAGTAAGAGAAAAGACTGTGTTTGAAAGGTGTTGAGGAAAGGATAAAAAGGAGAACAGGGATCAAAGCATCAGAAGATGTCAATTGGCATTACACTTAAATTTTTGAAGATTAAAGGTATCAGGGAAGCAAGTAAGAGGAAGGGTGTTCCACTGTCAGGAAGTGCGAGAAAAGAAGCTGTTGGAGTAAAAGAGGTGGTTACATTTCAAAGGGCGGGCCTGAGATGCGAAACTAGTAGCACCCTTAAATTCGTGCAGTTGGGGCACCAGTGAAAATAGCTTGTCAGAGCAGATGCCATGAAAATATTTATAGAAAAGACAGAGAGAAGCCACATTATGTTGGTGAGAAAGTGACTGGGGTGAGACCCCAAGTCAGGACTGATCAGGTTGCATGTCCGTCCTTAAATTTTGTTGAGAACCTCGGGATGAACAGCACCAGATTGTATATGGCAACAGTATTCAATGCATGGATGATAGCTTACTTTTTATATACAGTAATGTTTTCTGCTATAGAACATCACATGCTTAAATATACTGAAAACCTTTCACCTGAATATCCCCTGCTGAAATGAAGCTGCTTCTTTTATGCCATCAAATGCAGTAGGTCTTGAACACTGCTACTATTGTATCTACTCTTTCTTCTCTCTGAATTTCTGGAATGAGGACCTATGATGACTTACTTTATTTATATTTGGACTACTGTCCTCATTTTTGTTGCTATTATCACGTTTTGGCAGTTTTGGTATTTTTTGATACAGGTAACCTTCAGGGAATTTCAAATTGAACCTTTATTTTATGGGAGTAGATTGTTCTCATACAACTGTCTATGTCTTGTTTTTGTTATTTAGTAATGCTCAGTTATTGCTTGCCCTATTTCCATTAAGTCGCACTACCCAGCTTAGGGATTGAACTCATAATTACTAAGTCACCAAATTCATGAACCGATGTTTTAATCACCACAGTTTCTTTTTTATTACTGCTGCTGAAAACTTGATGTCATTTCTATTTATTTATTAACGGCTTCCATATTTTTTTTTTTAATCATTTCACCCCAAGCAAGGTGAGAATGCCACTAGTATGCAGTGAGTTACAGAAAGTGAAAAGACTGGGTATAGATGAGGACCAAAGAAAGGATAAAAGCTGAACAGGGTTCAAAAAGATAGAAGATGGCGATTGACATTGCATTTAAATTTTTGAAGATTGTAGTTATCAGTGAAGCAAGGAAATAGAAGGGAGTTACACAGGTGGGAAGTGCAAGAAAAGGAACTGTTGGAGTATAAGTGGTGCTTGCATTTAACTAATTCAACAGTAAAAGGGTGGGACCTAGATCCAATTCCAGTATCACACTTAAACACACACAGCTCAAGCACCAGTGAAAAAAGCTTGTCATAGCAGTAACGATGAAGAAATCTGTAGAAAAGACAAAGGTGAGCTACGTCACGTTAGTGAGAAAGTGACTGAAGTTGAGATGCCAAGTCAGAATGATATTTATATTTATCCTAGGTCTACTAAGGAGGCCTAGCATATGCACCGATTCCTTCAGATGTTTGATTATCTAGTGTTCTTCTCTGCTTAATATTTTTACTTAATTCCACAACAATTGATGACCACCCTTTTCCCTCCATACATGATCAGCTATGCCTTTTTTCTTCCTTGAAAGTGCATTTGATTCATATTTTCTCAGATAAGTAGGAATATAAAAAGTTACATAATAAAAAAGAAATTGCAAATTATATAAAAATAATTAAATGCTAAGTAAAAAATTTTGAAAGAATTATTTAAAAGAACATTTATTAAAATAAGAAAGTTACTAACATGTATTCTTTAAATAAAAAAACTGCTAAAATGAAGCCAAATGGATAGTAAAAAATGGCTTGAATAAAATTTGATGTGTAAAACTTTCTATATGTGAGGCTCAAATTGATGATGTAACAGAACTGCCAAAATGAAGCCTGGTGATTTGCAAAAAAGATACATGTGTGAAATTTAGTTTTCAAAAATGTTTAACAAAAGGGGCTCAGGTCTGATGGTTTCAAGGCTTGCCCAGATAAAGTTTGCAAACAGGTATGGTCTAGAGAGATACATTTTTCTGAGATTTTAATCTATGTGGAAGGTAAGTTGCAAACCCATGGTTTTGAATTTATGATTCAATTTGGAACCAATTTGTGACTCTTTAAAAAATCTGGTTTGTCAGACAAGCAGAAGGGTTTCAGAGTTCACATGGAAGATGTCAGCTGGTGCTGGGAGTTGAACTTATTTGAAAAAGAAGTGTGTTATTGATTGTTTTTTATGGCTTATCAATCTTTTGAAGGTCATTTAAAGTCAGGAATTATTTTAGATTGTGAGATTTTTTTAGGGATAAGGATTTTACTGATACAAGTCTTACTAATTAACCCATAGCTGATGGGAGAAGAGGTGATTTCAGACCAAGGGTATTTGCATTAATGAACCCAACTGGAATTGAAACTTGGCTCTCTGATTTCCAATTCCGAGCTGTTATCCATTTCTCCACTTGCACATCTAAGCACCTGATATTCCCAATCCATCACCCATCTAGACACTGACCAAGCTCAATGTTGCTTAACTCTGATGATTGTAAGGAAACTGGTGTTTCAACGTGATATGTCTGTAAGCCAAGGGAAGATGAAAAAGAAAGACGTGTTTCAGCTTTCACAGGTGAATGACTGAGGGCTATTTCTGGGAACTGAACAAAGAGAAACTAAAAACTATCACCAATGACAAAAAAGAAGAAAAAGAAGCTGAAAAAAAAGGAAAGCAAAAAAGAGAAAATGTTACAGATTTAAAGAGATATATATATTTTTTTTTATAGTTGTTTGTGAAAGTTTGTCCCAAATTTGAAGGTATTAAGCCTGATTTTGAACTTGTATGAAAATATGAACCTCAGTTTGTAAAACTGAACTATTATCTAAAATAAACCCTGTGACTCCTGTGAATTGTCAACCTTCACAATTCCTTTCAACAGTCAGATGAATCGATGTGAACATTTTGTAGGTAATAATTATAATTGTTTTTATGATCCCAACATAATTGTAATTAGGACTTGTTATATTACCTAAGGGTTAAGTGGACAAAGGAAAATTTTGTGCAAGCTTGTTTTACAAATTTTGTATTCTGTGCTATTATTATTTTTTATGTCTTTTAATAAATGTAAATTTCCTTAAAATTTCACACCTGAGAAAAAGTCTTGGTTTCTCATTTACACCATTCAAAATACTCATGATAAGAGATTTGACATTCTCTCTTCTCCTCCTCCTCCTCCTCTCCTAAACAAAAATCCTTTTAGGAATGTAGGAAAATTATATTAAAAAAGAAAAACAGAAAATTATATTAAATTAAAAAGTAAAATCATAGAAAATTATATTAAATTAAAAAGTCAAAAGAGGAAATTATTTTTTAATCAGTAGTAGAATTTTGAGGACAAAGTCAATAGAATAGTTTTGTTAGGTAAATGAATTCATTAAAAAGAAAAAAAAGAAGCTGAATTTATATAAATACAATTATTTCATGACAATGTAGGCTTTTACATTCATTACAAAAATGTTGAAGATTTTTGTCAGAGTTTGAATAAATTATTACTTTCGTTTATAGATTAAAATTCCATTTAGATTCACAACATTTGTGTAAATTGTTTCTCCTACTTTGATGGATAGAATAGTCATATATTTGCCACTACTGCTATGAGGTCAGTGTTCAAGCCCAGATTTTCAAATGCTGATTCGAAGCAAGAAGGCTCGTGCTACTTTGAAAAATGGTGCCACACAAGCTTTATACCCTCAGTTTTTTTTTCTGTATTTTAACCCAAGAGGACTTATAGAAAATAAAAGAAATCAGTGTGTGTGTATATATATATATATATATATATGTGTGTGTGTTGATGCATGTTTCATTAAATAATATAGACAAGTTTTGTCTATTTATTTTAAGTAAATTCCTTTCATATTGTCTGATAAGCTTAATAAGATTATCATTGAAAGATGGAAGAAAATCACCATATTGAAACATGTTTTTTAATCCTATCTAAGCTTTTGGCTTACATAAGCCATTATCAAAGATGACAATTACATTTCAATATATTAAACAATACACAGACAAAACAATAATGATAGTCTGTTTTTGTTGCATGAAAGATTTCAAAGCAATGACAAACTTGTGTCTATATATATATATATATATATATATATATAGATGGATGGATGCATTGTTGCAGTATATATCACAAGTGGGATCTATAGATTGACCAAGTTTTATGGTTTATCAACCCTTTGCAAGTTATTCAAAACCATAAAAATATTTTTAAGAGATTATGATTTACTGATGTAATTCCTATTAATTAACCCATTGCTTGGGGGAGAAGAGGTGGCTTCATACCTTTCACAAGTGTATTTGCATGTAAGTAAACTCAACTGGAATTGGAAATTGACTCTCCATTTTCCAATGAGAAGCTGTTATCCATTTCACTACATGCACATTCAAGCTTACATCACCTGGTATTCCCAAGTGGTCACCCATCTAAGTACTGACAAAGCTCAACACTGCTTAACTTCAACTGTTGTATCAATGTTTCATGGACATAAGCTTCTGTGGGTGTTGAAAAAACACAAATGTCCTGAGTAACAGGGACTGGTGAGCCACCTTAGCAGACAAGTGTGCTCAGAAAATGAGTAACTGGCCATTATTTATATATATATATATGAAATAAATAAGGACGCTATAAGAATAATGTAAAATATAAAAGAAATATATAAACAGAGCCAATATAAGAAATATGAAAAAGCAATACTCAAATATAGCTACCTGTCTGTGACTTAAAATTTCATGTGAGCTCCAAGTTTGTTATTTGGCTGTCTCACAATCTTCAGGTAGTTCGAGAGACAAGATACTCAATTCTATATGCAATTGCATATCTTTAGGAGAAAGCAGTATGATAAAGTGGGAAAATTTTTCGTGCAATATGTTTAGTCCTTCATCAGACTAAATTTGTTTTTACCTTGATGCAACAAATGAAAGAGAGATGCTGAGAAAACTTATATATAAGGAAATATAAAAAATGACACTGAAATATTTCTGCCTTCCCATTTCATGTGGGCTCCCAGTTTGTTATTTGGCTATCTAACAATCTTCAGGTGGTTCAAGGAACAAGGTACTCAATTGTTTATTTGAATATAATTATAGAAAATAAAGAATTGGATATCTTGTCCCTTTAATTGCTTGAAAGTTTTAAGACAGCCGTATAAAAAAACATAGTGATGTCATAACACTAAGCTGCAGAAAGACAATAAGATTAAATTATGTAAATATATTATAGTGAGAGACAAACACAGTGTTGATACTATAATCAATACATCAACACTGTATGTTGACTGTCCATTTCATGCACCAATGTGATTTGGTTTGACTATTGAATTGAAGCATGAAACTCATAGTCAGTATGCAGTATTATTTCTTATGTCAACACTGACTATATCTATAAATATTCTATTCCTGATATATAAATTATAGAGAGACAAACAGTGTTGATGCTATAATCAATACATCAACACTGCATATTGAGTGTTAGTTTCATGCTTCAATGCAATAGTCAGGCCAAATCACATTGGTGCATGAAACAAATGGTCAACATGCAGTATTATTTCTTATGTCAATGCTGACTATATCTGTAAATGTTCTGGTATTTAGCACTATAAATATAGTGTGTTTGTCTTGCCTGGTTTTCTAAGTAAACTTCAACTCTGATGCAAAACTCTGATGGTCTGCATGATTGAGAAAAAGCTGATGTTATATAGCTCTCTCGGTCCCAGACCCATGCTGACTGTTAGCTAATACCTGATTTCACCACAGAGGAGCATTTCAGTTAGCAAAGTCAATTTTACTGTTTTTAAACTACAATTTTCCATGTAAAATCGACCTTGCTAACCGAAACACTCCTCTGTGGCGAAATCGGTAAAAGCACATCAGGCTATATGATGGTTCCATATAGGATACAGGTTTGATTCCTGCCAGAGGATGCATATTTTATATGACAATTTCTTGGACATTCAGGCCGGTAAATGTTGTTAATACTGTTTATTATAACAGAGCATTTACTTAAATATTTGTATCTATAAAAAAGAATGTATAAACATAAAAATGTCTTAAAATAATTGTCGGACTTTGTCCATTTCACAATTTATGTATGTGTATATATATATATATATATATATACACACACACACACAAACTTCCTTTTCTTACGTGTACTCTATTTTTAAAGTGCTTTTTAATACACAATAAGATATTGTATCAATATTATGATAGATAGCTGTGAAACAACACCATGAATGGGTGAATAATACAAAAATGTTATATGTGTGTGTATGCGTGTTTATATATTTCAAGAAAAACATTTGAAATTAGATTTAAAAAGGCCTAATTTTCCTTTTTTAAATCTAGGTTTTATTAAAAAAAAGACTTGCATTAATTTATAAAGAAAACTTTACCTCAAAAAGAAAAACATCAAAATAATCAATCATGATTGAAGAGTAAAAATAAACAAAGTATACTACTTTTACTTTAAATATGATATAATCAAAACAAAAGAAATAAAATATTTTTGTTTCTATTTTGCTCTTCCGTAGTTGTGCGCCGTCTCACATGAATAAAAAAAAAACAAAAAACAAAAAAAACTAGCAGCCGAAAACACGTGGCCTAAGAGAGGTGCAGGGACTACAAATTGAACTAGTTAGGTGTGGTGTTGTGGCTTACAACTTCATCAGAAAAGTTATTTTGTGTCCGTTTTATGAAAGCTTTCTACAGGACTTAGCAAAATTCTAAATTTTATCGAGAAAATCTGATAAAAAAATCATGGCAACTGTTTTATACTCTTATTGGCGTAGTTCTTGCTCCTGGCGTGTTCGTATCGCACTGGCCTTGAAGAAAATCGACTATGAATACAAGGCTGTTCACCTTGTGAAAAATGGTGGGGAACAATATCTTAGCAGTTACAAGGAGAAAAATCCAATGGCCCAGGTACCCACTTTGGAAATAGATGGTATCATCTTAACTCAGTCTATGGCCATACTCGAGTACTTAAACGACACCCGGCCAGAACCTCCCTTTTTACCAAAATGTCCTCTTAAAAAAGCACTTGTGAGAGAGATATGTGAATGTATCGTGTCCGGAATCCAACCCTTGCAGAATTTGGCAGTATTACAGAAAGTTGGGGAAAACAAAATCGAATGGGGCCATTATTGGATCGAAAAGAATTTTCATGCCTTGGAACTTATGTTGAGTAGGTCATCAGGCAAATATTGTGTCGGGGACGATGTGACAATGGCCGATATGTGTCTTGTTCCCCAAGTTTACAATGCAGTAGAACGTTTTAAAGTTGATTTGACTCCATTTCCAAATATTAAACGTATTAATGAAAAACTCGGCACCATCGAAGCTTTCAAAGTATCTCACCCTTTGCTGCAACCCGACAAACAAGAAACATAAATGAAGATAAATAACAACTACGACGAAAAAGGGTAAAGTTACTTTAAAAAAAAAGATACATTTGAAAATATCACCTTTATTTTCCTGCATATTTACTTTTATATATAAGGAATTAAAAAATGTTTAATTACGGATTACACAAAATAATTACGGATTACACAAAATAATTTCAGTTTAAAAACAAGCAAAGTTTTCTTTTGAAAACATTTTTATTTTTGCTGAATTCACCTTTTTATATTTCTAAAAAAACTTTTTAAGATCGAAGAAAAACACAAAAATTTGCAAAATTACCTGAATAGTTGCTTTTAATTATTAATATTACGTGTCTTCATTACTTTTTAAGTTTTTTTTTCTTTTTTTAACTCAGGTAAAAAGTGTTCTGAAGTTTTGAAGTAAAACAGCTGCAACTTTCGAAAAGTTTCTGTTCCGAACTGTTTTTACTTTTATCATTTTTTTTTTTGTATTATTTAAAAAGACCATATTACTTAAATTACTATCAAACGTTTAAATAAGGCTATGATTTTCTTTTGCAATATAAGACCGTAATCAAAAATTAAGGCTGGCTGCTTGACTTTGTCAACAAAAAATAACGATTAAAAAAAAAATTAAAACTATGCAAAATTTACACAAATTTTTTATTTTATTTTTTACTAACAGCTGGATTTTTCTGCTCATTTTCTTTTCAACAATTGAAGTTTAATAATTTCTTTTTACTCAAGAGAAGCGAATTTAAATTGTTTTTCGTAATTTTTATTAACTTGCTCAAATTGTATCGGATAAGTTTGGTTGGATTATCAAATAAAGATTTATTTTTAAAGATCAGTTTTTATTTTTACTTTTTAAATTTCTTTTTTGTATTTTGTACTACTATTGTTTATAAATTATACTCTCGGGTTTTGAATAAAATCGAGGTGAGTTAGAATAAACGATGAGGCTGGAATTTTCTGTCAAGTTTTAGAATCTGTATCAACGTTTTTAAAAACGTTGATGAATTTTAAAATTTAAAAATGATCATTTTTTAAGAATTGGCATTTTTTTTTCTGGAAAGTTTCCACCAAAATCAAGAGAGGAGGAGGAGATTTTTTTATTACTAAAAATGTGGAAGGACGATTATTATTACAAACTGGAGAGTATTGAAATATTTTCTGCAAGTTTATGTTGACATTATAAAAAAAAATATGTAAAAGCCGACTGAAACCTAAAGTAGTTTGATTATTACCAGGGTTGAGTTGGAACCAGTACCCAAAAACCTTAAGGGTATTTCTTTAAAAACACAATGTCATTATATTTTTTTTTATTTTTACCATTAAAAATTAAGATGAGAAATTTGCTTATAATTTTACCTTATCTTCAAAAGGTTATAATTTCTTGATGGTTGAAAAAGAGTTACAATTTCATTTGAGAATATATTTCTTATTTTAAGAATAGTCTTGTAGAGATTCCTGTCAACGCTGACTCTTCTTTCGACAGTATTTTTTATTATTTACATTCTTATGATGCTTCAGCTTCTTTTAACTATTAATAAATTTTATTAGTAATTTTTTTTTTTTACCGATAGTTATTTAATTTATTTATCCACAAAACAGTAAACTTTATTATTTTTTCGTGATAATCATCAATTGTTTGAAAAGTTCGATTCTGTGTTTTTTTTGTTTTTGTTTTTTTTTAGCGTCACAAATTATCAAGACAACTGTCACAGTTACTGTAAAAAAGAAAAAACTCTGGAAATACAATTTTATTGTAACATTTTTTTTTATTGTTACAATAAAATTAGATTTCCAGAGGGTTTTTAAATTTAATAAAATATATGCAATCCACATCCCAGGCGATACTTTTTTACTTTCGGGTCGGCCCAGGGTCATTACATGAATGCCTGAGGTGAGGTGTCTCCAAAACAAAAAAGAAATCCACTAACCAAGTCTTCTTTGAACACGACCGTGAAAATTTGGGACAAAACTCGGAGGTCACTTTTAGTTTTTTTTTTCATAGTTTAAAATCAAAATATGAGAAAGGTCAAACTAATTAAAAAAAAAAACAATTTGTCAGACCGAGAGTGTGGGGGTGGGGGTGTTTCTTTTAAAACGAATAAAACTTCGTATTTTGTTTTGTTTTGTGAATTGTGTAAAATTTTCTTGATTCCCTATCTCCAAGTTTTTAAAAAGGTAAGTTATTTTTTAACTTTAGAGATAAAACTTTTAGTAACTTGTGACTATGGTCGTTAAAAAAAATTAAATAGAAATTAAAAGGGAAATTTCTCGTAACTGCATATGATAAAAATAAAATTTATCTTACAGTTACGAGAAATTATCGGATAAATAAAGAATGTGAAAATAACGGGTACAAAATCAATTTTTCTTTCTTTCAAGTTTTGTGTTTATGACGTTCCGGTTTACAGTTTTCGGATTTTAAATTTTAGTTTCTTCTTTTTTCTTTTAAGCTTAGCCTAGTCTGGAAAAGAACCTTAATAACGAAACGACAAGACCCATCGCTCGACCTGCTTATACTTTTTTTCTTTTTTTTTAACTTGAATAAGAGACCAAGTGTGACATTAAAATTCGACGGCGCATCGGCATAAGTAGTCAATGACTTCTAAAATAGTAAGAAGATAAAAATAAAAAAAATGAATTGTGCTAGAGACCTTCATTCTTCCCAGCTGTCATGATCACCTGTTTCAGCTTTTAAAAGACTAAAGAGTTTCCAACCCAAAAAGACTGCGAACAAGGAAAGAATGGATCCGTGATAGATTTGTAAACAAGCCGGGTGAATCGATATTGTCCGTGTTGGAAAATCGCAAATGATGTGACCTTAAAAGTATATTTCAAACTTCAAATCTCCCAATGTTCTGCATTAAAGTCAAAGCAGAATAATCTGAGATCTCCACAAAAGCACTGAAAACACTGCTTCTATTCCCAACATTCTCTTTGTGAAACGGGGTTTTCTGCAGTAACAGCAACCAAAACGAGACTATGAAATAGACTTGACATAAGCATTTACTTCAACAAGTGTCATTGTCTCTTGTCACACCTATATAGGACCGTCAGGCGTCCTGCAGTCCAGAGACTAAAATCATAATGTAGTATCTGTTCTGCTGTCATGACCAGTTGAGAAAAGCTTTGTGCTTTAATCTCACACAAGCATGGGCTGGTGTAAAAATTGACCAATATTTTGATCAATGACCCGAGTGTATGTGCTCGGGTTACCCACATTAAATAACTGAGCTTTTGTCGCGTCCCGCTCCAGTCTGGGGGTGGGTGTAAACTGGTTGCAGGTAAACAAGCTGAGGGATCCCACTGATTCTGCATTGTGCTGAGTTTAGTCACATGTACAGTATAAATGTAATAATAAAATTATATAATATGCTCTTTGTGTTTTGTTAAACAAATTGTTATAGTTGAACACACCTATTCTATAGTTCTCCCACCTATAATAAGTAGTAGTTGTAGCAGGGCTCAGTGAGTTGGTCAGTCAGTCGATGTCGAACGACCGTTAGTCGGATATTAAAGTATCAGCCACCACAACTAGATTGCTGTGTCATTAACTATTATATCGAGTTCCTAATGTTTTGTACGTCGAACTTATTTTAAGGACTGACTTAGCGAAATACAAGCCTCCACTGTGAAACTACTCTATAACACAAATACATAGTGCAACTGTTGTTTAGCAAATGTTAAGAAGTTTCATTAGTCATTCTTGTAGTCTACTGAGAACAAATAGCCTGCATATGGATGGAGAACAAGTGTATTGAATACATAAAAGTAGAAAGTGAAATAAGACCAGGATGCATTTTCTTACTGAATTTATTTAATCTATACAGCAAGACAATCCTAAGAGAATGAGAAGACTGATCAGAATTTATTATCTGCAATATATAGGAGTAGATAGGTTCACCTAACGCCCGGTTCACACTCCTCCCCAGTCTTTGGAACAGGAATAGATGTTTATGTTTTAAATTATGAAATTTATACTATTATTTGGTTTCCAGTTCCTTCTAAAGTCTTCTCCTTCTTTTTCACTTGCGTCATAGTGGCATTATTGCCTTGCTTGGGGTGAATTAATTTAAAGAAAAAAAAGACATGCAGATGATACTGTGTTGATGGCGGTCCCATAAGAAAAATTGAAAGACCACTGAGACAAGGTAGTAAAGGAAAGCAAGAAGAAAGGACTATCTGTTAACTGTAAGAAGCCAATGCAAAAGAGACAACTGAAGGTGTGGACTATGTATTAGGGACATAAAAATTAAACAAGAACAAAAATTATCAAGATATTGTAGTAACAGATGACAAAAAATGTGATGCAGATGTGTATAGGAATTGTGAAAGGTGTCTTCCAGAAACTAAGTAAAGACATAGAAAAATAGGAACAAAGAAAAGAGTGCTAAATTGCTATGTAATATTTAATCTTCTATATGGCAGTGAATGATGGAAAATCTTTTCGTCAATGAAGAGACTTAAAATGACAGGTGCTGAAACTACCATAGACAGAATATATGATTAACAAGGAAGTTTTAAAGAAAGTAAGAACTACAAGGAAACTGAAACTTACAATTAGAGAAGCTGACATTTCTGAAACATAGAGAAAAGAGGGTATGGAGAATCTAACACACACAGGACACTACTGAAGCAAGAGGGAGCTGCTGCAACTAACCTACTTAATAAGTTTGTGTGAATGAATGGCAGAAGGGGGACAAAGAGAGATGGTGAAAATTCAAAATTACTTCAAAAGACAAGAAGTTGTAGAGAGATATAATCACCCATATCCTGGGGGGGATTTTTTTTTTTTTTTTTTTTTTACAATGATGTTCATCCTGTACAAGGCTCAAGATCCACTCGAAGTAGAGTGTTACAGAGGAAGAAGCATATTTTATTATGACTTGAACAGGTTAAGATTGTAGTGATCAGGGAATCATCCTCTTGGGAGTTGGTTCCACAAAGTAGTGGTTTGTGGGAAGAAACTGTTTAAGTGGAAGTTATATCTCACCAATGGAATACAAAGGGAATAAGAGTGGTTTGCTACAATGTGCATGACATGGTGGGTCTTAGACATGAAGATTAGAACTGGTGGATCTAAGGAATGTAGTTTTTTCTAACACTTTCCTTGGAGATAGCAATAGAGCAGTGAGGGGCTTGTGATGTTGTGTCTGGGAGAAATGGGTTGTAGGGTAGAAAATAATTTGTTACCCACAAGGACACAGACATGGTATAAAAAAAAAAGAAGTACTAGGACTGATCCTCAATTATTTTTGACCTATGACAGACTAAGCAAATTTTAGTCACTTTTGATGAAGTCAGCTGTAGCCCATGGTCCTTTAGTTATTTATGAAGTGCAGTACAAGACTAAAAAGATAGAGTTCCCTATGAGGATCAAAATCACTATTCATCATTAATGATCACCAAAAGTGGTTTGCTTATGATTACCCAACTGCATAGTTAGAAGAAGCATCTAATAGTTAATTTGCTATTAATACCAAAACAAAACTGTTTTCAAGAGAACCATGGCTAATGCTAAACTCCAGGAGAGTAACATTTTATGGCTCGTTGGGCTCACATTTTTCCACTGATATGAAGTGGAGTGATTATATCAAATCAATTACTCCATCTACTGCTAGGAAAGTTGGCTCACTGTGTTGTGCTAGAAAATTTTTTCTTGTCAGAATCTATATTGCACATCTATAAATCTATTATTCTTCTGTGCATTGAATACTGCTGCTATATCTGTCCTGGTGCTCCTGCCGTATATCTCAAGATTCTTGACAAAAGTCAAAGAAGTGTCTGTAATGTGGTCGATCCTAACATGGCATCTAGACTTCAGTCACTTTCTCACCAACGTGATGTGGCTTCCCTTCATCTTTTCTACAAATATTTTCATGGCAACTGTTCTGATGAGCTCTTTTCCCCAGTACCTTGACTACATAAATTTAAGTGTGCTACTAGACTGGCAGTTAGGTCTCAGCATTGAACTAACTAGATGCAAACTCCACTTCTATTCTAATAGTTTATTTTCTCACCTGTGGAACTCTCTGTCGATTTCTTACTTCCCTGTCACATAGAATCTTCAAAAATTTAATTTCAACATCAATTGCCAGTTTCTGTCTAATGGAATCCTGTTTTTTTATTGTCCTTTTCCTCACTAAACTCATCTCATTATTTTTCACTCTCTGTAACTCCCTGCCTCCTAGTGGCATTTTCACCTTGCTTGGGGTGAAATGATTAAAAAAAGATTAAAGTATCAGCATGTTAACTTTGGCAGCAGGATAAAGACTTCTTAAGATTTTGTTTAATATTTAAATGATAAAAATGATTTTTGGAAATGGGTTTAGTTAAAAAGTAAATTTTATTTCAAAATAGATAAAGATCCCAAATTTTATGAAAACTTTTCACCACAGCAAAATCTAACATGATTTATGCAGGTAGCATAGCAGTTATTGATTGGTGTGGAATGTGAGATCAGCTAGTTACTCTACTCACCCCCCCCCAAAAAAAACTACTTGCTATGGAAACCATAGCAGGATAGTGAGGCTATAGCACTATACTTCAATGTGTAATAGTATTGAGAAGAAGAATGATGAAAAGTTTTATGACAAGTACAAATCTGAATTCCATTATGAAAAACAAAGAAAAAGAAAGGAATGTAATTAACCAACCACTCAGACACTTTTCGGGCCTGGTTTTGGTATTTTTTTTTATAAATAACTACTTTTATTTCCAAACCATTAGTATTCTGGTGGTTTACAACAAAAAAAATTATCTGATTTAGTCACCAACATTTTCACTGCCCTATCAACAGTGCTTAAAATACACCAACTGTACACTTGGGAGAGGATGAAATACACCTTCCAAAAGGGGCCATTATGCAGTTGGATGCTTGTAAACTTGACTATAAACCAAACCAGTGTTTAATTATATAAAACAGCTTTTGATATGTAATCCAACAAATGTTTAACATCATAAAATCTACCAACACATCATTTTGAAGTTTTTCATGTCAAAGATGAAACTGAACAGATTTTGATTCTGTGAATCAAAGTCTAGCCCTGTGATTTTCAAAATGGGACTCCCCCTCTTGTGGGTGCTATGACCTTTCAATGGTGCTGTAAGAATTCAAAGGAGGTAGAGTGTGATATAACTACAAAGCAGTAAGACGATTTAACTATCAAAATTTGATTGATTTGGGACATTAGAATGTTTAACCTTTGTGTCTGCAAAAAAATAACATTGTGTTAAAAGGATGGTAATTTCATTGACATTGCTATTATTGTATACACTTGACATCCACAGTAACATTTCATCACAAAATTATAAAAATATGTGAACCAAATACTATGTGCTATTTACGATTTACCTTTTATAAAGAAATAAATTAGTAAAAAAATCTTTTTATTCAGAAATTTATAACAATTACAAAATTATCAAAGTATGTAAACCAATTACAATGTAATATTTATTATTTACCTTTTTATAAATAAGTATGGTAATTATTCTAGTGAATTTATGTGGCAAGAACAAATAAATGTTTAGTAAATGCATTTTTTTAAAAATTTATTTAGTTACTCACCATTATGTGTTTATTTAAATTTTCTTGTTCAGACATTTTTATAAATTTATGAATAAAAAAAATGCTTTTTATATTTATTTCTTTATAAAATAGTAAATAATAGTGTTTAATATCATTGTCAATTGTGAAGAAAGAAAATGTATACATTACAGTTCAAAAGTTTGAAGCCACCCTCAGAATTAGCATGAGATGAACTTGACAGAAGAGTAAAAAAAAAAGAACTCTTAGAGTCATTGAAAAAAGAATGGAATCAATTATCAAACTTATATTTTGAGAAACTTTGCAATGAATGCCAAAAATTTTGTGCTGCAGTAATCAAGGCTAAAGGAGGATATTTTGATAAGAGTAAAATTTAATCATAAAATGCTATTTTTTTTCTCTTTAGCATGATAAAATTTCTAATAAAGAAATCATGTCTAATTCTTTTTTTTAACCATGTATAATAATTTTCTCTTATTTAAAGTACAAAACAACTACTTTTGGGCCAATTTAAGAAAATTACCAGAGGTGGCCACAAACTTTTGAACTGTAGTGTATATCTACTTTCATATTTGAGTTTTATTAAAATTCTAATCATCACTTTTTAAAAAAAATCAACATTGCCAAGGGAGGTAAAAGTGTATACAGTAATAGCAGTGTCAAGGGAATAAACATTAGCATTAACATTACTCCATTTATAAGTGCAATTTTAACGTAATGGTCACCAGTTTGTGCAAATATCTGAAAAGGAGAAGAAAAGTTTAAGGACCACTGGTCTAACCAAAAGAGCTCATCATAAATTTGTTTCTTCCTGTTACTTTGCTTGTTTATAATCTTTATTAGGGAGTTTATGAGTCAGATTTAGGAAGCTCAGCTTTCTTTGTGGGAACTAAAATGTTGGGTTTTTTTTTTATCCACAAGGCCTGTTTGTGGTTACATCTCAGCTGCATCCTCTTTTATCAATGATTTTATCTAGTTCAACATCACCTTTTAACTCACACCTATCTATTGCCATCTTTGCTTGTTCATATGAGTTGGCACTGAAAAAGAAGCATAACATTTTTGATTGATTAATAATAATCTGTTCTATCTTCATGTCTGCCAAGATACATTAACAGGAGAGTGACTTGTTGTGCCTTATTGGGCTAATATCCTTTGCTGACATGAATTGAAAAATTATACTGAATCAAATGCTTTGTCTGCTGCTAGGAAAGTTGGTTCACTGTTGTGCTAGATAATCTTTCTCTCCAGAATCTATCTTAGATATTTTAGTCTACCATTTGCCCATGCTTAGAACATATAGTCTGGTGTTTCTGCTATATATTTAGAGATTCTTGATAAAATCCAAAGAAGAATCTGCAATGTTATTGGCCCTGACCTAGTATCTTGGCTTCAGTCACTTTCTTACCACTTTAATATAACTTCCCTGTGCATTTTCTATAAATACTTCTGATGAATTTTCCCCTATGGTATCTATCCTTTATGAATATAAGCACAGTACTAGATTGGCAACAAGGTCTCATTGATTTACAGTTGAATTGATTAGATGCAACCATAAGTTCTATGCTAACAGTTTCTTCTCTCACACTTCTCGCTTGTGGAACTATCTTCTGGTTTTTTGTTTTCCAGTCAACTTTGATCTTCAAAAATCTAAATGCAATGTCAATTGTTATCTTCTGTCTTCTTTATTCCTCGTTTTATTGTTTTCATTCCTCAGTGTTTCTCTTTTTCTTTTACATGCAGTAACCCCTTGTTTCTTAGTGGCTTTATTGCCTTGCTTGGTATGAAAAAAAAATAGTCTATACTTTTTGCCAATTAGTGTGCAGTGACCTATCCACAAATCATTCTCTTGTACAATACCATATTTTCTGTATTATACAACTTTGGCAAGGTTCAACATTTGGAAGCCATCTTTACCTGGGTTATAATGAAGCCATGTCTTTGCAGTGTGGTGGCTGAATATTTCAAGATCAATCACTTATTTCATATTGATGATTAAGTGGATTAATCTTTTCAGATTAATGATTCGGGTCACCAAGTTCAGTTAGGGAACTACTGTAACTCAACTATAGGGTGGCTACCATAGGTGAGTACTAAAATTCATGAAAGATTATTAGGACTTAAGTTCAAACCAGGAATTCATATTGCATTGCTGATCATGTGGGTCAATAAGGAGCAAATTCTGCTGTGGTATCAGACTCTGGCCCAGTTTTCAAAAACTCAGCTACAGTATCTACTACTACTGTGTATAGACCAAAGCTTTTGAAAGGTAAAAAAGTAAACTATCTACCTGCAATATTTGCACCTTGAATTCAATTAGTCAAATCTCTGAACTGAGTGAATCTGCAGTCAAACAGAATATAGATATTCTGTGCATGCAAGAACATTGTTACTTTGATGATGACGTTGAACTGAAATTCCAGGAACCTGGTAATGGTTGAATCTACATATCCCTTGAAAGACAGTCATTGCAGTCATAAGGGGAACTTGGAATCCTTCTATGCTTGCATGCTATGAGCCAAATAAACAGTGTTGAGAAAATATAATTGCTACATTCAATGGTAACTCATGTACATCAGTAATCTGTTTCAGCAGTCCTACAAATGTTAGCAATGAAGAGTAAATAACCAATATCAACAATGAACTTGTGGAAGATTGAAGGAGTGAAAAAATGGGTTTGTACAAATATTCAGTTCAACCACAAAGTAAAAAGGAAAAGAAATGAAGAAAGCAAAAGTGTAAATCTAAAATGATTATATTTCAGACATTGCTGAGGTGTTTTTACAAATATTATTCTTTGTTTTTTTAGTCCAGTTTATTGAAGTAAATTTTTACACGGTAGTAAATAGACTAGACACACAAAGATTTCTTAATGACTCCTCTAACTAATTTGACTGGGATTGTTACTCTGTCTACATGATAGGTTGGTCCTTTTATTTATACCTGGTACATAGACACAATAATAAACACAAAAATATGTGAAAATATTTAACAGAAAATGTTCAGCTTTATTTGAATGTGTGTTACTTGAAGAGTATAACATTTCTAATAAAGTTAATAACTATACATATTTAAAAGATGAAACTTTGCAGATTAATAATTTGATATATATTTTAAGTGCTGTGAAATTTTTATCTTACTTTGTAAATTATAATTAAATTTTAAGTTGGTATACACTCAGTAGAGATATCATATCTTAATAATTTTCAATAAAAAGAGGTTTTTATCTTGTCTGAAATTAATTAAAAGAATATATTTTAATAATTTGTCCACTATTATTTGAATCTAATTTGTCCATTTCACAAAATCAATATATACTTTAAATGTTATATAAGTTTTTCTTCATAGACACTACAGTCTATCTTCTTTAATTAAGTCCTCAAACACAATGTATTTTTTTCTCAACTGAAGTTCACTCAATACATGATGCAAGAGCTGCTCAAAATACAGAGTTACTATGCCATGTGTGTTGATAAAGGTGTTAGTTAGATCCAATGACAGGACCCAAGTAGTGTGAGTTCAATACCTGGAGAAGGTGGTGTAGAACTTGGAGGGGGAATTAACAGGAGATAACTGATAAGTGACATCCATTAGACATGGCATGTGGAACTAGAACAGTCTACCCGAGTGAGTGGAATAAAGGGTTCAATTCAACATTCCAACCACCTGAAGAAGGCCGGAGTGTACAATGGCCAAAACATTGTGATAGAAATGGCAACAAAGATGAGGACAATAGTCCAAATAATATAAATAGGGTACATAATGCCTCATCTCAGAAATATAGACAGATACAATCTTAACCTGTTTAAGTCTAGGGTTAACCATTATTTTTCATGCATTAAGTGCAATATCAATCACCATCTTTTGTTTTGTTGAACCCTATTCCTTTTTTCCTTTCCTCAATTCTAAGTCTTCTCATTCTCTTTCACTTGATGTAACCCCTTGCATGGGGTGAAATGATTAAAAAATATCTTTCTAAACTATACCTCTTACTTTTACTGCTCACACATCAGACTCCTTCAGTAACCCTGGAGTGAGTCTTGAACCTTGTGTAGGGTGAATATTAGTAAAAATAAACAAAATGCTAGTAAATTGAATTTATTCTAAGTAGAGAATATATTCACAAGAAAGCATAATAGATTTTGCAAAATAAATCTACTATCACTCAGATTTGAACTGCCAGGAGAATCAGTGAGGGTGTGATGTGACACCTTAAAGGGTTAAAGGATGGATCGATAAACATACCGAGAGATAATAAATTCAGAGGGTTGTTTATTTTTCTTTACAAAAACCATATAGCCAAAGTTGTCAGCATGCAGATCAAAGAGTAAAAATATGAAGGCCTCCAATGACTAAGTCTTGTGGGGGAATGGAGGCTGGTTTGGAGTGGAGTGGCTGTATTGTTATTTTGGGAATTCTAGTTGAAAGGAAAGCCATCTGGATAATTTGACCCTATAATGGTGTAAGGTTGAAATGGAGACACCGTTGTTTTTGAAATCCAGGTTATGGAATTATCTACTAAATAAGACACTGTAAGGGTCCTGAGACAAAAATTTTAAACAAAGACAAGGTTGTAGAATTGAAATCATATTATTTTGTCACTTGTCAACAAGTGTCACAGGTCAAAACTGCCAAAAAGGCTGTTATGGGGACACCTGGTGAATGTCTGAGAATGGGGTTTGGGTCGAGGAAATATTGTTTAGGAAAATTTGGGTGGATAATTAAAATTAATAATTGAAGTTAAGCCACACCTGCTCACTATTACAATTTAAAGTTCGGATTGGTCAGAATGACAACCTTTAAGTGAAAGACCTAGGTAGAACACCAAAAGAGGCAGAGGAATTGCCTACACCCCTTGGGCAGTATTGGTATGAGGTACCAATACAAGAAGGAAGGAGTTAAGGCACATCAATGTCCTGTGACCACTACTCATGGAAAAGGGGATCTCCCCAAATTTGGGCATGTAATTAATCTCCCTGAGCCAGACAACAATAGGCTTGTTGGCAATTAGGGGAATTACTAGAACCCCAAGCCATGCCAGACCCCATGCCAAGTTTTGGGTGAAGGTCCATATAAACAGAAGATCTAAGATGAGAGAGTGTTGCCCCAGACGCCGGATGAGAGACAGTTGCTTCAGCTGATCTCATGTGACTTCCTGCCTGAAGAAAACCTTCAACATAAGCCTTGTGCCAGACTTAGGTAAACCAATTGAATTGTTACAGTGAACTTGCAAAACAGGATATTTTCTGCCTGAATAACTAATAATTTTTTTAATATCAAGAATTAACCAAGTTCTGTACAAAACATATATAAAAACATTTTCTTTTATTCAAATTATTTTTTTACTTGTGATTTCACTCTGTCTGGACCAAACCACTACAGTAATTCCTGTTGAGGATTTGATCCTTGCCAGCCTTATGATCAAAATCAAACACAGTGTGGGACAAGGCAAAGCTTGGATTGAAGAGATCAACTCAACAATCAGCTGCAGGGATTGAACTTCAGAGAGACCAGCAAGCAGAAGGCTACAATGAGGACAGTAGCATGCAGAAAGTGGGGCATGGTGTGTGACAGTCATGGGCATCTGTATTAGGAGGGCATCCAATCAAAGAGTAAAATAAAAATCGAGTTTATATTTGATTTGAATAAAGTGTTTATTTCATATTTCATCTGTTTTTTTTTACATATTTAAAATTGTCTTCCTTTCTCACGTTTCTCTGTACTAGGCACTATAGGCCCTCCTACTTAAGTCTTAGGGGCATACAATCAAGGAGTTGGCATTGCCAAACACCACCAAACCCCTGCATTTCACTGGTGAGAGAGCAAAGAACCTGGAAGCAGTCCTCCTGCTTGTCAGCTTTTCAAAGGCATATGACACCATTTACGGAGGTAAAATGGAACATATACTTCCTGAATATGGCATCCTAAGTGAAACTGTAAATGCAATAATGTTGCTGTAATGTGATATACAGTCCATGGTGAGATGGCCTGATAGAGACATAGAACTTTTTGACATTATCAATGGAATCTTACAAGGGGGTACTCTTGCTGCACACCAGTTCATTATTTGCCTTGCTCATGTACTGCACACCCCTGTCAATACAAAATAGGGTGATATCACACCCACAAAAGTTACAAGCAGAAGATATCCTGTTGAAAGCATCACTGATGCTGATGACCTTGCCCTTCTCTGCAGACAGAGTTTTAAAAGCAAAACTATTTCATTGCTTGGAGACAGCTGGGAAAGAAATTAGCCTATATATGAATCCAGAAAAAACAAAGCTTATAACCAATATGGCTTCATCAACTCACTATCTAGAAATAAATTAAAAAGGATTGACCAGTTCATTTATCTTGGCAGTAATATAGCCTTTAAAGAAGTTATGTAAATATCCACATAGGCAAAGCATGGCTTGCCATGGAGAGGCTATCAACAATTTGAAAATCAAATTTACTCATCAACAGGAAATGAGATTTTTTTTCAAGCCATTGCCACTTTAGTACTATTGTATGAAAATACAACATGGATATTAATAAAAAGTATCCAAGAAGAAATTAAATTGTAGATACAAAAGAATGCTGTGTGCTGATCTAACTATCCTGGCAACAGCCCCCCCCCCAAAAAAAAATGTCACAGGTCATTTGAGAAAGAACACTATTTGCAGAGCATTCCTGGAGAAATAAAAATGAGCTAGTCAGTAATCTGTTTCTTTGAACAACAAAGCATGGATATACCAATGTAGGTCATCCTTTCAAAAAGTACATTCAACATCTATGTGAAGATACAAACTAGAAGACCTGTCAGGTGCAATGAATGCCCATGAAGACTGGAGAGAAAGATTCAAGAGAATTCATGTGCAACTGACCACTGGTCTTAATGGAAAAGGTCCACACTTCATACTGAGGTTATCCTTTTATTTAGGAAATACATTGTGAAAACTAGAAAAAAACATATATCTTTGAAAAGGGGAACTGAATGAACAAGATACATTTTTTAAAATATACACAAACAAAGAGAGCCCTTTTCAAACAGAAACAATAACAATTTGGAACAAAGAAGAAATGATGAAGGGACACACATGGTGCCTTAGAGAAGAATTTCAACTTAGTAGTAGGGAGCAGATAATTGGTGCATTACCTCTTTGACAAGCAGGAGGTAGTTTCCTTGTGGTAGCAGACTTATAGAAATTACAGCTAAACACATCGATGTGGAGTTGACTGAAATCAGTGAACAGTCATTTCTTTAGCTGCACAGCACATGTTTCTCGAGGGCTACGTAGTTTTGAATTCATAATTCTCCTTCATTTAGAATGGTTGCCATTAAATACTATATAACCCAGTCTGTCCTGTTATTTACCCATAGCTGGGGGGAAGAAGAGGATTCATACCTTTCCCAAAGGTATTAGCATGTAAGTGAATGTAATAGATTCGACTGGAATTCAAATTATAGAAATATAATGAGTTGTCCTTCTCCTAGACTAGTTGCCATCCAAGGTTACAGAACCCAGTCTTTCCTGCTATTTACCCATAGCTGGAGAGGGGGGAGAAGAGGATTCATAACTTTCCCAAGGGTATTAGCATGTAAGTGAATGTAATAGATTCGACTGGAATTTGAATTATAGAAATGTAATGAGTTGTCCTTCTCCTAGACTAGTTGCCATCTAAGGCTATAGAATCCAGTCTGTCCTGCTATTTACCCATAGCATTTAGAGATGGATTCATACCTTTCCCAAGAGTATTAGCATGTAAGTGAAACTTGAATTTGAACTTGAACTGTATATATGTGATAAATTGCCTATTTTTATAGAACATTAAAAATTATTCTCATTATTTTAATCCTGTTACTACTGCCACCATTCTACTAGCTTAGTAGCAAATTCTCTAATGTCTGTTTGCACATATACAGAATCCTTTCTGCAACCATTACACCAGGCAACCACCTTGGCCTGAGAGAGAGAAAAATATGGGTTTCGTCCTATTTGGTGACAAAGCTTATTATTTGGAAATGCAGAAAGATTGGGAAGTTTTCCAAAAACTATTTGATTGGGGGCTATACCCCTTGACCTTGTTCTTATCACTTACGACCAATGCTAAAGCTGCATCAAAGTTACAATTTGCATCTTCTAAATTTTTATTTATTTTCATCATTTCTCCAGTTTCCACATGTGTATTTCATTGAGTCCATTGCCCTATGACTTTGAGTTGATGTAGTCTTAACAGGGGTATTAAAAATTTGAGGCATGACATGACAATACTGACTATTATCAATGAACAGAGAAAGATGCTCTAATATATGCCCATCCTGGGTAAGATGATAAACTACGTCCAACAGCAAGGCCTCTGATTGGGAGGTTTTGAGGAGTGTGGAACCACCTCTTAATTGCTAGTGTTCCCAGGTCCACCTTGAGTCGGGGTGGTAGCGCCTGTTAGGGTCCCAGCTATGGGCAAATAGTTAACCCTGAAACTGGGATAAAAACACAATGAATGTGTAAAAATAGGTTTTAATACCAGAAATACTTTGTAAAAAAAATTATTACCAGCTATAAATTTTTGAGGAAAAAAATATTATGAGCAATACTTTTTTGAAAAAAATTATTACCAACAATACATTTCTGAAAAAAAATATTACCAGCAATACATTTTTGAAAAAAATATTACCAGCAATACATTTTTGAAAAAAAATATTACCAGCAATACATTTTTGACCAAATAAAATATTACCAGCAAAAAAAATTTTGTCGGCATTAAATGACACATGGAGGTTGATATGCCGTACGACAAAACAAACCAAACCAAATTTAATATATGCCACGTGATGCCTCAAGAATACAGTAATAATTTCATCTGTCTAATTAGTTCCACCACCATACTGTACTTTGTACCATGCTCAACAACATGAAAATGTTGACTTCAAGGATCTTTTTGATATCAATAGCCACAGTTTTGTTAAAGTATATACCCAAGGAAAAACTGACAATATTTCTGGATTGAGAATTGATGTGGCTTATGCATATTTCACAGGAAGCTAGAATGTTCTTAAATGATTTAAAGCCAGAAGCACCCAACTGCATCTGGCAAGTTTTACATGATTACAGTCCAGGAGTACCTGAATGTGCCTGCAGTCAGAGGCACTGTAAATCACATAGTCAACTAAATGATTGCCCTAAATCTAAAACTTTATAAAAGTTTAAGATTTCAAAACCATATCTTATAACCAGTAAAAGCAAGTAGGCTAAATTTGGTATCATTTGAAAGAAAAATCAATTTATTTTCATATAAAATGAACTTGTAATATTTGATTTTCAACAGTTTTTGTGATATATCAATTTAATTGCATTAACATTATATATGCAGATTTTTCAACAATTCAGTCAGGTCTCCAGTGATTTAACAATAAAAATTTCTCAAGGACTAATAAAGAAATAACAAACTGATTTTAAATTTGACTTATTTTTAAACTAGTAAAATTTAGAAATATTTAAATTTAGTCTGGAAAGGGTTGATATTTCTATGAAATCTTTGTCTTTTATACCTGTCAGACAACATAGTTTCTTTCTTTTTGGATGGCTGAACTGTCAGTGCAATTTAGTGGCAATCTTTATTTTCTCTTCTGTACTTTGCCTGGCAATTTCTTTCACTAAAAGTAGGTGATTATCTTGCCACTCTTTGGTAAAAGCCACAGACTCAGCGACACATAATAATCTTCATGAATTGTAGATTTTAGTTTCATTTTTTGCTAAGCATGCAAACAAAGTGATTTTCAAAGTTCAATCTTGTTTTTTTCTTCTTAGAAGATTTACTAAGGAAATGGGAAATATATGCCTCAACCGCATCAGTAATAATATTGACTTTAATGCTTGCAAAGTGACCAAACTTCATAATGGCAAAACTTTTGCATTGCTAAATTTATAACTTCATTTACCTTTCTACACTTTGATGTTTGTGCTAATTGTTAAATTTACATATCAATATTTAAAAAAAATTTTTTTTTTTACAATTCTGTTCCCCTGTCCAAGGCCTGGGGTCACTAAAAGTAGAGGGTTATAGAGTAAGAGGCGCAGTCTATGTAGATGTGGGGTAAAAGAGATGATTCACCAATCCCTGCTGATATTGGTTGTTCTCCACCAATGCTCAACTTAATAGATACTAATTAGCAGCAGAAAGTGTGTCACACCTATCAATTAAAATGAACTTAACCATGGAATTCAATTTCTCCTTAGATGGAGTTATTGTTAGCCTTCCTCTCAGTGTTCCTTGTTTTTGGAGTGATCAAAAAAAAAAAAAGAAAATTGGGGATGCCTGATCCTGGGTATTTCAAACCTGCAACAACATCACCCTCATTTCCCCAAAGAGTGTGTGTGTTTGTGTGGGGAAGGAGTCAGTGAAATATTGATGCCAACACAACAGTGGTCATAGGGACCGGGCAATTTTGCATTTTAGGTCTTGGACCATATATTCATGCATATGCACCCAACAATAAAAAGGCCTTGTGCCATAAACCACCACCAGGGAGTGGGGAGAGGAAAATAAATAACTAGTTTTGTTAGCTGGTTGAAGAACCTTTGTCAGTCTGAACAAAAACAATTTGCCATAAATTGTTTTTAAAAATCTGCAAGGACATTTATACTTAACATAAAAAAGTGGCACATAATGAGGAAAGAGTGCTTGGAAAATTTGATACTCATAGGATAGATTGAAAACAAGAGGAACAGAAAAACAACATATAGCCGATGTAGTGAGCTTAAGTAAATAGATAGTGGAACAATGTTTAGGAGAGATAACAAAATGATAATATTTATTACAAAGGATAGGAAATTGTGACGAGCCAAAAAGGGACATGGCACATAGAAAAATACCCTAATGATAATATTATCAGGAAACAGAAAGCATTTTACCATTCTTTTCCACAAAAATTTCCCAGTGCCCCACTCTCCAAAACTACAGATCTCAGAATCCTCCCCACCCAAAAAAGAAATGTTATCTTCATCTGGATGTTGGCTCATTCACAAAATATTTATGACATATTCTGTTTGGCCATATGGGACATTTGTCACTGAATATAGACAATGTCTGATTCAATGGATATTGCAGCCACTGACATTACACCCAGGATGTCTACTAGCAAGCCTTGTTGGAGAGTTAAATCTCTTTTCACTAGAATAACCAAAACTTCTATTTGTCATTGCTGTCTTTGAATTTCTATCTCTTCTGATGGAACAGTCAAAAGATCATCTGATTGACCAATGTTTAAAATACACATTATCTGAGGCTTCTGGTTCTGCTTCAGTTTTCAAGGATTTTCCTTTTTGACTCAAAGCTATATCTACTTTGCCTTTCATGTTAATTATTAGTGAATGTGATGCAACGATATGGTTATAAATTGATCTTCTTAACTTGTTTTGATATAGCTTGAAGGTTTAGTTCACTCACTGTGGTTGTAATTCATTATCATGGTTCCTCAGTTTTGTTAAAAAAATGGTTAAATTAAATAGGCATGAACTGCTTATTGGCAGGTCTATAATATTTCTCAAAAGGTTCATAGGCTATAAATACAGACTGGTTTGTCTTCTTTAAACAAAGTATCTAATTTATTCCTTCAGATCCTTTAAATTCATCTTCAACTCAGCCACCCTAGTTTTACTTTTTAAAGTGAAAAAAAATAAACAGAATATACTCTTTTGTCTGCTTCAATTTGTAGTCATTTCTTATAAGTCTATCTCCTTTTTACATGATTTTTACTTATCTAGTTTCAGAAGAGATGATGCCAAATATTTTGAAGCCAGTTGTTTTTTTGGTTTTTTTTTTAGGACATTAAATCAAGATTCAGGGAAAATTTAGTATACAAGAAAAACTAACCTGTGATTTATATGGCTCTAGGTGACATGGGCAGACAACCAAGCATTTCCTTTGGTCAAGGGCCATAATTCATTTTAATGTTCATGTAGTTGTTATGATAGAGTCGGG
This sequence comes from Acanthosepion pharaonis, assembly GCA_903632075.3. Lineage (NCBI taxonomy): Eukaryota > Metazoa > Mollusca > Cephalopoda > Sepiida > Sepiidae > Acanthosepion > Acanthosepion pharaonis. Next base: position 310,631 of record CAHIKZ030001391.1, on the reverse strand, counting down.
GAGAAAGTCATTTAAAATAAATCAACATTTAGAGAAAGTAGTAGGCAATTAAAATGTTGCATGGCCTTTGAAATTTTCACATACTATCATCTTGCAAATGTATCCTCATCTGTTCAGATTTTTTTTTTTTTAAATCAAATGAATATTAGACTAGAGATTGTTTAAAATTTTGTTTAAACTGCCTGTACCCCAAGAATGACAAATTTTCAATTATGGTGGAGGTAGAAGTTTGGAGGATTGGTTGTTTAAAACTTGTGGAGTGTGTGTATAATATAAATTCAGGTAAATGTTTTTCTTGAAATGTAGAACACTATACTACACAGCAATAAAGATTTGACAATGGCAAACCTGAAATGGTAGTAAGCAGCCTTTGTGGCCAAGTCAGTTCCCAGACATAAATTCTATTGAACATGTCTGGGCCATTTGGAATTGGGAAATAAATGTCCAGAAAACCTATAAAAGCTTTAGATGATTTTTTTTTCCCCCCACAATACATTCTGGTTGGATATCCCAGAAAAGTAAATAGAAAACCTGATAAACTCCAGGTACAAGATTTAAAATATTTTGATGGTTTCACAGAGGTTTTTATTCCAAAATAAAGATGTATTTGCTTTTACCATGTTAGTTGCTTTATCTCCTGTGTGTATGTATGTGCATATATATATATATATATATATATATATATATATATATATATATATATATATATATATATGTGTGTGTGTGTGTGTGTGTGTGTGTGTTTGAGTAGATATTTTTTTTAAAAACTGTATATCTATGTCTACTGGTCTTGTGCATTCAAGAGTATTTTCTTTATGAAGGCTCAAGAATGCACAGGGCGGTAGACATAGATTTACATTTAAAAAAAAAAAAAAAATACAGGGATGTCTAATCAAACATTTGTACCCAATAAATATCATGTTTGAAGTTATATTGAACCAATTTTTAGGTCTGCTAGAAAAGTTGTTTTCCTGTGCCGTGATAGACAATTTTTCTTTCTAGAATCCACCCTACATATTTACAAGTTGACCATTCATCCTTGATTGGAATATTGCTGACACATCTGTTCTGACGCTCCTGCTATATATTTAAAGATTCTTGATAAAATCCAAAGAAGAATCTGCAATGTTATTGGTCATAACCTGGCATCTTGACTTCAGTCACTTTCCCACCACCATAGCATATCTTCTCTAAGCCTTTTCTATAAATATTTACATTGTAATTGTTCTGATGAACTTTCCTCTATGATCTATAGACCTTATGAATTTAAGTATTGTATTAGATTGATGGAAAGGTCTCCTCTTTTTAGTATTGAAATGGCTAGATGTAACCATAGGTTCTATGTTAACAGTTTCTTCTATCGCATTTCTCACTTGTGGAACTCTCTTCTGGCTTCTTGCTTCCCAGTTAACTTTGATCTTCAAAAATTTGAAGGTAATGTCAATCATTATCTTTTGTCTTCTTAATTCCTGTTCTTTTATTGTTCTCTCTCCTTAATAGTGTTTTTTATTTTTCATATTCTCTAAATTTCTAAAGAATTAATAGATTTATTTTTAATCTGAAATTACTTCAAACATTATTATAGTAGAGACTTATTTGAAACAGACACCCCATTTATATTTATTAAACAGTGTGTAATATGTCTATGGGCCTGTGTATTTGAGAAATCTAAGTAATTTTTTGTACAAAGGTGGGGGGACATATATTTGATTCTTGGTGGAGGATTCATTTTCTTTATTTAGGTTTCAAAAGCCACCCCCCCCTTGCCTACATTAGAAACATTCTGCTCACTTCAACAATACAAAAAAAATTTTTATTTGCAATTCTTGTTTTTTCTTTTTGCCTCACTGACAGTACTGTTTTATTTGGTCCTCTGTGCTACCATATTTGTTTATAACATGTTTTTACCATTATAAGTGTTACTAATTGTCCTTAATTTGTTTATTGACAATATGATTTGAAAAGTCATTACTGAGTATTTGTGTAATGTTAATGCTTTATAGAAAATATTTTAGAAGAGATTAATTTAGCTCTATTAATTAATTTTTTTTTTACAATGCTTATTTTATATTGATGCGGTTATTCACTTTTATAATTAAGAAGGCAAGAGTTGCAAACACATTTTTTATACAGAGATGTAATAAAGTGATGACTTTTAGAATTGATAATCTTGTTGAAGAGGATTGTTTTAATTAACATTTAGTTTTAAATAAAGAGAATTAGATTTCAAATATATATATTTATAAAAGCATATTTTGTGGTGTATGTATATGTACAATATGTGTGTGTGGGGGGGTGTAGCCTAGTAGTTTTGAATGGAGAAGGTGGAATCGGTGAGCTGAGTTCAAATACCCTTGAAAAAGGTATAAATCAGTTTTTTCGTCATACCACCATCTATGGATTATACTGTAGAGCAAACTAGGCTCTCTAACCATCATTGGCAACCAATCTAAGAAAATGAAAACTTTGAATTCCAAACTGGTTGCACATAAGGCTGGCAATACTACCATATAAAAACCTACATGCTACAGAAATCACCACAGCAAAACCTATCTTGATGAAGCTGTGGCCTTATTCTCTACAGGAGAGTTTAATGACATGAAAAAGGAGGTTGTGGAGTATATATATATATATATATATATATATATGTGTGTGTGTGGAGTAACTGGCCATGGTTAAGTGTAATCAGCAAAATGTTCAACAAATGAAATTAACAAGGTTTTCAATAAATAAGAAAAGGAAAAAAGGGTAAAATAATACTAAGCAAACTATATATATATATATATATATATGCAAGTTAAAACTAGAAAAAAGTAACAGCAATAAAGTAAAAAGATCACAAAGTAAGAATGATGTTTACAAAAAGGGATATGGTGAAATGATTGTAGCATTCTGACTTCAAGATAATAAAAAAAATATGGCGGATGAGACTGAGTATTGGTCAATTTTATTAGTTAGGAAGAGATTTCAGCATGCATATATAGGATTTGTTTATAAATTTGGCAAAGAAGATGTTCTTAGCAGTCACTTCTAGGTGGTTGAAAACAATCATACATATACATACACACACCCAGGTACATTAACACATTCAAAATCTTATGATGAAAAAAAAAGGAGGGCAGTTATTTAAT
>CAHIKZ030001391.1:195000-305000 GCA_903632075.3 Acanthosepion pharaonis | reverse complement strand
ACATTAAATTACATCACTTAGCATCTTCCATAATTTACCTTGGCTTTCAGTTAGTCTAATGAGTGATCTTAAATTTAGAAATTCTAAAAAACTAATGACATTTTTACTTCTGTGTATAAATACTTGTTACAAAATAAAATCCTTACATTTGCATTGATAAACTCCATCAGAGGACAACATATCAGCTAAGATATATTTTCATTTTGTCTTTATTCATATGCGTGTGTGTGTGTGTGTGTGTATGTATATATATAAGAGAGAAAATATACATTTTTTGAGGACAGTGAATTATTTATTCATCAGTTAATACACAAAATAAATTTAAATAGAACATATTTTTTTATTAAATAAAAGGAGAGAGAAAAGGTATAAAAAAAATATTATAAAAATTTATTTTTGTTCAAAGTTGACCCAAACTGATACCTAATTAAATAATTAGTTAAAAATTATTAAAAAAAAATATGTTATAACTAAGCTATATCACTTTTTCTTTAAAAGAAAAAGTTACACCTGTTTTTCAGGCACTTGATCAAACCTTTAAGAGAAAAGAAACAAATTGTCTCCATCTTTTATTAACCTGTCTATCAATTCTTAAGTTGTCATTGCTACAATTTATTTTAAAATAAGTATTGTTTATTTTTTTTTTTGTCTAATAGCCGAATTTTAATTAAGGAAATATAAAATTTGGGGGAATTTACATTTTTATGTTTCTTTGACATCTTTTAATAATAAATGACAATAGCAAACAGCAGTTTAATAAAATGTGTCCACATTTTAAATATTTGAAAGTGCTTTTTACCTTAAAGGATTACATGTGTAGCAAAAGAAAGATATTCTCTCACACACAATAAAAATGTTCATGCACACACAATAAAAATGAGAATATGATAAGATATCAATTTTAAAGTAATTCAAAAAATATTTCTGCAGAAGTTACGCTTCTGAGAATACAGTTGATATGAAATTGAATCTTTTTAGGAATATCAGAAGAGAAAAAAAGAATCTAACAATTAATGAAATTCTGAAAATCCTAAGTTACCTTCAGCCATGATATCAGAAAAAATATAATTGTGTAAAAATAGAAAAAAGTGCAAAAGGAAGAAAAAGAAAAGTCAAATTGAACACAATTCTTTATTCTTTTTATTTTATTTACTCAAAAGACATACCGTTTATACTGTTTTTTTTAACTTACTCATCCTGCTTTACAATAATCTAAATTTTGATAAAATATAAAATGAGGAGGGATGCCTTCATTCTGAATTAATGAGCTGTATATATGAAGAAGTGCTGAAAAATTCTTAGCCCAAGAAAAAAGAAATTCTCAGTCCAATACTATTTTAAAATTGGCCTGATATCATAGGTAGGACTTAATAAATATGTCAAGACTTTCAAATAGACTAATCTATATAAATAAATATGAATGTCAGTGTGTCACATTTTTTTCAACTTCACTCCTAGAGACCATAGCCCAATATATCATACCATTTTGGAATTGCGCTGACTTTGTGAGCAAATTAAAAAGATTCTGGGCTGGATCCAGACCCACAATGCTGAAATTTAGGATTCCCAAGTTTTCATTACTGTGTTTGTTTTTGGTTATTTTTTTTTTTTTTAAAAACGCAATTTTTTGCAACAAAGTTTTTTGTACGATAATAATTTTTATAACTTGTATATAAATTTGGGAAAAATTGAAATTAATTGTGAAATCCAGTGAATGTCACACATAAAATAAAAATAATTGTTTGTATGGAAAGTAAGGACTTATGTACATCAAACTGCCTTTAAATTAAATGGTATCAGAAGAATTCAACTTTTGAAAGGTAAGCTTATATATAAATGCAGTGATCAATTTTGAGTTCTGGAGTTTATTGTTTCTTATTGCATATGGCAGCAGTAGGCCTCTTAAAAAGAATCTCTGCCAACAGAGGACCAGATTACAATCAAAAGAGCCAAGGCTGCAGCATGGAAAAGAAAGTCCTGTGCAAATGAAAACCCAGATTAAATGGCAGACAGAAGAGCTTCCAATATTCAAAGAACAAGCTGAAGGTTCAATCAAGAGTCCTCTTAACTGTTGCCCAATATGGCAGCTTTTAAACTAGTGATTATATAAAAACAAAAATATCTTTGTGACAAAGAGAAAATATCAGTGAAAGCCCATTTATGGACTGAGTAATGCACAAATGTTTGGTTGGTTGGGTGGGTGGGTGTTTTTGTTTAGCAGCATGTCAACACCTCTATGGGTTATTTAATATCAAAATCTAAATATTTTGTAAACAATTTTTTTTTTTTTAGATAATAGTTTTTAGTGATACAGGTCTTTAATTAGCTCATAGCTGGGGGAGAAGAGGTGGATTCATACCTTTCCCAGCGATGTTTGTGTGTAAGTGAATAAAACAAACCCAACTGGAATTGGAACTTGATTCGGATTAATAATCTTGAGCCATTACATGATCTGCACATTCTAACTTGCAGCACCTGGTATTTTCAAGTGGTCACCCATCTAGGTACTAACCAGGCTTGATGTTGCTTAACTTTGGTGATCACATGGGAACCAATGTTTCAACATGATGTGGCTGTAAGCCTCAAAAGTTTTGTTTTTTGAAAAGCACATTAAGTGCACACTATACCTATTAGTCTTTGTGTACAGTACTCTTTGTGATTATATATATATATATATATATATATATATATATAAACCTAGAGAGCCAGACATGGTTTCACCTAAGCGGGTCATCAGGGAATGCTGGCATTCCCTGACAATCCGCTTAGGTGAAACCTTGGTAGGTTTCTCTGGCTCTCTAGGTTTAACTAGGTCTGCTCTACTTATTGTATTGAGCACTTTATTTAGTTAATTTGGGTACTTGCATCGGGTTTTTTTTCTTTGGGCCTTGAACTCGTATGCTGGATGATTATTTTCGGTTAACATACATGTTCTTTGTTCTTTCTTTTTTTTATACCTTTTTTTCCCCCTTTGGTATTGGCTTGTTTATTTGCAAATCAACACACTGAAGGTTTTCTGAGCAAGTATAGTTTCTTATACTTATTAATAATATATATATATATATATATATATATATATATATATATATATATATATATACACACTTTTCATATTTTCTTCAGGAGATCATGATAAAAGTTAGATACAGATGATCATGACATTTCAAAACTTCCTGTTTTTTGTAGCTCAAGTATTGTTTGTTTCCTCTATTGCTTCTAGTCAATGGTCTGCTATCCCTTTACTCAAGCTTGTTAAGTAGGTTACTCAATGTTCCCCATGTCTTCATTATGTCTTGTGAGTGTCAAATTCTCCCAGTCTTCTTTCCTCATTGTCTCCTAGAAACTTCAGCTGCCTTTTTCTGATTCTAATTATAAGTGTCATTTATGTTCCTGTTCCCCTTAAAAATTCCTCATTGCTTGATCCATCCATGTTATTCTCAACATCTTTCTGTAGAACCATATTTCTGTTACCTCAGGTCTTCTGGGAGGAAATTGTCCTGCATTCACTAGCATATAGAAGGATTAATATTTCATAGTAGTTCACCACTCTTTGTGGTGAACAAAATTTTCCCATCTGTATAGATTTTTTAAAAAACCTTCATTGTTGCTTACATGTTCAGTCCATGGTATTCTCAGGATCTGTTACCATGTCTGTTACCTCTGTGAGGAAATCTTTCAGCATTTATTGCCATATAGGATGATTGATATTACATAGCAGTTCAGCACTCTTTGTTGATAAAAAAATTTTTCCTGTCTTTTAATAATTTTCTAAACTCAAAATAACTGCCCACCCCATATGAAAGTCTACCTAACATCATTCAGACAATCAAACCATTTTATCCTTGCTTTTTTTAACATTTTGGCTGTTCCATTCTTCAGCCTTTTTTTATGAATATTCCACAAGAAAAAATAGTACAACTCAAAATCCCATGAAAAGAGAAAAAAAAATAAAGAAAGTAGCCGAAATCATTTTGTTGCTATTCTTACTACAATCTTTTACAACTCACCTAGTGAACTTAAAAATGTAGTATCAATTCTGTAGGTATCAAACAGGAAAAAGGTATCTACAAACTAAATTTAAATTTTGGGTGTGGTTACTGATTGCATCTTGAGAAAATAATGAATCCACTCCTCTCTGAAAACATCATTAAGAAAATCTTAACTATTGAGGTTACTTAGTGAAAAGAGAGTGAAGGGGATGATATACAAGCACTATTATATTTCAAGATCTGGGAAAACCTCAGTCTTGAAACTGATAAGAAATCTATTTTGGCTTCATATATTTATTGGTCATGTAGCCTGATCTCCTCCTCTTAATGAAATATTCCATCGGTATGATAACAAAGGTTGGGGGAGCAATATTCAATGCCAATAAGCAAAAATGCCTTGTGTTACCATAACAACGGAATATCTCATTTGGGAATTAGGTAAATGAGATGGATATATATTATTTTAGATATTTTCAGTGGTTTTAAAAAACACAATTCTTTCTTAAATGTTATGTTAGTCTTTAGCAGATAAAAATCTTAGATTACTTATGAAGAAAATATAACCAAAGTAATTGCCAAATTACTTAAATATGGCTGTCATTTTTAAAACTAGAAGATCATTGGGTAAAATTCTTTTAAAATCACTTGAGAGAAAAAAGTAAGAAAATGTAGTTATAACCCATAAAAATGATAAAAATCATGGATATATTTGAATTTGTATGCTTTATTTCTTTACTTTAAAAAAAAAAAAAGAAATGGAATAATATATTTCCACATATTTAATTTAATTATATATATATATATATATATATATATATATATATATATATATATATGTGTGTGTGTGTGTGTGTGTGTGTGTGTGTTTTGAATAATAAAAACATCCAAAGAATGCTAATATGAAATAAAAGTCATTTCAGAGATGAAGAAAATATGTTTGGGAACTCTTCCATGATGAGAGGAAAACCTACAATACACAGAAATATGGAAGAACCAGAAATATCAAAGTCTGAAGGTGAAAGCGGTATTGGCTGAATTGAACAAGAACAAATCAGCAAAACCAGATGTAACTGTAATAGAGATGCTGACACTGACAAAATTACAGGCAAAATAAATGAAATTTAAGATGGTGGTGATATACCAAAATACCTAAGTAGATCCATTTTCATTGCATATCTAAGAAACAAGGTGCAATTTCCAACTCCTTCAGACAATCACCCTAATGATAAATAAAATTTATCCAAATTTTAATGAATAAAGTATGCAACAGAAATTGGAAACAAGAAAAACAGTGCTGTTTCATTAAGAACACTGGAACAAGGAATGTAATATTTATACTCAGAATAATATCAGAAAGAGAAATACAAATGTAAAAGGATGTACACCTATGTATTATAGATTATGCAAAATCATTTGATAAGGTACGTCTGAAAGAACTGTTAGGTAAGCTTGATGTATTTGGGAAGGATAATAGAATAATCCAGAACCTATATTGGAGCAAACTGCTTGCATGAATAAATTCAGTAAATATACAAAAAGGAGTAAGACAAGGATGTGTCTTCTCAACATATTCAACACTAGCAGCATGGCCCGGCATTGCCCATGCTTGATTCAAAATTCGTACGACTCATACAGCAATTGCTATCACTTGACTTAAAATATTTTTGCCCTTCCTTGCCTTTAAAGGAGTGCCCTTTTCCGTGCTGATGTTGCTACATGCCTTACTTCTTGCCTATCTCATACTGCAAATTTTTTCTAAGCTCTATACTAAACATTAAATCTGTTACAAAAAAAGAACTATACAAAATGAACACAAAACAATCAGCTTTAAAAAAAAGAACTTGTAACTGGAAAAACCGAATGAAAAAAGAATGTTAACAACAAATACTTTTTCACACCCAACCCAGTTCTGTGGAATCAGAATCAACGTTGAGTTTAAGCAAGCAAATGAGCCATTTGGAGTAAAGTGCCATGCAAATTTAAATTTTTCCCCACTTGTGACGAATGCAGCTATTGATTTTTTTGCATGCTAGCATGCTAGTTAACATTCATGTCAGTACGCTGTTGGCTCTCATGCTGGCCAATAGAATCTTCCTGCCTATTTGTGGCAGCCAGCTATAGGCTCTCACTCTAGGCAAGTAGAAAATGTTCGCAAACTACATGAAAACTGCCGTAGAAGCATGAAAAAATCAATTATTTCCATTATCGATGGGAGTTGGGAAATGCAAAGTCAGTCTTGGCCTTTCCTGTAGAAAATTGCGGCTGTGCATTTGTTACACACACACACATATACACATCCTGCCTTTTATAGAGATTTACAGTGAAGCAATCCTGAGTAAATTAAAGTCCTACTAGTATTCATTGTAACAACATTAGATATGCAGATGGCACATTGTCGATAGACACTGAATGGAAATTATAGGAACTATTACAAGAGGTACTAAAGGAGATGAAGAAAAAAAAAAAAGACATCAACTATAAGAAGACAGAATGTATGGTTGGCAGTAAAAGGAAATGTCCAATATGCAAATTACAAATTGGAGATACCAAATTAAACAAGATCTGTCTATATTTCTGAGATGAGGTATTATGTACACTGTTTACATTATTCGGACTATTGTTCTCATCTTTGTTGCCATATATATCCGATTCTTCATTATCTGTCTATATTTCTGAGATGAGGTATTATGTACACTATTTACATTATTCAGACTATTGTCCTCATCTTTGTTGCCATATTTATCCGATCCTCCAGCCTTCTCCAGGTGAAATCATAGACAAAGAACATCACTGGAAAATTTGTAAATTTAAAGAATCAGCACATATACCAGGCCACAAAAATCTCCTGAGATGACCAAGCATAGAAATGAATACAATATGGGAACTAGTAATAAGGAGTTCCAGAGAAAAGCAATAATAACAACAAAAATTGCAATATGAGCTCTGGCAAAAATGGTTGCTGAAGACATTAAGTTTATAAGTCCCAGAAATTCATACACAGATGTCCATGAGGAGACCTGGCATAGTGGATAAAGGCATTGGTTAGACCCAGTGACAGAACCGAAAGAGTTGTGAGTTCAATACCTGGTTAAGGCAGTGGAGAACTTGGAAAGGTGAATTAACAGGATATGACATCCATTAGATGTGGAACTAGAACAGTCTACCCCAGCAAGCAAAATAAAGGGTTCAGTTTGACATTCCAACCACCTGAAGAAGGCCTGAGCATACAACAGCTGAAACGTTGTGATAAATATAGCAACAAAGATGAGGACAATAGTCCAAATAATGTAAATAGTGCAAATTAAACAAGTATAAAATTTTAAATATCTCTGTAGTGTTTTAACAGAGGGCAGAAAATGCAACACTAAAACCTGAAGGATAGTGAAAGATGCCTTCCAAATGCTAAGAAAAGTATTAAGAAACTTTCATCAGAAACACAGAAAAGCATATTAAACTGTTTTGCAATATCAGTCCTTCTATATGGCAGTGAATGATAGAAAATCTCCTCACAGATGAAGAAGAAACAATAAAAATGTGGTTCTACAGAAGAATGCTGGACTGAACATATTAGCAATGACAAAGTTTTAGAGAAAATGGAAACAAAAATGACACTTATACTTAGCATCAGAAAGAGTTGAAATTTATAAGACACATAACGAGGAAAGACGACTTAAAAAATTTGATACTCACAGGATATATTGAAGGTAAGAGGTACAGAGGAAAGCAGCACATAATCCACTTAACAAGCTTGTGTAAATGGTTGACAGAACAAGGTTTAAGAGAAATAGTTAAAGGACAAATGTTACATAGGGCTACAAAGGATAAGAAATTGTGGAGGGCTGTGAACACACACACACACACACACACACCCTGAAGGGGCACAGCACACAGAAGAAGATTAGAAAACTTAGTGTTGATGCTATTTACTAAGCATAGCTTAGTTTTGACACAAAACCACAAGTATGTGGCACCCAGTGTGGATCAAATTCACTACTCAATAGTAATGTTCAACCTGACTGGTTCACTAAACATTAGCCTGTACTCAATCTTATCTTGCAATGTTAACATCATATTTAACAGAATATCTCATTATTACACAGGGGTGTCAGGTTGTAAAACCAATAAATATATAAAAATCACACTCTGCTGAATATTGTATTGTGATTATACAAGGGGATGTTGAAAAGTTCTTACCAAGATCTGAACAAATAATCAAATATCAGATTTATATTCTTGAATATCTGCTTTGTTGGGCTGAGCATACCCTCATGTATTTCTGTGTTTGAGTGACTGCACTTATATGTCAAAATAATAAAATATTTCTGTTGGGTGATAAATTATCAAAAATAGGACAGCAGATTTGACGGTAATAGGAACTTTAAGCTAAATTCAAATTTGTTGAATGTGTAGCAACATTATAAATGTGATATTATTCATATCAATTGATGCAAGTTTTGATTTTTTTATTAGATTAGCTCTAAGTTTAGCAGCCAATAAAAAAAAATTGTCTGCAGATTAAATATTGCTTAAATCTGCCAAAAGGCTTTAAAATAAATATAAGCAAAAGAATTTCTTAAAGTATATAGCAGCACAAGCTTTGTACATTTTTACTTTGCTAATCCATTGCCTCTCTATTTTCACAGAATACATTTCTTCTTTCAATTACATATACAGATATTCTAAGATTAAGTAAAAACAATATTTGTTGTTTTTTAATAAATGTTTTGACAATCTTTATTAAAAAATAAATAAAGGAAAAAAAGTCACTTCTTTTTCTCTATACATTTCACACAATAGGTTCAAAATTGTTTATGCATTTGTTTTAGGCAAAGTGCAGCATTACTGTGAAAGGTTTAACTGCAAATTATTCACACCAGAAATGTCAGAGTCATTATGGAAATTTTTGTGTTACCTTCACATCTTTTTTTAAAGGCCAACTCTTTATTCCGCAGACAGAGAAAAAGTATATTTAAGTGAAGGAAGTATAAGTTAACTCCCCTGAATCAAAACTTTCTTTTTTTTTTCCCCAAAGATTGTATGCCAGTGAAAACATTAAAGCAATAACAAATTTGTAGGAAAATTTTAAAAAAAGACGAAAAGAAAAATGGAAGATGTTTCCTGAAAAAAATTTGTTGAAGATTCAAGAATGGAACAGTAAATTTTTTTTTTCATAACAACATATGAAGATTGATAAAATCCTTCAGCAAAAAAATGCTTCAGCAAAAAGAAAAAATATGCTTATGATAAAATCATAAGTAAATCAAAAAGCATACAAAAATATAACTGGATAGTTGAAATGATTCACTGCAGATTTTACAAATGACTTAAATTTGGCTATAGAAAGAAATAGTATACACCCCTGTCCAAATATCTGATACTAATCATTAAGATAACGATATTATCTCAAAACAAGTCAAATTTGCTAATCTTTTTATTATGAAATTATGGTATGACAAAAAATACAATTGCATTTTCATTGATAAATATTTAACTAAAGAAAAAATTCTTTAACAAACCATGACGAACACCTTTTAAATGAGTTAACTTCCAATATAAATGATTGCTACAAAATGGTTTAATAATCTGATCCTCCTGATGCTTCTCACTCATGACAATCAAAGACAATGAAAAATAGTCTTTTCCCTTTTAATGTCTCATTCAAATGAGCCAATAGTCTTTTCCCTTTTAATGTCTCATTCAAATGAGCCAATGATCTTTTCTCTTTTAATGTGAAGAGTGAAGACAGAAATAAACAGCAAGACAGTCAGACACCATATGACAAAAAAATGGTTTCTGAATCAAAGAATTGGTGCAACTTTCTGGTTAATATATGGTGAGTATAAAATAATAATCATCTCCCTTTACCTACTCCCTTCAAATTCAGGTGAGCTGAGAAAAAAGATGGGAGGAAATCTGTGAGTGTATGTGAAAATTTCTTTGGACCAATGGAAAATTTTGACTTCACAAAGATTGGCAAAACCAAATTTGTGAGCCTATGTGAAATTTTCTTTGAACCAATGAAAGCTCTGTCTTTACAGAAATTAGTTGTTGAGTTTAAAATAAAGAAAATAGCAAACCTATGTGAAATCCTTTTTTATATAAAATAAAGAAAAAATTAAATTAAAAAGGAAAAGAATGTCTATAGCCATGTGAAAAATATCTGTTCACACATCCAGCATTCATATGTAACCATATATCACTTGTGAGCAACAAATTCTTACTGTTGTTTTAAAAAAAAATTTAATATTTGTGCCAGATAATTTAATCTGTTGAGAGAACATTTTCTCATGACAATTTGATGAAACTATGGACTTTGAAAAAATTTTTGATTTATTTTTCTGGAACAAACTACTGACACAACTTCAAATTTGTAAATAAATTCCTTGTTTTGTTAAAGTTAGCCACAGATTTCATCATTATCATCATCCTGCATTAATCTTCTTGGTGTGAGTAAATCAACTGTTCATTTTATTCCTGAAGATCCAACACCACTATAGATAACTTTCAACATAAATGACTGCTACAAAATGGTTTAATAATCTGGTCCTCCTTATGCTTCTCATTCCTGACAATCAAAGACAATGAAAAATGGTCTTTTCTATCTAAATGTCTCATTCAAATAAGCCAATTGTCTTTTCTATTTTAGTATGTGAAATGAAGACAGACAAATACCATATGACAAAAGATTTCCAAGTCGGAGGACTACTGCATCCTTCCAGTTAATAAATTAATCCTTTGAAAATAAATATTTAACATTTTTCAACTAACAGGTTGCATTCCTGCCGACAATAAACATGCTTCATGATCCCTTTGAAGAGTATATAAGCAAAGTTTCTAGACCAGACAAACCGGGAAGGAAAAGGGACAGCAATATATGAAAACAGTTCATGATGGCTTTGCTTACAAGAAATTTCATTATTCATTCACTCATCTTCCTTATCAAGCTATGTGACACTTACTCTTTCCTCCTCACTTTCTCCTTTATCTCTTTTTTTCTCACACATACACAAATCACATTCAAATCTGTAACAAATGTCTCATTCAAATGAGCTAATTCTTGTTTCCCTCTTAATGCCTCATTCAAATGAGCCATTTGCTGTTGTATTGTCAAGTAACAGTTTGTCATTTATTCAGAAAAGAATTTTTGAATGACACCAATTACAACATTTTTGTAAACATAAAGTGTTTAAATTCTGACAGATGTTCCTTCCTTTGAATATAAACTTCTAAAAAAATTCTTTTTTACTTTATTCTAAGATGACCCATTAGACTTTAACAGAAACTTGTCAGTGATTCCATCCCCCAAGTGGCCCCCAGGGCACATGCCTTACCTGCCCTGCCCAAAATATGCCACTGTGTCCTTGTTAAATAAATGTAAAATATTGAATATTTATGATTTAATATGACTACTCAAGATCTTGCTTGAGAGCTGCAAAAACTATACAAGGAAATATCATGTCTATAATTGTCAAAGAACTGGGAAATATCCAGAAGACTCAAGCAAAAAAAAAAAAAAAATAATTAAAAACTTGAAGAAGAAGTGAGAATGTAGTACTATTAAAGTCAGTGAAAATACTGAGTGTCAGAGATTTGTTATTACTTGGTCCTTAGCAGTGGTTACCATATTATAGCTTCAGTATGTAGATACAAATAACCAATTAAAAATTATTGAAAAATATATGGGTTCAAAAATTTGTTTTTCAAATAACTTTTACATTAAGTTGATGCAAACGCTCCCAGTATTTTTAAACAGAATCTTTTATTCATATAAATTCATAGCCTTGTTATTCAGTCACCTATTTTCCTGGAATTTCTATGAACTTTCAGTTAAATTGTGTATTCCATTATAAAACAAGTATTCAAATGTTAATTCAGTGAATTCTTTGAAATTGTTGGAACTATTGACCAGAAAAGCGCTGTTGCATTGAGCAAAAATGTGATTGCATGAAGTCTTGCAGAATATAGAAGAACTTCACATGTAAGCTTTATAATCATTAGTTATGTTGAATTTGGAATAGGTCAGTGCATATTATTTTGCCCAGAATAGGGATATTTTCTCTTTTAATACCTTATTCAGATAAGCCAACTGCTGTAGCATTGTATTATAGCATTTTGTTCAGCTTCCAGCTATTTATAAAAAGAACTCTTTCTGAATCCCACCAAACAGAACTCATCTACTCCCCATTAGATTTAAGTTGAAAGCTGTCCTGGATTGATCAATTATTTTCTTTGTTTTGGACTCTTAATCCATTCTTCATTGCCACCGGCTATCTTGTAGAAAAATTACTTTTTCTGTCTTGAACAAGAAAGGAAAGACATCAGTTTAGATACTGACCAATGTTCCATTCCATATAAACTCAAATATAGTGTGAGTTTTTATAATCATTCTTTTTAATGCAAAAAAGAAAAAAAAATGGTGGTAGTAGAGGTAGGGTTACTCTATACACAGGTAATCTTTTTCTGTAGGTGTTAAAATTCATGCAAAAACAATTCTAGGGGTCATATTATACATGAAGTTAGCTTATACATGAGCATATATGGCATTCATGTGGAATGCAGTTAGTTCTGAATTTCTTTTTTTTTTTTTATTAAGGGCTGTAAAAAAAATAATACAATATAATACTAATGCATCTAACAAAGTACAAAAGATGATGCTGTAAACTTTTGCATCAATCTAATACAATGTCTTCAAAAATTTGTTTGATTAATCTAAGATGCAGTTTATTATATTTTAAAGTATTTTATATTTGAATTAATACATGAAAGATTTAAACAGAACTAGATTTTGTTAGGTGGCAAAATTTTAAAAAAATTTTCAAGTTAAATTCTTTTTGTAAATATTTCAAGTAGACATGAAAAAAATCACAAGTGCCATATTTGACAGCATATAAGACACACTTTTTTTACTAAAAATATCTTTTAAAATTCCCCTGCATCTTGTATTCCATATGTATGTTTAAAATTTGTGATAGTCGGCCAAAATTAGCAACCTGACAACTCCTATTAGCTTAAACTTGAGAGTAACTTTTATGTACCTATTATCATTATTTAAAAGGCTATTATGCAGATTAGAAGTGTTACTGACAATATTCATTATATTAATTTCATCACATTTAATATTAGTACTTTATTTTACTAAAATTATATGCATTATAATTATATTTGTAAAATATATTTGTTTCATTAATATTTTTCTTGCGATAACTCCTGGTTACATTGGTATAAAAATACAATCAGAATTTTTATATCCCAATTATTCCAATAAAATGTTTACAAGATGCAGGTTGTACAGATCATATAAAGGAAAAATTTTTGACTGAATTTTAATGATAACTGTACTGTTTTGCTTAATTGTAATAATTGCTTGATTTTTATTGTTTTATTACCTTTGAATATAATAAATTTTTTATAGGTTTGTGTTCTTTTTTTCCTATTATTTTTCATTTAATCATGTCTTGTTTAACCAAACTAATACCTCATAAATATAGCCTAGGTTGTACCATTTACTAATAATTTTATTAATTACTAATTTTTTCTTGATTTGCCCTGCTAAAATTGGGGTGCATCTTATACACGCATGCATCTTATATGCTGTCAAATACAGTAGTTTATTTACTTGTACTCAGAAAGAACTGAAGAAAAATCCTTCCTTTTAAACTTACCTTTGGCATGATTTCTTCAAGAAGATATATCCATCTGTTGACATAGGATAAGGGTTAATTGAAGAGTTGATCAAATAGTAGTGACCTGAAAAATTAATGAAACAATCTTTAAATATTATGCTTTTAAAAGAGCAAGTTGCAGTTTTTTTTATTCTTTTGTTATGACTAATTAAAAGTAGAGCTTTTTAGTTCAACCAAATATTGTTTACAAAAATGAATCATTTCATTAAATGCTTTCACTTTCTAATCTTGAGTTCACAAGTATCTATGCAGCCTTGTGAGTGATTTATTATTAACCCACACTCACATTCCTTTCCCCACAGACAAACGATCGCTAACCTCACACTACTTCATCACTATTTTCAAGGCAGATGTTCAAGACTAGATACATTCCTTAATTCCACCACTCGACATCCACATTTTGGACCTGCTATGTACACTGAATAGACTCCAGTCTTAATCTCTTCATATTCCATTCGGAAGGAGGAAGTTCCACTCAGACATCTTCACCAGAACCGTTACTTTGTAGAACAGATACCCAAAAAGATACTTCTTCAATCAGTACCTCTTCAAGTCTAGGGTCAACCGTTATCCATTCTAATCCTCATAATATGGATTAATTACTTCTTCTCTTTATACCTTTACAACAACCTTATTCAGTAACCCTCTACCTTGAGTAGCTCTTGGGATTCATATTGAGTGAATAATAGTATTAAAAAAAATCCAAAGATTCTCTGAAGAATTCCAACTTATTTCCCAGAAATGTTAGTTTGTGAAACAGACCCCCAAAAGAATACTTCCCTGATAACTACAGTCTTAACCTTTTCAAGTCTAGTGTCAACTCTTATCTATCCTACATGACCTCATAATATGCACCTCTTATTCCCCCTTTTATGCCCTGACAATAATCAGATTTAGTAGCCCTCTAACTTGAGTGGCTCTTGGGTTTTGTATTGGGTGAACAAAATTAAAAAAAATATGTTTGCTGTTATTAAAACACCATTTAATACAATCCAATTTCCAAACTTTGTTAGGTGTATTCAGTTTTATTCTAGTTTTAATTTCAAGTTAATAGATTAAATTTAATATTTCCAGTATGCAAAATACTTTGCTATATTTCAAATTGATTGGAATGAGTTTTGTTTTTATTAATCAGTAAAACCATTGAAATTGTCCATACTGACAAATCTGTCAACAAAATAATTCTCTTTATTAAAAAAAAAAAAGAAACTTTCAAAAATAAAATATACTTTTCTGAAAATTTATTTGATGAAGATTAGTCAATTTAAAGTTTAATTAATCTGATTATAAAAAAATATTAGTTATTTTTCAGGTGTTTTTATGAGGTGAGACAACTCTCAATAAACTTATGTTTGAAATTTTTTGTAAGGGGGATGTAAATGCAACCGTTACTTGAATATAACATGAATGCTTTTTTATATCTTTTTTTTTTTTTAACTACCCAGTAATCATAAAAATGCAAGAAAATATTCTAAACTATCTAATATTTTATTGAATTTTAGATACTTTGGTTTTATAGTCTATCTTGCTAAAATCCTTCTTGAGGAAATAAAAAATTACCAATAAATTTTAACTTTACTATAGTTGCTGCTCTTACTTTCTGATAATGTTGCATCTGTATTTTACAAAAAAAAAATAAAAAATAAAAAACTGACACATTTATACACACAATATAAATTTACATTTCTTTTTAAAATATTGGGGTTGATGAATTGTAGGGAGCTTTTTCCATTTATTAGTAAATACAATTTTAATTTAATAATAATATTACTTGACCACTACAAATTAATACATTTTCAAAGATTAAAAGGTTTATGAATTGTTCTAATTAAAATTAAAAAAAAATCAAACAATTCATGTAAAATTTCATTATTCATCAAAAATATTGTTTTTCTTAAGACATAATATATTTTATACATAAAAACAATTAAAAGCTTTATTAATTACAATGTATTGGTTCTGTTGCATTTTTATTTTATGCTTCAGAGCAAATACTCTGTAACTAGGGGCCCTGTTTGACCCCCCAAAATTTCAGGATTTAAATTCTCCAAGGACTTGTCCTAATATAAACATAAAGCGTTAGAAAAAGAATTTCTTGAAATTTCATAAAAAAGTGGGTGTTAACAGATGTAAAAAAAAAAGAAAAATTTTTTACCAAGATTTTTGAAAAAAAAAAAAAAAAGAAGAAATGTTTTAAAAATGATTTCATTCATTTGCAAATAAGCCCTGAAAGTTTCATTAGTGTCTAACAATTTCCAAATCAATGTGTTTTGCATCACAAAAAGATGCTAAAATTTAAACTAATTTATGGTACAATTTTGGTATTGCAACTTGGTAAGGGGTTCCTATAGTAATGACGACAACGCAGTTTCAGCTTGGTGTCTTCTGTGCACCGAAGCAATACTCCAGCTATTTTATTCACACATAAACAATATGGCTGACAAAGTATTGTCTGAACAATAGCTGAAATGGTGCTTCTGTTTCCTAGTTCCAGGTTAGTTACAACATACCTTCCCAATTAGTCAAAATTTAATTAAACAATGTTTTCCACAAACCATTGCTTAGGTGGGAATGTTCATGCACATTTCAAAAGAACTCTGAGAAGGAGACAAGTTATCAGGGGCAAGAATTGTTTCACTTCCTGTCATAGTTATGTCATCACCATCTTCCATATTGGAGTCCTCTGTAATTCTCTCATCTGGTGATTCCTTTGTTTTCAGCAAGTTCTCTCACTAATAGTCAGACACTGCATCGCTTTCCTGTGGTGTCTAGTTTTATGCCTGTGTGCAGTTTCTGAGGCTCATTTTCAGCCTCATGTCTCTCTGCTTCCTTGCATTTCTGTTATGGTCCAGTTCCTTGTACCATGGTGATAGTCCAAGGTAGAACCAATAAAGAAGAACTCGAACACAGGTATGGAATAACACAGATTTATTACAAACAGGAAGATATACAGAGAAGTAGAAGTGTTAGTATGAACAATCAGGTTTAGTAGAGAGAACAATGTAGTCTCGACCAGTATCACTATTCCAATGTCTTGCAGTAATTGTCTGAACGCGACTCTGTTTCGTCTGACTCACGCAACTTGAACTACTGACCTGACTTGAACTACTGTTTCAGTCACCCCCCACGAGGGTGTCATGTACAAGGCCTTTTAACGTGGGCATTTCCGAGCCATTAGGTTTGGCTCATTTGAACCCAGGGGCCGACTAAAGGAGACTGACCTCCTGCCCGTAGGAAGAGAGTTTAACTGTGCAGTCGGTTCAAAACTTGAACTACTGACTCCTTGCCTACTCCTGAGGCACAGTACTTATTAAGTATGGAATAGTCCATTATTATTATTATGGGTAAGATCCCATAACAATTTCTGAGTTGCTTTTTCCTCCCTCAGATGATCTCTGTAGGGTACATGATGCTGTGTGTCCCTTCAAAGTATGTTTCCAAGTTCTCCTTGGTTGGTTTGCTCTTTCAGAGCATGTATCTGGTTCAATTGGAATATTCATGTAAACATGATCCACATATCTTTTCCATACACATACATCCTCCTACCATACTAGAAAAATCAATGAACCAAACTGCTCCTCTAAAACTCCAGGTAACCATTTTGGTTTTCCTTTAAAGTTCATAATGTTAACAGCATCTACCAAATAGAATCTGTTTTCCTGTCACTTCCTGTCCATTGACATTTTAATGTTGTCAATTTTACTGGTGACTTTGGCGGATAAATTCGGATACACTAGATCAAGCTGAGATCTGGGTTATCGATCCATTAATGACATGGCTAGTGACTGACCATTTGTTGTTTATGGAAAAAGATAGTAGCGAACCAAGACACAATAGTAGAGTTTCAAGATAACCAGGAACCTTTTTTAACCCACTCTTGATGGTTTGTACGGTATTTTCAACTAGTCCATATGACAATAGGTGGTATGGTGAACATCGAATATGCCTAATGCCATTCAAGGGGCAGAATTTGGAAAATTCTTCGCTAGTTAAACTGCAGGCATTGTCTAACACAATCGCATGAGTGCTCCCATATGTGGCAAATGTGCATCGCAACATCCATTCCATTACTGCTGCTGATGGTGATGAAATGACATGTGCCTCTATATATTTACTAAAAACATCCACGATCACAAGAATCCACTTGCCATTTATTGAGCCTGCATAATCTATATGCACTTGAAACCATGCCCTTACTGGCCATTCACATGGATGTAATGTACTTGTCTGGGGTATATTAGCCTTATCCTGGCACATAAAACAACTTCTTACACATGGTTCAATGTCTGAATCCAAATTAGGCCTCCAGATATGACAACAAACAAGGGACTTCATCCGTGAAATGCCTAGGTGACCTTCATGTAATTCATTAAGCAAGGTATCTCAACACCTTGCGAAGATAACCTCTTGCAATCCCCATAAAATACAACCCAGTTGTACTGATAACTCCTCCTTCTTGTTTGTGTCCATTTGAAAATCCTGAGATTCATTGTACAGCCATCCCTGTATGATCCACTTATGCACTCGAGATAAACAGATCCCTGGATGTTGAATCTAAAGCTGACATAGAGGGCACCAGTTTCTCCAGAAAAGGTAATGGTGTAGAATAGTCTTCCATGGGTATATCCACCTGCATTGGAAATCTTTGAACCAGGTTTGTATACAAGCTAATAGTGGTAGTATGAGAGTATCAATGCCCAACACTATACTCTACCACTTACTGTAATATTGCACTGTCCTCTTTTAAAAGACCCAGCAAGATAATAATTGTAAACTCTTGTTCATAAATGTATTAATGGAATTTACTCACTGCAAGAATGACTTCTAGTTCTTCCTGTTCTATCTGTGATTAATTCTGTTCTGCTTTTGATAATATTCTCAAGGCCAAAGTAAATTGGTTTTTCCCTTCCATTCACTGTATGTGACAAAACTGCTCTGATACCGACTGAAGATGCATCCACGGTTATTATAAATTGAAATTTAGGGTTGAAATGAACTAAAACATCAGCTGATAAACTTTTCAATTGTTCAAATGCAAATTTTTTTGGCTCTTCTCTATTTACATGGTTTTTTTTTTTTTTTTTTTGTAATAATGCATACAGTAGAGCTAGAACAGTGATGATGTTATTTAAATTCCGGACGTAATAATTAACAAAATCTAAATAACTGTGCAGTTCCAATATACTTTTTTGTGTTGGTGCTCTTTGAACAGCATTAACCTTATCCCGGATTGGGTGAATTTCTTTGGAACCAATCCTGTGACCCAGATGAACTGTTGACAACTACCTGAACTCACATTTCTGACTCCTATGGTGGAGGCCCGCATCCCAGTCTTTTTAACATTAAACACAGATTTTGGTAATGTTCTTCCATATTTTTGCCTGCAAAAATTCTGATATAAGGAGCAGTCATTGGTATATCTTAAATTAACTGGTCTATAGTGTATTGAAAAATTCCTGGTGAAGAGGCAATTCCAAAACTTAATCTGATGTACCTGAAAAGATCATTATGAGTCTTTATTAATTAATTCTTGTAACTTTTCCTCCAAAGGAATCTGTATAGATGTGTTACTCAAATCCAATTTTATAAAACAATGTCCATCCAAGACTGGAATAAAAGTCATCTATATTTGAAATAGGGTACTTGTCTATCTGTAAGGTAGGGTTTACTGTTTAAAATCGCCATGAATCCAAACATGACCATTTTTCTTTAACACTGGAATAATAGAGGAGATCCATTCAGCAGTAGTAACCATGTGATCTAGTTTGGCCTCAACTTTTTCTTGGAGTGTTAATGGTACTGGTTGAACTTTCATGAACTGAGGGGTACTATTAGGCTTGACATGCAGCTTTGCTGTTCCATCTTTCAAAATGCCCAAGCCAGAGTTAAAATGCTCAGAAAATTCTTGCTCCAAGTCTGTTCATGTAATTTGGTCACAGGTAGTCAATAGATTAATTGGTAATCTTTTCAACCAATCCTGTCCAAGAAGATTGGGTCCTGATCCAAGTACAAGCAGCATTCTTAAATTATAAGTTCTCCTCTGGTATTTCACAGTCTCGTTGGCAACTACCCTGGGCTCAATAATATGCTCAGATTACATACACAATTTTTGTCTTAAACCCTTTTTGGACAACACTGCATTAGGTAGTTTCTTGAATTGTTCTTTGCTTAACAGAGAAGATGAACACCTGGTGCTGATTTCCGTTTCACAACTGATCTCGTTTAACTTAAATTTACACATGTAAGATTCAGGTGTGTTTGAATTAAACTTATATATTGATATATCTGGTAGGTTTTGTTCTTGTATGTAATAATACTGCTTTGTTTGTTGTTTGTTTTTGCACTGTCTTGAAAAGTGATGCTTGTTTTCACAAAACAAATTTTGCACCCCAGCATCCAAAACAAACTTCTATAGAACACTGACTCAGACATATTGTGTATGTCTTTCATACTTCTATTATTAATGTTTGCCATGTCAGTAGCCACCAGTTCCATGGCTTGAGCCACTTTAAAAGCATTTCCAAGTGATATCTTCTCAATATAGCAATCTTTTTTTGAATGCTCTCATTATTTAATCCACACACAAAACTGTCCCATAATGCTCATTCTAAAAATATTCCAAATTCACATGTTAACAATAACTGTCTAAGCTGAAGAAAGAAATTGGAAACAGACTCACCCTCAAAAATTCTGTCTCTCAGCTTCTGTGGTGCACATAAATCTTCCAAGACATTGTATGTCTTTTTATCCATGGTGCTGAGTAAGATAGCTCTAGACTTTATCTCTGTTTGCTGGCTGCAAACTGTCATTCACTAAGAAAAACAGTTCCAAACAGTTCAGGTATGACGAAATATTTCCAGATTCAATGCAGAATCCTTCTGAGTGTTGACATATTTGTGTGAAAAAAATCTCTCCTCCTTGCCAGAAATGTTGCAACTTGGTAAGTAGGGCTGTAGTAACAATGACAATCCAATTTCGGTTTTGTGCCTTCTGTCCACTGAAGTGATACTCCAGCACTTTTATTCACACATAAACAATATGGCCGACAAGGTACTTTTATGTCTGAACAATAGCTGAAACAGTGCTTCCATTTCCTAGTTCCAACAGTTGACACTGGGGAAGCAAGATTTTTTACCAAAATTTTGAAGGTTCTAAAAAGGATTAAACAAAATAATTTTTACATTAAATATCCTTTGATCTTCTCTTATAATAATAACAAAAATTTTGACAACAAATTATTAAATTTTGAGTATTTTTTTTTTTATCATGTATGCTCATTTTCTTTGCAAATCTTTGGAAGTGTATATATATAAATAAAAGGGACCTATTTTCACATCACCAGATATACCAAAGAATCAAATAATTTAAAATTTTACCTGGAGCCCAAAATTAGAGTTTGACTGCCATATCTGGGTTAGTCAATCCTCATGTTCCAACTTTGAGAGAGAGTTTTAAATCGTTTACACAAGTCTTTGGGGGATGGTGATGACATATTTTCCATTCTGCAGTTCCTTTCCCACAGACACAGTATTGGAAGCCTATTTCTCCTCTATCAAAATTTCCATGGCTAATATTCAAATGAGCTTTATTAATTACCAGTTTAGATTTTTATATTTAGGATATACAGTGCTACTTCCACCATGCTAATCACTTTTATAGCCTTTATATTCCAATGATAAGAAGAATGTGGAACAGACTACTGTATGCAGGTTTACCTGAACACTACAATCTTAACCTCTTCAAGTTAAGGGTCGACTGTAATCTATCCTTTCTATCCCCATAAGCTTCAATTCCTACCATCACCTCTTTCATCCTTATCACACCTACTCTCATTTAATCACCACAGAGAAACTTCCCTGCCTGCCATCAGCATGGCTGGTGCTCGACTCCAGGAAAGCATCTCACTGTGCTTTTTTGGTCTCACATTTTTGACCAACTTGAAGTGGAACAACTAAATTGAATGGATAACTGCAACGAGAAAAGTCAGTTCATCATGTCATGCCAGGTTTTTCTCTTCAGAGTCCATCTTGCACATCTACAAATTTACCATTCGTCCATGCATTAAATACTGTTGCCATATCTGGTCTGGTGACCTTCCTGTTTATTTCAAGGTTCTTGACAAAATTCAAAGAAGGTCTGCAATGTAATTAATCCTGACTTGGCATCTCAACCAGTCACTTTCTCACTTTCCCCTGGTGCTCTGACTACTTGAATTTAAGCTTGCTACTAGATTGGCAATTAGGTCCCACCCTTTTACTGTTAAAAGAGTTAAATGTAACTGCCACTTCTATTTCAACAGTTTCTTTTCTTGCATTTCCTGACAGTGAAACTCCCTTCACCTTACTTGCTTCCCTTATAACTACAATCTTCAGGGGTTTAAATGCAACGTCAATTGCCATTTTCTGTTGTTTTGAACCCTGTTCATCTTTTATCCTTTCCTCACCCCCCCTATATCCAGTCTTTTCTTTCACTTTTGCTCTCTGTAACCCCTTCTATATTAGTGGCACTACTGCTTTGCTTGGGGTGAATTGCTTAAAAAAAATAAAAATATGTTTCCAGTTGTTTCAGGCTGATAATAGTGCTCGGGTGTGGCACAGACCAGAGTTGCCAACTGGTCACCATTCAAGTTGACAGTAGTTCCATAATGGGCCATGGCTCTGCTAGGCCACCAAAACAATTTATTAACCAGTAACCAATATATTGCACAACTTATGGACCATTTGGATCCATTCATGAACTCAATGTACTTCAACTATGATGGGTTATCCCAGCAGGATAATTTGCTATGTAATTGGGCCAAAGTTGCACAGAATTGGTTTGAGAAGCATTCTAAAGGTTTCTAAAAAATGGTGTAATTGCCAGGTTCACTTAACACAATTGTAAGTGTAATTAAGTATTTATGAGACAAGGTGGAAAGGTCTATTCACATGCAAAATATTGTATATGGTTTTGCCAAAGCATCTTTGTCATTCTTTTTCCTTTCAGCCATTCCATCTGTGAAGTATGGTGTTATTATATTACAGATATAATAATGCCCATAATGGGAGAAGTACAAATGGGAGAATAAATCTTTCATCCATAGCTCTCTCCTGTTACAAAGGTTTTCCATTTCACTGAAGCAGATATTAAATCTGGGAGAGAATTATTATCTTCTCTTCCTTTTTTTTTTCTTATGCATCCATTTTTTTCTTCACTAAAACCAAACTGTGTCTTTGATATATATCTTTTTGTTCAGTCTTTCCTTGCAATTAAAATAGAAGGATCCATTAGCTATCTGAGGATAACAGAAAGACAGGTAGAATTATATGATTATTATATTTGATACTGGTTATTTACTAAGCTTAGCTTCTATATGCTACATCCCTTCAGCACATACGTGATCATAGCTCTCCAAAATTTCTAATCTAATGTGACTTTTAGCAGTTTTTCTTCCTTCTGTTCCACCATCCATTCACACAAGCTTGTCATTTAAGTGGCTTGCTGCTTTCCAATTTTCCTTTCCTCATTATGCGTCGAAGGAATTCCAGCTGTCTTTTCCTGATTCTGAGTGGAAGTTTTCTTTCAGACTTCCTTGTTGCTTACTGTCCATGGAATTTCAATACCATTATGTAGAACCACATTTCTTCTGCCTCTAATTTTTGCCCTCATCCATGGGGAGATTGTTCAACATTCACTGCCAAATAATAGAATATATATCACATAGCAATCCAGCACTCTTTTCTTTGTTTATAACAATTTTTCTTCCATTTCTCAGCACTTTGTTTAGCTTTTGGAATGTTGCGTTCATTAGTCCAATGCATATTCAGATCTCCATGTCATATTTCATCTGTTAAAATGCATCCCAGTTATTTAAACTTCTGCACCTGCTTGATGTTTATATCTCCAATTTGTAACTCACACCTTGAGATTTTTCTTTTGCTGATGACCATACTTTCTGTCTTCTTGTAGTTGATAGTTACTCCTTTTTTTTCTTTCTTCTACCACCCTCTCTAGGAGGTCCTGTAGTTTGTTTTCTGAGTTGGTCATCAGTGTTTTTTATAATGTTCAGATTATGCCAACTAATAATGATAGTGTCACTGTAGAGATAGAGTAAATCTGGGGAGAAGACACATCCTTGTCTCATGCTCCTAGTATAAATTCTGGCTTATCTGAACATTTTTTCCAAATGGATCTAGTTTTTCTACTAGTTCAAATAGATCCTTGTGCCATACCTTTTCAAATGCAATTTGTATAATCTATAAAACACAAATGCACATCCTTTTGCATTGCTCTTTGTGATATTCTCATCATGAATATCACATTTCTTGTTCCAGTTCCCTTGACAATGCTGTACTATTCTTGTCCAATTTCTGATCCAATTCTGCTTTGCACACTATTCATGAAGATTCGCATCATTAGTTTGGTTATGTGGCTCATTAAACTGTTTGTCCTATAGAGTTTGCATTCATTTGCACCTGGTCTCTTAGGTGATGTCTTTTTTCATCCAAATCAATTAAATTTCTTTTTTTATTTTACAACAGATTAACTGCAACATTAGTTCTCTTCTGGGCCCTGCCTGCCATCAGCTGTGCTATTAGATCTGAAACTTTGTCTCAAAAAGATAAACTAGGAACTTTGGAAAGACAAGCTCAACCTACCTACTCAGTGAAAATAGTACTTACAATGTTATGGCAGAATTTTGGAATAAATGCCACATTAGTTTTTCTTTTGGTGTGGAGGGAATATTTTTTATTTTAATCATTTTTGGTCTGGATGCTACAAATAAAAAGTTGCTATTGAAAGTTGAAAAGCAGAGAAAAGCCTACCACAAGCAAAATATATTAAAAGATATGAATCCTCTTCCAAGCTAGGGGTAAATAGCAGGACAGACCGGGTTCTATAGCCTTGGATGGCAACTGGTTTACTGCAGAAAGAAATGGCAACCTACTGTGGGGAAAAAATCTGCCTTGTCAGTCATGTATCATAAGATACATAATTGCCTAGGCATGTATCATGCATGGCACATAACTGACTGATCTCATGAATACTGCATTTTTATGAATAATAAAAAGGTAACCTTGTAAATACAGTATTAATTTACTGTTAAATTAGGATTGCTTAGCTATGTTATATTTGAATTAGGATTCATTAAACAAACATTTTGAAATTGTAAATATGAAAAAATAATACAATAAAACTGATATTTTCTTTTTATTATAGCCAATATCTAAAATAAACTTTTCTTTAAGAAAAAAAAATGAAAAAAGTTTTTTGAAGCTTTTGTTTTAATTTTACTTTCAAGCTAATAGATTAAATTTAATATTTACAATAAGCAAAATATTACTTTAAAGTACTCAATAAAAAAAAAACTAATATTTTAACAGAAATTTCATATATATTTTTTTTGCTGTTGTTGCATCAAAATTACAAAAAATTCTAATAAAAATATGTTGTAAAAAAGAATCAAAACTAAAAATTAAAATGCAATGCAACTAAAAAAAAAAGAAAATGGTTAACAACAAAGCTGGTAAATAAATTCTCTTTGGAGTCCACATTTGTCTTTTGAACTTTACTTCTTACTCAATTTCTATGGATTTTTGAGTTCAATTGAAAAAGCTTGAGGCCAAAGAAAAAGAAGTCCATACTTTGGCACCAGTCCTTTCATTTTTCATGCCTCTGTGTTTTTTTTTTTTTTTATATAGAAGCAAGAAAAAGAAGTCCAGTGTCAAGAGATTGTTATGACATGTGTCACCAAATGGCAACAGTCATCACTGATGCATGCAAAGTCACTTAATGTTTTATCTCTACGAAATATCAAAGAATACTTGATTAATTTGGCAGATCATTTTCAGTATTACTTTCCAGCAGAAGAAAATCCATGGAAAGGAAGTGGATGGATCCGAAATCCATTTATGCCACTGAGAGATGACTGTCTTAAGTGTCACAATTGTTGGTGTTGGCTGCTAACAAAGGATTGAAGATAAGTTTCAAAACTTATCAACATCACTTGCTTCCTTTTGGATAAAAGTGAAAGCAAGATATCCTGAGCTTAGTGAAATTTCTCTGAAGACTCTTCTCCCTCATCCTTCAACCTACCACTGTGAAACTGGCTTCTCAACAATGTGTGTCATTAAGACAAAATACAGGAATTGTATGGATATTCATTCTCCATTGCGGGTGGCACTTGTCCTCAATTGAACCGCAATTGGATAAGCTGACAAATAAGAAACAGACTCACTCTTCACATTAATAAAAGTTATTGTACTAATAGAATATTTATCAATTTTATATTTTAATATTACATTTTTTTTCTTCAATTTATTGTTACCTATTTCTTTCAGATTTATTATTATTTATTCATTCGTTTTAAAATAATTAAAATATATAATTTTTTTAACCTACTTTATACATTATAATTTTTCATTTTATTACTAATATATACGTATGTTTATATCTGTGTCAGAAGGCTTTGCTTGTTGATTTGATAATGCTTTTTTTATTTATATTATAATATTGAATTACTTGTTTACAAAATCAATATAGAATAAAAAATGATACAACTTTTATTATATTCATTATATTTTTATAGTTTAAATGAATAATACTATGAATGTTCCAATAATATTTTCTTTCTCTTGGATCATTATTATATAATTATATGGCACAAATATGGTACTGGTGGCTGGCACACTGGGAAGAATTGTTATGCCAATGATGACTGTCCTTAGAATAACTAAGACATAATGTCTTTATGTTTAGTACAGATCAAAATAATATGAAATAGAACATATCTTAAAAAAAAAATGCCCTGTGATCAATTGCACATAGCAGATAGTTTAAGAAGCACTGGCCTACAGTACACAGTGTTCCTAAGTGCTTACCCATCTACGTTCTGACCAGACTTGACACTGCTTAACTTCAGTGATCAAACAAGAACCATTGTTTTCAGCATGGTTTGATTGTAAACCTGTGAAGGGGGGAAGTAAGAAGTGCTTATAAGAGTATAGACAAGAGTTGACCCTAGACTTGAGGAGGTTAAGATTGTAGTGACTGGGAAAGCATCCTCTCTGGAGTCTGTTCCATAAATTAGCAGTTCTGGGGAAGAAGCGATCTGAGTGGAACTTTCTTTTTACCAATGGGATACAAAGAGAGTGCCATCAAGAATTTAAATTTAATGTCAATCCCCATCTTATGTCTTCCTGAACTCTGTTCTTTTAGTGTCCTTTCTCTTAACATTTTCTTTTTTTCTTTTACTCTAAGTAACCCTTTGTGTCTTAGTGGCATTATTGTATTGCTGAGGGGAAAATGATAAAAAAAAGATATCTGAAATATTATAAAGACAAATTATGCAAATGTTTTAGAATTTTCTGATAACAGATCTATATTTTTAACAACACTTCATCTATGTGCCATGTTCCTTCATGGCTCTTCACAATTTTCCTTTCTGTAGTAAAGTTTGTCTAGTTCTCTTAATCCTTGTTCCACCAACCATTTACACAAGCTCATTAGAGAGGATATGCACTGCTTTCCTTTGTCTCACTTGCTGTCAATATATCTTGTGTGTGTTAAATTTTCCAAGCCCTCTTTCCTCAATATATGCCCTAGAAATTTGAACTATCTTTTTTTGATACAAAATTCTATTAAATCAAGACTTTCCTTTATTTGTTCGGATATTATCCAGCAGTCACTGCCATATTGGTAGATTACTATTACATAAAAGTTCAGTACTATTTTTTTTGTTTCTAATGAAATTTTGTTGAATACTTTAGAATGCATTTTCACTATCCCAATGCACCTTCAAATTTTGGTGTTGCATTTGCTGTCAAAACACTTTCTAGATATTTAAATTTTGGCATTTGTTTAATTTTGGCATCTCCAATTTCTAATTTGCATGTTGGGCTGTTTGTCTTGATGAAAACCATATATTCTGTTTTCTTATAATTAATGTTTAGTCTTTTCTTCTCATTTTTCTTCACTACCTTCTGTAGGAGTATATAGTTTCTTTTTTTTTTCTTAGTCTACTATCAACATTGTGTTATCTGCATACCACCTGTTAAGATTGTGGCTGCCAGTAAGGAGTCCTAATAGGACTTCTAATTTTCTCAGGATTGCTTTATTGCAAAAGTTAAACAAGCCTGGTGAGAAATTTACACCCTTTCTATTTTTTTTGTATTTACTCAAAATCCTTCCCAAATAAATCAGTCTTACCTAGCAGTTTAAACAGTACCTCGTGATGTACTTCATCAAATGTGTTTGCATAAACACCACCTACAACTACTAAATACTGTATGAATAAAGTCAAAACAAATGTAAAGATATTACTTTGCAACAAGTACAGTGTAACCCAGATATAAGAGAGATTTTCTCTGGTCCCAAATTAGAGCCTGTGTTAATGTATATAAAATAGACCAAACCCGGATATAAGA
Organism: Acanthosepion pharaonis; assembly: GCA_903632075.3. NCBI lineage: Eukaryota > Metazoa > Mollusca > Cephalopoda > Sepiida > Sepiidae > Acanthosepion > Acanthosepion pharaonis. Next base: position 276,923 of record CAHIKZ030001391.1, on the reverse strand, counting down.
AACTTCTTTTCCAGTCTCGACAACTCTCTTATATCCGGGTTACACTGTATTTATAAATAGAGTTAAAAATGTGATCAATTTCTCAAAATTTTTAAATTTAAGATTGCTCATAAAAATAAAAAAAAGTGAAAATCAAAAAAAAAATCTAGGAAGCAGATTTATATTTTGGTAAGATTCAATAGTGAATTCAAGAATTTTCTGTCTAAGTAAGTTACTTTCTCTTTTAATAAGTGTGGCCTTCTTTAGATCAAAGTTATGGTTGAACCTATTTCTATATATGACTAATACTTTTGATAAATTGTTGTGTATAAGATCCTTTTTGTGTTCCATGTAGGAAATCCACTGGCTAAGATAACTTTTCCTATTCATATTGTCTTTTTAGTTATATTTTTAGTTTTAGCTGAATTTTTACACTACTAAATACCGTTTAACTTTAAGAGTTGTAGTTTTGGCCAATAGAAATGTAGGACAGACTGTTCAAACTTAAATGATTTCTAATTTTCATATACATGCTTAATTGAGATAAAATAATATAACTAAACTGGACAAACTTTCATACTAAAAATATTATTAGAATTCATTTGAAATTAAATTTCAGCATGACGAATCTGGCAACCCATTTTCACTTGTTCCTTTTGTCATGTTAAATTTCTAGTAAACATTAAATGCTTTAGTGATGTGCACCAAGGCAGACTAATTAAAATCATGATGATGCTTAAATGTGCTTAATTATGAAGTTTTGGGAAGAAAGCAGAAGCAGACTTTTCCCTCCTCACCTCGCAAACTGTTTTCTTTGGAAACTCTCTTAAAGCAGATCGATAATGTCTCAAACTGAGGAAAAAAATAGCAAAAATGAAACAGCCCATTAATTAACAAGAATCTCCTTAATTATTGAAATTCATTAAATCATTTAGAGCTGAGTGGATCTGTAGAATTTTTAATTCCTTGTCTTGAGCCCTGATTGGAAGATGCAAGGCTACTGACAGACAACACAGGAAGTAAAAATAAAAAATAATTAACAAAACAGAACAAAAAGCAAAGAAATATTGAGTTTTTAGGATTTTGGAAAGAACTAAGAAAAGACAGTAAAAATGTCTGACAGCAGAATATGGGTGAAGTAAAAAAAAAGTTTTGTAATCCACATTTAAATGTTACCAAAGATTTCTTGGTATTTTTAAATTTTGTATTAGGCTTCTGGATATGTAGCTAGGATGATAGCTATTGGCACAAAACTTGGTTCAAATTCTGACAGATTCTGCTGTGTTTACATTAATACTCTTGAGAAAGACATGAATCCACTTCTTTTCTTTTCAGCTATGGATAATTTGGTACAGCCACTAATCTTGGGGGACAACAACTCTGAATTTAAAACTGTAAAAAGGCAATGGGGAACCATTTCACTTTCCGTCACAGAATTTCACAATTTACATCTGTTAAAGAAAGGAAGGAGGAGGCATGGTGGAGTAATGGATAGCGGTTCAGATTGAGGAATTGGAGAGCAGAGTTTGAATTCCAGTTGAATCCATTACATTCACTGATGTGCTAATACCCTTGGGAAAGGGTATGAATCTTCTTCTTTTCCCTCCAGCTATGGGTAAATAGCAGGACAGACTGGGTTCTATAGCCTTGGGTGGCAACTGGTCTACCACAGAAAGAAATGGCAACCTACTGCGTGAAAAAAATCGGCCTCATCAGTCATGTGTCGGAAGATACGTGATTTTCTAAACATGTATCACACATGACACATAACTGACTGAAAGAAAGGAAGACTGTAGAGAGCCATGAGTGTTTGAATACTAAGAGACATGTAAATAAAAAGTTTCTACAAACATAAAAAATGGATTTCAAAATATGTGAAGTTGATTTTTATTGAGGAAAAAATAAAAATAAATAAAAAAGGCTACAAATGCTATTGATAAAAGCATGAGACAAATTCTTTCACACTTAAGATATTTAATAACTGAGCATTTGAACAAACTGTCCTCTTATAACATTTTCATGCACTAAATATTCACCCAAGAGCCACTCAGTCTAGAGGGTTACTGAATGAAATTGTTGTATGGATATAAGAAGAGGAATCAAGTGCAAATTATGTGTTTATTTAATATCGATAACTTTTGACCATAGACTTGAAGAGGTTAAGATTGTAGTGATCAGGGATAACACAAGTGCATTTATGCCAGTAACAGCAAAAATTGTTACCAGCATTGTCAACTGATGCAATGGAATAACCTGTCAACCCACCCCACTATAGGTAGTAACTACCTATAGGTATCTGTAAATTAACGGACTACAGAGATTAGCTGGGACCTTCCAATAGTAGCACTCACTACTGGATTGACTTGCTGTTATAGTCCAATATCCTCACACCACAGTTATGGTCCAAGGTTAGAACCAAGGAATAACAACACGAACACAAGAGTAGAATAACAAAGATATATTACAACAGAAATATAGTACAAGAAGTTGAAGGTGTTAGTAATGACTGTCCGTCTGGTTTAGAGTGAACTAATATTGTCTCAACTCGTTACACCATTCATTCCTTATACCTCTTGAGAGGCACAGTATTTATAGTGTCAGGAAGAGTCCATTATCATTATAGGTAAGTTCCCATAACACTTGTGACAACCTTGTGCATAACTGTTACCTTTATTCTTATTGTACTGTTTTTTATAATAAACCTTTACTTATTTTATCCACCTTGTTTTTCAAGTATATATTCCTATTAGCATGGAATATAATATCAACCCTGACAGAAATATAGATTGAGGCCTTTTCCATATCTCAGTAAACAAGATATTCTGAAGAAGATTAGTAAAAATGTGATATTCAGACATCATCTATTATTCCTGGTTTCAGATTTCAGACTGGTTTGAACCAACTTCCCTCATATTTCTGTCCTTGTTGTTCTGAATTCAAAGGTGTGGTTGCACATGTGGGGGATTTGGGGGAGGCATTTCTTAAAGACATTAATAATAGAAGTTTATAGTTAAATTTGAAACCATACCTTCAGGTACCACCTCTTAGCTGTAGGCTATCATTTGCCCCCTCCCCTGTGTTCAGATGAAAATATGCATTGCTCAGAGAAGCTACTCAACTTGATAGATTGGAGATCAGAAATAAAAAAACAAAAAAAAAAAAAAACACCATGTCTAAAATAAAGAAGCCATAAATGAGATATAAAAAGCTTTTCATGATAAACTTTCATGAAAAGAGAAAACTGTCATGGCTCTTTGGTGAAGTATTGTTAACTCTTTTAAAGATTTTTTTTTTCTAAATGACTTTACTTTTGGAAATGGAATTCAGGGTTACAAACCCATTTGAATGAAAAGATCATGAAGCTAATATGGATTTCTCTCAGGTTAATAGAAGTTTAAAGAAAACATCCTCTTGCTTCCTTCTAGATATTAAAAAATAAATCATGTCCACTCACATGTACAAGTTTGGCAATTTAGAAGAATTTTGTAACTGGATAAGACAAGCAATATATAAGGAATGTCCAAAATGTAAGGTACAAACATTTACTCATCCATTATGGTACAGTGGTACATTTGGTAATCTAGTATGATACAGAGGTACATTTACTCATCCAATATGGTACAAAAGGAACATTTAGTAATCCAATGTGTTTTGTTTTTTTTAATCATTTCACCACAAGCAAGGCAATAAAGCCACTAAAACACAAGGGGGGTTACTAAGTGTTAGAGAATATGAGAAAAGCATACTATTATAGAGAGAAGAAAATAAAAGAATGAGAATTAAGACAATGGAAGATAATGATTGACATTGATCTTTAAAAATTTAAATGCAAAGTAGACTGGGAAGTAAGAAGCTGGAAGAGATTTTGACAAGTGAGAAGTGTGGTATAAGAAACTTAACATAGAATTTACATCTAGTCATTTCAAATGTAAAAGGATGAAACCTTGCCACCAATCTAGTACTGTGATTTAATTCATAAAGTCTAGGTACCATAGAGGAAAATTCATCAGAACCATTACCATGAAAGTATTTATAGAAAATTACCTTTGTTTTAAATAGATGAGTTCAGACGATTATACTTTTTGGAGAAAAATCCACCTGGGACATCCTTATTTGCAACTGCCTCTTTTAGTAAATACTCACCAAATTTCCTGCAATCCCTTTGTAGTAAGACAACCCAATTACTTCTCCTGTCTTATGATTTGTATAAATAAGTTACACTGTCTTAGCCAAAACATAAAGGCTCTTCATTTATGTTCAATAAAGACACATTAAGCCAAACTAGACTGAATTTTCATTACAATTTATTGGACAAATACCTTAGACCAGAATGCCTGAACTTGAACTCTGGCAATATTGGAAATGATTGTTCGAAGGATTCTTGCTTGCACTGGAAAACAGTTAATCCAATCAAAAGATGAATTTATCAGAGACTCCTTTATAAATGGATTAGAATCCAACTATATCTGTCAAAGATTACTGGAAAATAAACAACTAGATTTAGCTACTGCTCGCAAGCAGACACTTACCTTGGAGATGGCAGAAAAGCAATTTTGTTCATATCTACAAGTGTTGCAGAAGCTGTATGAAGTACTCACACTCTTACTTGTCCGCCAGTTTAAATGACCCAAACAGTTAAACAAACAAAAAACAGTCCTCTGCAACAGACTTCCTTCTTTCTGACCCACCCCACCACACCCTGCAAGTTTAAAATCTTCTCCCTCTGAAAGACATTGCATACACTTCTAGTGCTGCAGCCAAATGAAAATATTTTTGTGATCTCAAACTACACCCCCAGTCATGTTGTCCAGCCAGGGAAAGGTTTGTCAATCAAGTTTTTTTTTTTCACCTGGATCAAATGTTCCTATTGCGACTAGTATCGTATCAACTGCAAACACTAAATGTCTTTCAAAGGCTATATTAATGGTAAAAATAAACAGAGTAGAAATCAATGCTATAGTTGACACAGGAAGCTCAGATAGTTTTATCAGTGCTGATATTACAAAAAGAAACAGATTTAAAATCATACATTGTAATAGTCATGTTGGCTATGGCGAATGCTTCAATATCTTTACAGGTTAGAGGATACACTAACACCAAATTTTTAGTGATGCCAAATCTGTGCTGCGATGTCATACTGGGCCATGATTTCCTCAAACAATATTCTAGTATTAATCTCCCTTTTGGAGGCCCTAAATTGGCATTGAATATCTGTTGATTGGCCACTATAAATGTATAATATCTCTCTTTTCAAAAACTTGTGGCCACCAAATCTTGAAAATATTCTCTTGAAGACAAAAGATTTATTCAAGCAGAAATAACAAGGATGTTAAGAGAAGGAATAATCGAAGAAAGCAGATCACCATGGAGGGAACTATAAATAGGATGCATGCCCTATACTCTGTATTGATGAGATGATAAACGAGATTACCAAATACAGAATATTTAGCATGTTAAACCTAAGAAGTGCTTACCACCAAGTAGCTATAGGCCTTAAAGATAATCCTTATATGGCTTTTGAAGCCTGTGGACAACTTTATCAGTTCTGACAGATTCTGTTTGGGGTTACTAACAGATTTTCAGAAGGTCCTCGATAAATAATTCCTGAAGAAAAATTACATGGCACATTTGCCTAGATAAATAATGTCACAAGAGTTTGAGGGGGTTAAAAAGAGATTGCCAACTTGGCCATCACTTTGGTGAATCCTGACATTCTTCAACAAGAAGAGGCTGATGATTTTGACCATGCCATAGCTTTTGTGTTAAGGCAATCTGGGTGCCCTGTAGCATTCTTCTCCAGAACATTGTCAAAATCTGAGCGCAGACAATCAGTTGTTGAAAAGGAGGCTTATGCCATAGTTGAGGCACTAAAAAAAATGGTGAAATTTCTTAAATTGGTCACTGCCTTAAGTTAATTACTGACCAAAAGTCAGTCTCTTATGTCTAAGCCCAAGATGTCAAGCAAAATAAAAAATGAAAAGATAGTGAGATGGAAGGTAGAGAGAGCTTTCCTGTTTCTTGTTTGGCATTTTCTATCAGTCAGGCAAAGAAAATGCAAGGGTGGACATGCTGTCAAGAGGGTGTGGCTCAATAAAGAGGACCATAGATACACAAAAGGTTAGTAACAAACTCCAGGCATCATGAGAATGATGTATATGTATGTGGTTTGAAGCCAGAATTTGCTTCCTTCATTTGAGGACATGAAACAAATAAATGGCTGTCAGATTTGTGCTCGAATAAAACCAAGGTTTTACAAACCCAAACTGAGAACCCTAATAAAAGCTACACAGCCATCTGAGAGGCTAAGCGTAGACTCTAAGAGCCTTCTTCCATCTAAATCCTGAAAAAATATCTACTGTTGTTGATGTGTATTCACAATTTCCTTTTGCTTTACCCTGTCCAGATGTAAGTGCAACAATGGTCATACACTGTCTTTGCTTACTGTTCTCAATATTGGGAGTGCCAGCTTATATTCATACAGATCTTTTATGTCCAATCAACTAAGAAGATTCCTATTGGTACAGGGAGTGGCTCTAAGCCAGACTACCCATATAACTCTCAAAGAAATGAACAGTGTGAAAGATACAATGGCATAATATGGAAGATCTACAGTTAGTACTCAAAAACCAACATCTTCCAATTAGGCATTGGGAAGATGTAATAACTGTGGATCTGTATGCTATAAGAACACTATTGTGTACAAGAACTAATGCAACACCCTATAAAAGGTTTTTAAAATAGCCCCCTCAAAACAAGAGCATACAACCACAGACTCTGATAATCAGCTTTCAGAATCAGAATGTCCTACTCCAAGAAGGGAACAAAACAATACGTGACAAAAACAATATGAGACAAAATACTTCTGGTTGACTGTTCCCATAACACTTGAAAGCCCAGATCAGCTGCCACTGAGACAATCTCAGAGAATTGTCAAGAGATCCAGCCACCTGGATGATTTGGTGTTGGACTAGGTGAAAAAGCTGGGGAGAATGTGGTAAGACAACCTGATTACCTCCCGTCTTGTGATTTGTATAAATGAGTCACACCATCTGAGCAAAAACAGCAAGACTCTTCAGTTACATTCAATAAAGGCACATTAAGCCAAACTAGACTCTGCATTTTCATTACATCCTTAATTTTGAGCATTCTAGGACAAAGTATTTCATATCAATATTTAATAAAAGAAGTTGTTGGAATAATGATGTCCAGTGTGGAATTGTCTCCAAAATAATTGTCCTGTCTAGTCTATTCAAAACTCAAGGGTATACAAATAAAATATTGTGCATATGTTACTAACACTATTATGCTACTTTTTCATGTGGTCACTAATAAAATTGATTTATAGTCCTATTGGTACATGAGTGAGCACATAAATGTCTTCCTTAATGAAGATGGCAACTAGGCGCAGAACCACTTCCTGGATAAATTTTAAATGGGGCAACTAAACAGATGATAGCCTGAAGGAGTCATGGTTGAATTGGATTCTAACCATATAACTGAAGCCACATAAGCATCTTCCTTAAGGAATAGGGCAAAAAGCAACTAGGTGTGGAACCACTTCCTGGATAAATCTCATTTGAAACACCCAAACAGATAATAACCTTAATTTCAACCATATCACTAGATATTTATGGAGTGGCATTTTTGTGTAGCAAATGTCTTATGGAAAATTTCATGGACCACCAACATCAGAAGATAAAGTTATGCAGCCATATTATGAAGTTTGTTAAATTTGTCATCTTGAATCAAAGCTTCAATGCATCCAACATTGTCTTCTGTTGTTAATGAATGTGGATACCTGACAAGATTTGTCCTGCAGATTCATATGCCCTTCTTTGAGTGCACTGTATTTGCTTCCTGCTCTTTACATAATCGTTTCACATAGGAACTACTCCATGGAAGAGTTACTGTTGTATTTTTTGCCCTTGGCATGCAAACAGTTATTACATCTTTTGCACCTATAAGTTATAGTTTCTTATCTCCTCCCACTTTGTCTATCACTATGCGATTCTCGTTAACATTTTACTAGTCACCAACCATTCTTCTGATGAGGTGTTGGCTGAAAAAGAAGTTTACCTTTTAGGCAAAAAATATATGTGTTTGTGTGTGCTTAAAACTATTTACAAATTCTGTAGTATCAGATATTTATTTATATATATATATATATATATATATATATATATATATATAAGGTATCGTGGAGTAGTGGATAACAGCTCAGATTGAGGAATTAGAGAGCAGAGTTTGAATTCCACGATATTCATTTACATGCTAATACCCCTGGGAAAGGCATTAATCCTCTTCTCCCTCCAGCTATGGGTAAATAGCAGGACAGAGCAGGTTCTATAGCCTTGGATGGTAACTGGCCTACCGCAGAAAGAAATGGCAACCTACTGCAGGAAAAAAATCTGCCTCCTCAGTCATGTATCAAAAGATACATGATTGCCTAAGCATGTATCATGCATGGCACATAACTGACTGACTTTCCAGTCAAATCCATTACATTCACTTACATGCTAATACCCTTGGGAAAGGTATGAATCCTCTTCTCTCTCCACCTATGGGTAAATAGCAGGACAGACTGGGTTTTATAGCCTTATATGGTAACTGGTCTAAGAGAAGGACAACTCTGAATTCAAAACCTGCGGAGGGTTGTTTGGGGACCTTGTGGCAGGTAGTACACCAGGTCTCTGTATACGGACCCTTCAAAAAAGTGTGGTTGGTTCTGCACAAAGGCCTTTACCACTATAATCAAATCATATGTGCTGGTGTCTGGGCAGTTGGTTCCTAGGGACTGAGCTGCTTGACCCTCATACGTTGAATTTGATGGGAGAGTCCACCACCATATATATGTTGTTCCTATAACTTGGACCAATTTTAAATGTGAATTAAGTTTAAGCATCTAATGACTTTTTTCTTTTTCTTTCAGATTTAATCACCTAAGTCTTTGGCAATTTCAAACATGAAAAGATTAACAATCAAATGTGTTAAGTTATTGAAGCCTATTACGAAAATGGACGTTTAAACAAACTGGGTTGGTGGCAGATGTGAAAACATCATTGCATGCTCGTTTATGCCGTTCAGCTGAAATCCTTGCTGCAGTGCATGAGAATGTGGCCAAAATTCCAGACACCTCTATTCGTCATTTAGCCTCTCCATAACAATGTTACATCGAATTTTGACAAAAGATTTGTTTCTACACGCTTACAAAATTCAATTTACACAAGAACTGAAACCTGCTGACCATTTGGAGTGCCGTACATTCATCAATTGGGTGCACGAGCAAAGACAATCCGATGAAGATTTTTCACAAAAAGATCCTCTCTGGTGATGAAGCCCATTTTCATCTTGGTGGATTCATAATAAGCAGAATTGTTGCATTTGAGTTGATGAAAATCCAAGGAAGTTTGTTGAAAAGCCACTGCATCCACAAAAGGTCACTGTTTTGCTAGCAGAATCACTGGGTCTATATATTTATAAATTTGTATGTTCATTTTTGTAATAGGCTTCAATAACTTTAACATGTTGTTTGATTGGCAATTTCAACCATGGAAAGATTAACAAAGACATAAGTTGTTAAATCTGGAAGAAAAAGAAAAAAAATCATTAGATGCTTAAAATTAATTCACATTTAAAATCAGTTCAAGTTATTGGAAAACCATATATATATATATATATATATATATATATATATATATATATATATGTGTGTGTGTGTATGTATGTTTATTTTGCACCTGTGGTTGGTGGCCAGTGCAATGAACACAGCATGCCTGTTTTGACTTATTGCAGATTGAAAGATACCATGTTACGGTTCTTGAGAAGAGAAATAAAAATGTTCAAATTTAGCACACTCAGTGTAACATTACATTGGAAAGGACCAAGCTGGCAGCAGCACATTTCAGCTATAGAAGCAGTTTTCCTGGTGGAAAAAAGGAATGCAAGTTCTATTCTTGTTGGAAGGGACAATCTTTTTTTTTAGTAGGACTTCCCAATCCAGTTGTTATTAATTTGACTGTTTAAGTAATAAAAATCAAAAATAGCAACTCAAATATGTATACAAACTGAACATAACATTTATAGTAGTTTTATATATATATATATATATATATATATATATATATATGTGTGTGTGTGTGTGTGTGTGTGTGTTTATTTTGCACCTATATGTTTGATGATCATTTTATGGTGACAGTCATCATTATTGTCATGTCACATATGCATGCACTCATTGTTTAAACATTTAGCATTCAACATGCTGAAACCCACTCTGTAAATATTTGTGGGCTAAGTCTCACCATTTGTGTGATTTCCTGTGTTATTTGCAATGATGTTGTCATATATTATGGCAGAGTATATATATGGGGTGGGTTATGATGGGTTGAACATTGAGAGCTGATATTTATGGGGCAGGGTTTCAGCAGGTTGAATGCTTTAGAAATTAGAATCCTAGAGTATGTTGAAGTCTGTTCTGTGTATTATAAAAAATATTGCATACCCACCACTCCTGTTGCTTTGTGATTACAGCTTTCACAATATTTTATTTCCAGTCAATTTATACCTATCTAGAGCTTACTTATTGAACATCTCCTGTATATATGCAATAGTAGCCTTCGACAAAGCCAGCAATTGGGAGAAATACTTCATATTGGATACCCTTTTGAGATTGGCAATATGCCACTATAAATATCATTTTCTTTATCATACAGAGCATCAGTAAAGTTCTGGTGCAGTTTGTATGCTATAAATTTTCTATACAATATAAATTTGGAGGACAAAATTCAGATTATATATAACATATATAAGCCTACTTCATGTATAGTGCAATCCCTGAATTTTTTTGCATGAATTTTAACCCTTCAAGAAAATTTTTTTTACCTGTGTCTAGTGTAATCAGTGAGTGAAAATGCTAGATTTTTAACCTATTCAAAAAAGTTTGGATAAAAAAAAAAAAAACTGATCATAAAATCTTGCACTATACTCAAGTAGATACAGTAATATTCTTTTAATTTGTCAGATGAAGCATTATTGAAAATGGTCTCTCTCTCTCTCTGAAACCTTCCCTGCATGGACAATGAAATCCCTATATGTTATGTTTCATTTCCTGTCTGCTGATGTTTCCAAAATTGGTAAAGGTTCATTAAACAATCACAAGGAAATGGAAGGTGAAATCAATACCACAACAAAAAATGTAAGCACAAATCTGGTTTTCAATAATTTGGTAGTTTCTTTACCGAGTTTTGAGTTGCACTTCTTATACTTTCTAGGGGTCTTGTAGGTGGCGCATTGGTCCCTTTACCTCTTCTTACTTCCACAGAGCAACTTCTACCAATATAACTGGTTGGACAGAAAGCTCTTCTCTTGCTCTAAATGAGACTACTTATATAAAGCTACAAGCAGAAATTTCTTACTTCCATCCAAGTATCACTCGATCCTTCAAATTTTCATTTAGTTATTACTTTATTCCTATTTAGTCAAGTAGGTGGACGCTTTGAAGAACCTACTTCACAGATTTATCTGCTGGCCATAAAAAACACCTAACATTTTAAACTCTAATAACATCATTTAGGATCTACTTGTTTGTGTATGTTCAGCCAGTCATGTAAGAGGACCTGTTGTGCTACAGTATCAATTCTTAATTTTTTTAAGTAGCATTTCTTTTATCAGCAGAAAGAGGGTTTGTTGAGCCAAGCTCAAATTCTATCCGAGTCTATTGTGTTCACATTTGCACTAATGCTCTTAGAAAAGCTATGAATCCATTAATCCCCTTCCCTATGGGTTAAATAGTAGATAGACTGGATTCTTTAGCCTTAAGCAGCAGCCAATCTAAGAGGACAAATCTGAATTTAAAACTGTGGAGAAGGCAACAGGAAATTATTCCACATTCTTTCTTAAGAAGTCATGGCAGTTCACACAAGCTGTTAAGAATTGCCGTTGATTGATTCTGAAAGGACATGACACTTAAAAAAAGAAGAGAGAGAGAGAAATTCTTTTTTAATATAGAAATTGTATATATTAAAATCCAAGATTACTCATGCAGAGAATATTGCAAAATTATTTAAATTTTGTCTTTATGATATGAGTAAACTAGTTAATATGAAATACAAGATGATGTGGAAATTCTCTTTGCTTAATGAAAAGTGATTAATAAATAAATAGATAAAAATTATGATTGGTCAGATTTTGAAAATTGGGTTTCAATACACACCTCATAGTAATTGTGAATGTTTCATCTAAGAAAGTCAAAATAATATTATGGTTAAAAGAAGTTAATGATGATTGTAAAACCTATTTTAATATTAATAATTTCACTGAGACAGAATAAGATGAAACTAAAAAATATTTGAATTTCACAGAAATAGTCATTAAACTGCATTACTTGAAGTCTTGTTCAATATTCTAAACACTGAACTCTCACCTTGAGATGATTATGTTTATTTTAGACTTTGCTTACATTTCTCCTGTCATAATAACAAAAAAAAAATTCACTGCATGGCCAGCTGAATGCCTTGGTTTTACATGATGGTTTTATGCTGATGATGTTCAGATGTAAAATATTTCTAATTGTTTAGTCTATTCATGTCATGATACAAAAAAAAAAAACTGACAGCTTAGATTTTACTAACATAAGACAGCTGAAAGCATTTGCTCATCACAATCTTGCAAAACTTAGACCTTCACAATACTAATTTTCAAAACAACGTTTAAATGGCTCTTTATTATTAGCCAGTGTTTACCACTGAGTGTTTATATAATATCACATGGATTTTGGCAAACATTACTTGCATGTTTTTCCCAAGGATTAGAGCAACAGACAGATGAAATATTTTCAAGTCCCAAGTCAATGATACTTAATAATCTGATAGATAGATATAAAACAATTTAACAGATTTTCTGTATAGAGTCACAGTGAGTGTAACCTCTAATGCATTATTCATATACAGGTTTAATTCAATTGTTAATTCAATTGTTAGTAAGACATGAGGAGAAATGAGACCGAGAGATAGTATTGCATCAGCATTTCAAGTAGTAATGGCTTGCCTTGAAAAATCAACTATGTTCTTTCTTTTAAGTTTGAATGCCAAGCACTGATGTGACTGGAAAATGCAAAATTATTTCCAAGTCAGCAGGCAAGTCACCCATTTTAGTGTTTGCTTTGATAACAGAAATGAAATGATCCCGGCTAAATGACAAAAGCAGTTACGTCATTTGATAGGATCCTAGACAACTGTCATGCTGGAAAATGAGAAATCAGTACTAAAAATGAATAAGATATAGTTTCCAAACAACTTTCATGAGTATTAGCCTTGTTCATTCTCTTTATTTAAAGGGTGCAGAAACTGATACAAAATTTGTTAGGCAGCTCATAAAAACTCATCAGCATTATGCTCCAAACCATAGACATTTTACACCTGTTCATCAACTTTATAATGAACTTTCACGGTTTGTTTGCTCCAACAGACTTCCAATGGACATTTCCATTTTTGATTATATTGGCTTCAATAACACATTACAACACATGTTTTGAACAAGATATTAAAAAAAAATGAAAATTTTTAGACACACTGGATTGTATATTAATATTTTTTTGTTTTATTATTTCAATTAGGTTTCATCATCAGGAGAAAAAATAATCCCTGCTTGTTAGTAGCAGTGAACTATAAGAGTGAATGATGATTTCTCTATCATATATATATATATATATATATATATATATATATTATAAATTAATTGATTTAAAATATGTTTTTTTTTCGCTACACAGTTCCAACCATGTTTCAAAAATAGAAGCTAAAAACCCCGAATTTAATTTTATGGGAACTTTTACATTGAGCACTATTTTGTAAAAATAAAAATATCTATAAGAACACCGGATTTTATATCTTACTGTTCTTTCTTTTTATTTATATATATATATATATATATATATATATATACCAGAAATTAATTTGAAACTCGCTAATTTTAATATTTTTGTTATGATCTTCTTTCACAGTTCTGCTATATGTTCTTTCTGCGATGATTACTTTTTATTTTTTTTAACCATTTCACTCTAAGCAAGTCAATAAAGCCACTAAGATGCAAATGGTTACTGAATGTTAGGGAATACAAGAAAAAAATATTATCATAGAGAACAAAAAATGAACACGAATTAAGACAGAAAATAATGATTTCTATAAATTTTTGAAGTTGAAAATTGAATGGGAAGCAAGAAGCTGGAAGAGAGTTCCACAAACGAGAAGTGCGATAGAAGAAACTATTAGCACATAACTTATGGTTATATCTTGACATTTCAACTGTAAAAGGATGAGACCTTTCCTCCAATATAGTACTGTGCTTAAATTTATAAAATCTGGGTACCAAAGATGAATGCTCATCAGAACAATTACCATGAAAGTATTTATAGAAAAGGCACTGAGAAACTACATTGCAGTAATGAAAAATTGACTGAAACTGAGATGCCAGGTCAGGATCAATAGTATTGCAGATTCTTTGGATTTTGTCAAGAATATTTAAATATATAACAGGAGCATCAGACCATATATGGCAGCAAAATTCAAAGCAAGGATGAATGGTTGATTTATCAACAGTAATATCTTACATATTTATTCACATGGCTTAAGTACACATCAAGTTCATATGATTTTGATCAAGAAGACAAAAAAGTAACCAGCTAGTCTCAATGGTCAGAAGTCATAAGAATCAGAGAGGGGAGTGTTCAAAATTTCTCAACTTTGTGTGGTTGGAGGTGGTCAGACAAAATCGATTTTGTTTAAAATAAAGAAATTTAATGCTCTGTTCAATCTCTCATTCTCTCTCCATAATGACAGAACTCCAAGTTTAGCACTGCTTAAATTGACTGGTCTGTTCAGAAAAATAGGAAAGAATTCTTTCAAATGGTTTTGGTAGACTGGCATTCATTAGACCTTCCTCAAGCCATGACATTTGTCACAAAAAAAAAAAATTATCATTTTTTTTGTCATTTTAGAAGTGGGCAGTCCTGTTTATAATATAAATAGTGTCAAATTGATTGCTGATTTCTTACAGAGTTATCTGTACTTTGTTTTTATTTACAAATGTCAAATTTGAAACTGCTTATATCATTGATTTTGTGATGTCAATGAACACTTGTTGTCACTTTTGTAATGCTCGTTGTAATTTATAATTGTAGATACAACTATAGTAACACCATTGAACAATGCTGGTGTCAGATGCCTTCAAATAACACTCTCACTAATAGTAACTACCGACTAGTGATCTGAATAGTAATGCGTATAGTGATCAGTAGAGAAATAGTATAGAGAATAGCGATCTGTATAGTAATAGAAAATAGAGTAGAAATAGTGATCTGTATAGTAATGGAGGATAGAATAGAAATGGTGATCAATTAGACACTACACTAATTCCCATATATACATTTCCTTTGCCATCATGTGATCTAATTATTTAAAATGAGATCGCCTGTGTTTGCTCTCTAGCGATCTGTGTTCAAACTTCAGTGTTAGCAATGACACTTTATTCCTATATAACTGTATACTACTGATGTTCTTTTTCCTAATTCACAACAGT
This sequence comes from Acanthosepion pharaonis, assembly GCA_903632075.3. NCBI lineage: Eukaryota > Metazoa > Mollusca > Cephalopoda > Sepiida > Sepiidae > Acanthosepion > Acanthosepion pharaonis. Next base: position 261,374 of record CAHIKZ030001391.1, on the reverse strand, counting down.
AAGCAGTTATCAGTATGCACACACACACACATATATATATATATATATATATATATATATATATATATACACACAATTCTACTATCCAAAAACTGATTATTTCTATGAAACTTTTTTAGGAGCAATTACAATTAATTTCTGTAGACTGAATGGCCAGTGTAAATATATGGCAGAAATGACAAAGTTTGCAAAAAATATAGGACAAAAAATAATATAAAGTAAACAAACAATATATGCCAAACAAATTAACAATAATAAGGCAAAGCAACATTAATATGCCAAAAAGTTCATAAACTAAGAATTGAAGTTGACACACAAGACCAAATTTGGATAAGCAAGACAGACTGGGACTGAGTCATATGAAACTGAGAACCAGACTATTTTATTGACTATTAAAAAATCCCAGCATACATTTGTGTGCTTCTGTCTATAAATTGGGGAGAAAAAAGCGTCTTGCAGTGATTCCTATTAGAAAATTGGAACCAACCATTTATATGGAATAATTTTTTTGAGTGTTCCCAGACTCTGAAAATGAATCTTGTATGAGATTTTGGCCATGATTGCAGAGAAGTAAAAAATGGCACTTTGAAAGAGCACACTGGTTTATAGCAGGTTTGCAGGAAGTTTTGAGTGCCTATAATAGAAAAGGCTGTGGAAATAAGCAAACAAGCATACTGCCTTATTTCATGCCTTCCACATCAGCCACAACAGACAATGAATCTCAACCTTTGATATTGAAGCAAATGTTATTTTTGGGGGTTGGGAATGCTCAAATATTTTCCCATACAAATTAATTATAACTACTTGTTTACTTTGCAATTCAGCAGAATAAACCTAATAATTTTCATAGAAGTGTTGTAATTCTGAAAATATTTGTGCATTTTGAAAGTAAAAAAAATATGGTTTTAAATTCATTGTTGTTCTAATAGCACCTTCAATTCCCCCATTGCCAGCTTAACTTTTTCACATCATTGAAAGGAAATAGTATTTGTTTTTTCCTCTTTGCCAGACTCAGTGGGAAAATTTTGCTAATAAATTCTTTAAGATAAACAAAAAAGTGTTAAGGACTTTAAATTAAAACTTACAATCAAATCCTTCATTTTTTTTTCTGTTGGAAGGTCAAAACAACTAAATTGGTTCCACCACCTATCTCCATAGGGTGTAAGGAGATTGGCCATTAATACTGCAGTATGAAAAATAAAACCTATCAAAGGGCAGAAATCAAATGAGTCAATAGCCAGCTAACTAAATATAGTGTTATAATAAAGTCACCATGGAGAATGTAATGGTCACAGAAGTGCTATACACATTATCTGACATTTAATTTTATTCATGCATTTTGTGATATCAAAACTCACTTTTATGTATACTAATCTGCCTGTTATTAATCCCTTTATTATTCACTGCTGACCTGCAGCTTATAACTCTGAAGAGAGCCTGGAAGGAAAGAGAGACAGTAAACATTCAATTCTTTCAGACTTGTTTCTTTTCCCTACAGCTGGTCATAAGCAAAAGTAATTATCCACTCTCTACTGTGTCTGAAATTCTTCCCCTCTAAGACACCATATATCTCTTTATCATTTCTTTGAGTTTGTTCCAAATTATTTGTTCTTCCTGTTTGAAAAGTATTTTGCTTGTGTGTTTCTTTTTGTAGTTACTGAACAGGCAACAGTAAACTATTCCACTATCATTTCCAAGACAAATCATGGTGATGCTAAAAAAAAAAAAAAAAAATATATATATATATATAATGAATAAGTGGTAATAATATGGTGGGCGGGAGTGCGGGGGTCAAGTCCCATGGGGTTGACATGTCACTTAGTAAGAAGAGATAAGGATGATAGGCAACACCTGACTATCATCCAGTGACTGTTTGGAACAGACAGAAAAAGAACCAGATAGACTACATTAAAATTGATAAAAGATTCAGGAGTGCAGTTCTACACTCTAAAACCTATCTAAGTGTTTATTTTCAGTGGTCATATTCAAACATAGATTAAAATTACAGACATTAAAGAAATCCAAACTAATGTCTAAATTTACCTTCCCCTGGAATCATGTCATGCTTTGCAGCTCAGTAGTGTCTATAGATATCTCTTTCCGCCCTCACATCAGACAAGATCTCCCTATTAACAGAACATCTTTCTGTTATCAGCATGCTGATTGCAACTCATTTTGTTATTTTCTTTGTCATGCTTCTTGGACTGATATTTTTGATCATCCTGTTGAGAAATATGTAACTTAGGTTTTTCTTCCTGTGTAAAAACCTGACATCAAAGCATTCATGTCAGTATGGAAATACCAAGTGATACCACAATTGTCAACTTGGGTTTTCTTCTGCCTGGTCAGCAACTATATCCCACAGGAATCACTTCTTTTGGCAATACCAGAACAACATGTCCAATTGTAACAGATGTCTCTTTTTCACTAGTTATAATTAATGTAAGAATGTCTTCAAAGAAGCAGAGTCACACAAAAATTGGTTTTAGAGACTACTGGCAGCTGTGCAAGAGTGTACTGAACAATAGAAAATGCTTAATCCTGCCTTTCTTTAATCAATTTGAAGTTTTATCATTTACTGCAGGTCAAGGACACATGGCACAGTGGATAAAGGCATTGGTTAGATCCAGTGACAGGACCTAAAGAGTGTGAGTTCAATACCTGGTTAAGGCAGTGGAGAACTTGGAGAGGGGAATTAACAGGAGATAACTGATAACTGATATCCATGGAACATGGAACTAAAACAGTCTACTCCTGGTGAGTGAAATAAAGGGTTCAGTTTGACATTCCAACCACCTGAAGAAGGCCGGAGCATACAACAGCTGAAACATTGTGATAAATATGGTGACAAAGATGAGGACAATAGTTCGAATAATGTAAATAGTGTACACTCTCTACTCATTTGGAGTATCTTTGCTTCATTTCCCACTAGAACTCTCTATTGAGTGATATGCATATAATTCCATCTATGGTTTCTGCTATCATTTCTAAACTAGATCCCCCACAAGACTTGCAGAGTCAATGGTATCTCTGTAATTGTACTAAAGAAATGTGCTCCTGAACTGGCTCCTATTCTCTTCAAACTTTACAATAAATGTCTTGCTACTTCTTGCTTTCCAACTCAAAGTGAGCAATACTAATACAACAGGACATATACCTATGTTTCATAGACTACACAAAAATCTATTTAAACTGCTAGGAAATCAGGATTTATTTGGGAAAGAGAGAATACTCTAACACATTTACTAGGAACAAATCATCTGCATATGGATTAAAAAATGAATTAAGTAAACTGTTGAAGCTTAAATAAGCATGGAATAATACAACACAAAATGTACGTTAACAAAATGTATTGAAACAAAGAATAGGTACACAATATTTACAGTTAGTTTGGTATATTCTTGGGAAGACTGTTCCTGCATAATGGGTTGACTAAATCGCAGTCGGGCAGAGTCTCTGGATTCAATTTCTTAATCTCTACTATCTTCCCCGTCTTCCGGTACCAACCCATATTTATATGGTCGGTAGTCCGCTTATGTAAATTAGGTGTATCATACACAACATAAACAAAAATAGAAAGTGGCATAAAACAAGGATATGAGTCTTCTTACCAGATTTAAATGAACCTGTACAGTGAGGCAATCCTAAGAGAACTAGTTCTAGTTGTCCTACCAGGATTTATTTTTGGCAGTTACAATTTTAACAACACAAGATATTCTGATGACACCATGTTGATAGCAAAGAAAAAAAAAAGACCGTTTTTCATTGTTAAATAGTTATTAAAAAAAAATGTAAAAATCACTTATATAAAAAAAACAAAAAAAGTAAGGTACAAGCACACACTCCCTAAAGTACTTTTAACAACTTTTAACCCTAAAGTACTTTTCAAGATAACTAAATTAACTACCTCAAACAACTATTTTTAAAAAACTAATCTTCACTCAGTACAAGGCTCAAGAGCCACTTAAGGTAGAGGATTACTGAATGAGCTTTGTGATGTATATAAGAAATGAATATGAGGATGTGGAGGATCGATAATGATTAACCCTTGACTTGAAGAGGGTAAGATTGTAGTAATCAGGGAAGCATCCACTCAGGTGTCTGTTCCACAAAGCAGCAGCATGAATGAAATTTCTTCCTTACCAATAGAATGCAAAGGGAATGAAGATGATTTTATGTTTTAAATAAACTTGAAGAACTAACTCTATTATTGGTAATTTTCAACATGTGATAATCTTTTTATGTACAGGAGCTGATATTTAAAAAAAATGCCTAAAAGATTACAGCTGAGAGAGAATTATCAAGCACTGGCTTTTATAGGTGCACAATTCAAACCTTGCTGGTACAATGTCTTTGTCCAACATTGATGCAAAAAAATTTCCAACATTCTGAAATTTTTTTTTATTTAGAAAATATGCTCAACTATAGTTCATCATAGACAAGGTTTCAACTAACTTTGGTAAAAATCAGTTCAGGCATCTTAGATAAAAAAAAAAAGTTTAGATGCACGAAAGCATACAAAGTGAGATTTTTTTTTCTATATAAAAAGAGAGTTGATGGATCAGTATGACTCAATGAAAGAACCAGTTCTGAAAAACATCTCCGAAAATGAATAAAAAAATTTGAAAAAAAAAAAAAAACAAACAAGAAAAATGTAGATGAAAAGAAAATTGTCTGAAAATAGCATTTTTACCAATTATAAATCTTATAATTCATGAGAATAGAAAAAAAATATTGAATTATTATTCAATGCAAGAGAGCATTCATTTCTGTCAGTACTGAGATAAAAATATTTTAGATTCCTCTCAAAAACCAGGATATGCTTGGTAATATATCATCTAAGCAAGGTTATCTGGCATTCTCCACAATTCTGAAGTCATCATATATAAATATTTTAATAAAGGTACCTGAATGCATTCAATAACTAATATTTCATAACTATAGCAAACTTCATTTTCAGTGATGTTCACTTATAATACATTTATAAATTCATTAACAAGGTAATTCATGATAATTGTTTTGATGAACTTTCTTCGTTGGTAACTAGATTTTATGAATTTAAGCTCAGTACTAGATTGGCAGCTAGGTCTCATCATTTCAGAGTTGAAACAGCTAGATGTAACCTTGATTTCTATGTGAACAGTTTTTTTCACACTTCTCACTCACGGAACTCTCTTCCAGCTTCTTGCTTTTCAGTCAAATTTAATCTTTAAAAATTTATATACAATATCAATCATTATTGTCTTTCTTCTTAATTCCTGTTCTTTTATTGTTCTCTCTCTTTAATAATATTTTTCCTATTCTCTAACACTCAGTAAATCCCTTGCATCTTAATGGCTTTATTGCTTTCTTTGGACTGAAATGATTAAAAATAATACTACTGTGACTGTACTTGTACATCCTTACAAAACTTATATTATTTGCTATCCACATATGTATATATATTTTCAAGATGTATATATGTGTCTGTCAATGGTTGGCTACCTCTCATTTCAAAGCACACATGTTTGCCAAGACAGCTAGCAAATCTATTACAGGCATCTGCTTAACACACAGAGTCCACTTCTGGTTTTACTTCAAGTTTCTGGGAGAGAATGCATAATTTGGCATCATCAATTTTTTGAACACAACCATCACGCTCAAACCCTCAGTCACAATTACTTGTGACTTCATGTTAGCACAACCAGTGACAGCTTCCATCTACCCAATTTCACTCACAAGGCTTGGTTTAACTCATGTTATGGTTTTCAGGGATTGCTTCTCTAGGCTAATATTATCAAGAAGTTGACATACTGACAAATCGACCATGGTGAGATTTGAACACAGGTCTCATGGCTAGAAAGCAGACATTCTAACAACTTGGCCACACTCCCATATGTCTTTATGAAACTTATATTGTCTACTGTTGACATGTTTTCTTTTCCAGATATGATGAAATGCCAATGACTAGCTTTTATGTTAAAAACTTACTCATGCTTAGTGCTATCTCCAAACCAGGGTTGATATATTGTAACATACAATATGATATTTGTGACAGTTTGTGTGCTGAGGACATCATTTAGCTTATTCTGTACTGTTGAGGAACTGATCAAAATCAAAATGGTAGTGCCCATGAGAAATTGCTGTCAGTGTCTTTATAGTCATTTATATCCAATAAATAGTAATTTCCGTAAAATGGGTCAGCACAGCCAGGCAACAATGAAAGTGTTAATAAAAAGCAATAAAGATAAACAGTAAACTATTCTAAAATTGATAATCTAAATTCTTTATTTTAGAAATTCAGACAAATCAAGACTTTTATAAATATTACTTATACATCTTAATGAAACTTACATAGGCTCCTGTCAATATATATATATAAATTAATACAAGTAAAAGGTTTGTCAATTAGGTGATTGATGTTAACTTCAGCCAACTAGAGGGTATGTTTATGAAACTCTGGAGTTGGGATGCTGAAGGAAACATCAATCAACTAAATGACAAACCTTTCACTTGTATTAATTCTCTCTCTCTCTCTATCTCTATATATATATATATATTCACACACAAATAAAAAGAGACAAGAGGAAAAACTATTCTTAGCTGATGCGTTTCATTCTCCAAGGAACTTTGTTAAGACAATGTAGGATTTATTTTGTTGCATGTGTTTATATACAAAAGTGAGGATGTCATTGGTTTATCAAGGCTTTTAAATTTGAGAATGTTCATGAATATTCATCAGGTGGTTGAAAGGTCAGCCAAATCATGTGGAGGACACAAGTTGCCATAATTCAAAGTCTAGTGAAAAATAAGCTAGAAATATTCAAGAAATATTTTCTTTTTAAAAATGAATATTATTTCAATTGTGATTAGATTGTTATGGTATAGGATGGCATGGACGTATGTGTTGTACATCTACAAAAACATGAGGTAAAGTTCCTCAGAGGATGAAACATGTTAACTAAGAAGCAAGTAAGTGGAAGGGAGTTCCACTGTCAGGAAGTGCGAGAAAAGGAACTGTTGAAATAGAAGTGGCGGTTATATTTAACTATTTCAACAGTAAAAAGATGGGACCTAGATGCCAATCTAGTAACACGTTTAAATTCATGTAGTTGGAGCACCAGGGAAAAAAGCTTGTCAGAGCAGTTGCCATTAAAATATTTGTAGAAAAGACAGAGGGAACCACTTCATATCTGTGAGAAAGTGACTGAAGTTGAGATGCCAAGTCAGGATCGATTACATTGCAGATCCTTTTTTGAATTTTGTCAAGAACCTTGAGATGAACAGAAGGGTCATCAGACCAAATATGGCAATGGTATTCAATGCATGGATGAATGGTAGATTTGTAAATGTGCAAAATAGGCTTTGGCAAGAAAAACCTTCTGGTGCAGCACAATGAATCAACTTTCCTTGCAGTAGATGCAGCTATTGATTCAATGTAGTTGTTCCACTTCAAGTCAGTTGAAAATGTAAAGCCAAGATGGTGCAGTGAGATGCTCTCTTGGAGTTGAGCATCAGCCATGCTGATGGTAGACAGGAAAGTTTCTCTATGGTGGTTAAATGAGAGCAGTTTAGTTTTGGAGGCATTAAAATTTACAAGCCATTTCCTGCTCTAGTTTCAATAGCAGCAGCCAGGTTAACTTTGTCAATGTATTTTTATTATATTATGTTGAGGTATCATTTACCTTAATCTGTACTGCAGATATTCAACTGAAACCAAAATGGAAGCACCTATGGAAAATAGCCATCAGTGTCTTTATAGTTATTTATTCTAGTAAATGACAATTTCCTAATTTGCCCCTAAATTTCAAATTTAATCCTTTATTTAATTTACAGAGATAGATTGTTCTCATTCTGTAGTTCATGTCTGAAGATATCACACCTTATTCAGTACTGCTCAGTTATTTCTTGTCCTGTTTCTACTGAGTAAGTCTGTACTACCTGGCCCAGGGATTGAACTCACAATTACTATGTCACCAAATTCATGAACCAATACTTTAATCCATCAGGCTTTTGTCCTGTTGCTTTTTTTTTTCTTTAAGACATTTTAAATGCTACAATGAAAATTAAAAAACACTGATTTACTAGCCATTTAAATAACACTTCAAGAATTTCCCAGGCAATCAGAAATGGTAGCTTTAGATATTGATGCTCAAAAGTATGTTCTATTAAATTTCATTTGTCTTTGGCATGCTTCAAATGATTTGCTTAAAGTGGGTCTCCTTAAAATAATCAGAAAAAAGAAAAATAGAACTCATTACAATTTTAAATAAGGTCTTATTTTTATTTTTTTATGAATTTCACTAGAAATAACATCATTCTGAATTTTCACGAGTTTGATAAAAGCAAATATTTCTTGCAAAGAATATTTCTTTATTTTTTCTTTTACTGTTCTTTCTGTTTGATTCAGTTACTTTAACTCTTGTATTTTGGCAATAAATGTTGAAAAAGAAACAAAACGGCTCATGGCTAAATACTGTCTGTGTCAAGTATATTCTTAATATATTCACATTTTTGTTAAAGTGTTTAATTAGCAGGAGTAGAATTTTCTACTTGAATAGAATTAATGGAAGAATAAAAATGAATATTAGTGTACACTGTTAGATTTTATATTATGCAAGACAATGTTCTCTCATTAAAACTGGTATTAACCAACTGAGGTTGGTAAACTTTTCAGGGTATACATATTTATCTATTAGTTGCATAAGGACAAACTTGAATAACTCCCCACTCTCATAAGAAAAAATCTTGTAGTTAATACTGTTGTTTTAAAAACACTTAATTGTAAAAGACATTTAATGATAAAGAAAGCACTTCTTTTAAAGCAATTTAAGCCTAGGCAAAAACAGAAAAACTATGAAGATCAGGAGAAAAAAGAGAAAAGCCAAGAAAAAAACAAAAAAATTTCTCTTGTCCATCACATGCAATGAAACTTGTACTTATCTAATAAATACACTATGTGAATTTAAGCTTATTGATTTTTGCCAGAGAAATTTACATTAAATTATTTGGTCTTGTGAGATTTTATTATACAACTCAAAAACTGATAATTTTCTTTATTTTTTGAGATAATGAATTGTCAATAGACCTTGGCTTATTCAAACTATTATTCTCCTCTTTCTTATTATAGATGCAATCATCGACACAAGATAACTAGGTGGGTGTAATGTTGTCTATAATAACATCTATAATAAAATGAGAACAATACTCCAAATAAATTGAATAAGTCACTTCAAGGATTGTTCATCATATTTGAAATAAAGATAAGAGTATAGTTATTGATATTTTTCATTTCAGATCTACAAGATTACCACAAGTCATAAGAAAGGTTGTCTCAAAAGAGAAAAAAGATATTATAAACTTATTGAATACTATCAAAAAAACATTGGAAATTGCAAAAAATTGAACTAAGATCATAGAACAATAAAAAAAAGATATTTAAATTGAAAGATAATAATCACAAAACTGGCTTTAAAAACACCACAAAAAAGCTTTTAGAAAAAAAAATATGTGTAATAAGCAAGAAAATTGGATTGACCAGTAAAAAATATTTTAAGCAGATGCTGTTGCAGATGTAAACAGATGGTAAAAAAAGGCAGATATTAAGAATGTTGGTTAAATACATGCAAGCAACCATTAAGTAAACATCAGAAAGAGAAATATTTGGACAAAGAAGTACATGAAAGATAACTTTTCAATAGTCTAGTGATGAACATAAAGCTATATTGGATGGATCTGATGACTGGGCTGAAAGGTTTGGTTTTACATGACAATAGTCAACCAACACAGCTTAGAAGACAATAAGGGGGAGGTGTAGTTTTTGGTTAGTTTTGTAAGCAATAAAATTATAGGCCCTTCAAAGTGGATAATGATACTAAGACAAATGCAGAGAATTATGTTTAGAATATGATATATTTCTGAGTACTAGAGGTCACAATCAAGACGTTTGAAAGTGAAGAGTATATTCATACCAGACAATGGTTCTTAACATTCTACATAGCTGATTATAGCCCACTTTGCAATATTTTATATATATATATATATATATATATATATATATATATATATATATATATATATATATATATATATATATATATATAAGAGGCATGGTGGAGTAATGGATAGTGGCTTGGATTGAGAAATCGGAGAGCTGAGTTCAAATTCCAGTCAAATCCATTACATTCACTTATGTGTTAATACCCTTGGAGAAAGTGTGAATCCTCTTTTCCCTCCAGCTATGGGTAAATAGCAGTATAGACTGGGTTCTATAGCCTTGGATGGTAACTGGTCTAGGAGAAGGTCAACTCTGAATTCAAAACCTGTGGAGGTTCGTTTGGGGACCCTGTGGCACGTAGTGCACCAAGTCTCTGTATTCAGCCTTTGACTTGAAGAGGATAAGACTATAGTGATCAAGGAAGCATCCACTCAGGTGTCTGTTCCACAAAGCAGCAGCATGAATGAAATTTCTTCCTTATCAATAGAATGCAAAGGGAATGAAGATGATGATGGATGATTCTGCACAAGACCTTCACCACCTTAATCAAATCTCATGTGCTGGTGTCAGGCTGTCAGTTTCCTAGGAACTGATCTGCTTGACCCACATACGTTGAATTCAACGGGAGAGTCGAGTATATATAGTCATCCACAGACAGATTGTTTTGCTGTATCACAGCTCCTCAGTGTGGCTAGACACTTGATTGCTTCAAGCCATGATCGAAACTCAACTGATTTGACATCAGTCAGATATCTTACCTTTAGGCCATCATTGCATGCCAGAAAGGAAGTGAATTTTAATGTTTTTCTCTATACGAAATACACCAGTGGCTCGGATAACTCAATTCAATTTACTTGAAGAGTAATGTTTAATAGCAGTAGAATCCACTGTTTTTTAACCCCTTTACCTAGAGAGCTCATTTCTGGGGGCATATATATAGTTATCCACAGACTATAATTATTTAAAAAAAAAAAAAAAATATGTATTCATCATGACACAGAAATTACCATGTTTTGAAATCAAAACCTAAATCTTAAATTAAACTTAGAATTTGAAGTTCAGTTCCATTTTTAAATGATGCTGAATAAGTTATTCAGCATTGCTTGAAAATGGAACTGAACTTCAAATTTTAAGTTTAATTTAAGATTTAGGTTTTGGTTTTGAAACATGGTAATTTCTGTGTTGCGATGAATGCATATTTTTAAAAAGTAATTATAATATTACAGTCTACTCTGTATTGAGCACTGTTTTTAAAAATAAATGTAAAAGAACTCTGGATTATAAATCTGACTGTTCTTTATATATATATATATATATATATATATATATATATATATATATAAAGGAAAATCTATGACAAAGTGAAAAGTTTTTTTTCTATGTGACACATTTCATCCTTTAGGACTTCATCAGACTAAAGTGAAGTTTATGTTGATTTAACTACGCATGCACATGAAGGATAGGAGGACAATGAAATTAATTTTTTTTTTTTTAATATGTGTTTTGGGTATATAGTAACCCATTTTTTTTTTTTAATATGTGTTTTGGGTATATAGTAACCCATTTTTTTTTTAATATGTTTTTTTATAAACCCATTTTTTTTTTTTTTAATATGTGTTTTGGGTATATAGTAACCCATTTTTTTTTTAATACGTGTTTTGGGTATATAGTAACCCATTTCATTTAGTTCTTTTTTTCATTTTATGTTTTTATCACTTTTCTTATTAAATATCCCACATTTTGATAATAGAAGATCTATCAAGAAAGATGAAATGTTGAAAGAACCTGTGTCTAAATTTACTATGGATGATCTAGCAGTTAAAGTACTTTCTATACATTTTCATCTTAGTAAGTTACTTTCTCTTTTAATTACAGTAGTATTTTTTTAAAATCAAAATTATGGTCAGACTCATTATGGTGAGCAACTAATGCATTAAATGTATTGTTTTGTAAAAGATCACTTTTGTGTACATATAATTTTTATTTAAATTCCTTGAGGTTTCTCCTATGTATTCCTTGTGGCAATTATTACAGGTGAGGGAATAAATTCCTCCTTCAAATAGCTTATTATAAAGCTCCTTCCTTAGCTTATTATTATTTTGTTTTGTATTAATTAAGTCTTTTATTGTTTTAGAGGTAATTGTAACAATTTTATTTTAAGCTTTGATAAATTCTTTTCAATTGTAGTAGTGATAGAGCTAATCAGAGTAAAATCATATATTTTCATTCATTGTGTCTGTCAGAATGGTCCACTCTCCAGTTTTGAAATACTTTACAAACCTTTTTTTTTTGCATTGAATATAAAATAATTATTGTATCGAAGATTACAAGTATTTTCAATAGATTCTCCTTTTCATATAAATATTCAGGTCTACAAGCAGAATACAATACTTTTTTTTAGGTTTTATTTTGTTGTTATATAAGAAAAATGGTTACAAAGGAACCATATTTCTGAAATGGTTCTTGGTTTCTCAGGATATTAATCCAATAGAAAAGTTGTGGCCCATCATCAAAAGAGATGTATATCAAAATAGCAAACAATTCAAGTCAAAAAGATCTCTGAAAAGTGATAAAAAATGTTGCAAGTGATGTTAAAAGTCAAAAAAGTAGAAATTATTTTATGGAGTCTAAAACTTTAGTGGTTGGTTAGCAAAAGGAATCATTTGCATAGTTAACACTGGTCAGCTCATTGTCCCAGCTATTTCATGGGGAAGTTGGTAGACAGTTTCTTCATAAATAGATATCCTGGGGTTCATACTGGCTCAGTTCCAGAAGGACAGCCATTTGCAGAAACAACACACTAAACATTGTGTCTTTGACTAATGGAGCTGGGTACCATTATCAGTAGTGCTAAGCAGCTCTGTCAGCATTTCCTTTCCACTAGAGGATCATTCCAGATAATAGACAAGATAAGGTTGGTTTGGTTTGTTTTACAGCTTATCAACCTCAATGGGTTATTTAATGCTAACAAGTTTTTTTTTGCTGGTAATATTTTTTTCAAAAATATATAGCTGGTAATTTTTTTATTTTTTAAAAATGTATTGCTGGCAATAATTTTTCTTCAAAAGTTCATTGCTAGTAATAATTTTTTCCAAAAATATATTGCTGGTATTAAAACTTCTTTTTATACTTTCATAGTGTTTTGACCTCAGATCAAGAGGTGGGGGTTAACTATTTACCTATAGCTGGGGCCCTAACAAGTGCTACAACCGCAGTTCAGAGTGGACCTGGGAACACCAGCAATTAAGAGGTGGTTCCATGCTCTTCAAAACCTGATCAGAGGCCTTGCTCTTGGACGTACTTTATCGTCTTACCCAGGATGCAGATGTACTTTATCATCTTACCCAGGAGGTACAAGATAAGGTAGTAGATGACATTGCAGCTGATAGCGATCTCTAAAGAAGATATTTTACAAAATTTTTTGAAAAGTGAAAGGGACAAAGGTTCAGCTTAGTAAAAAAACATACTGATGAACAGTCATTGAGTAGTAAGTTTTGTGGAGAACTTAATATGCCGGGTCTTATAGTTGAAAGAATAAATTTGGGCTGCATGTGCAATGACATGTATCCTCAACACATTTATATTATACTTCAACAAAAATATATAGAAAAGTGTAGAACAATACTGAGAAAAGACAAAGGCCTTTATATTGAATAACAATCAATTTTCTTCATTTATATTGTATGAAGATTAAAATATGTATTTTAATAAATTTAGATTTTTGACTGAAATCTCATTGTTTGATAGTTTGATTAATGTTAAATTCTATCTATCTATCTATCTATATATATATATATATGTGTGTGTGTGTGTGTGTATGTGTGTGAAAATAAGGCTTGTGAGTTTAACTGAGAAGTGTTGCAAAATTTAAGATGTAGTAATAAACTGCTGATAAGAAAATTAAACAGTTTGTGTCAAATAATAAATTCACATCAAATTTGTGAAAATTTAGTTTGAATAAAGTTGTCTTCCTTTGACTGCTCTTGATGTGACTTGAAATTGGAATGTTTGTGAAAGTTTGGAAGATGATTTTGTTGTCAAAAGATTCTTTGCTTTGTTTGAATGAAGTTGCAGTGTTTATTCACTAGCAAGAATGATTATGACCTGCTGGGTGAATGAATTGATGAGTGAGTGAAATGTCTGGAAGTTTGTTATATGTTTGCAAGTAACTTTAAAAACTTCAGATAAAGTGACATAAGTTTGTGTAGCAAATAGTTTGAAGTCACAATGCTTATTGGCAAAGTGAGTTAGTGTTCTGTATTTATTTACTTGGGTAGGCTCCAGAGAAATTGGTGCTAAAATTTTTAACTTGATCATGTGATTAAAAAATTTGTGCCTGAGTGGATAGCAACACTGACTTGTATGTTTGTTGACCAATTAGAACACAGATATTCCAAAAAATAGATGGATCTATTCAAAATATTTCTGTGATCCACTTAACAGAAAATTGAACAAGTTATTTTTAGTAATTCATAAAGATGTAGAATTAGAATTCTACAGTTTATTAATGTTTTAGCTGAGGAATAAGTTTATTAATAATATTTTTAATCTCAGCTAATCTTTACAAGCACAGATATTACAAACTATTATTTTTTTTTAACTATCAGCAAAATTACAACAGATTCTTTTGTTAAAATACGCAATGTTTAAATTCTACTTCCTTTAAAGAAAAACAAAAATCCCACTATGAAGGACTATTTAAGAACTATTTAAGTTCATGCAAACATACCAATAATGAAATATACAGCAGAATAACATTATCGATATGCATGAAATTATATGCTTTTAAGATGGTTTGTTAAAAAATGATTTTTATCAAAGATGGATTTATGAACAAAAGCCTTGACATATTTGGAAAGGATATTAAAATAGACCATAACCTATACAGGGATCAAACCATCTGCATATAGATAAAAAATGAATTCAGTAAATATGCAAAAACAGAAAGGGGTTTAAGACATCGGTATGTCTTAATCACCAGACTTAATTAGCCTATACAGTGAGGCAATTCTGAAGAGAATTAGAAGTTCTACCAGGATTCATTATTAGTGATCACAATCTTAATAACATAAGATATGCAGATGACACACTGTTGATAGCAGACACAGAAAAAAAAACTACAAAACTCCTACAGAAGGTAGTGAAGGAAAGCAAGAAGAAAGGACTAAACATCAATAGCAAGAAGAGAAACTGCATGGTTGTCAGCAAAAGAAATAGCCCACTGTGCAAATTACAAATTGGAAATGCCCAAATCAAGCAAGTACAACAATTGAAATATCTGGGAAATGTTTTGAAAGATAACAAAAATTGCAACACCAAAATCAGAAGGCACATTGGGATAGTAAAAGATGCCTTCCAAAAGCTAAGCAAAGTACTTACAAACAAGAAAAATTTTGTTAGAAACAAAGAAAGGAATACTGAACTGTTACATGTCAGTCCTTCAATATGACAGTGAATGCTATAAAATCTCATTACAGATGAAGAAAAGATATGAGGTGACAGAAATATGGTTCTAAGAAGGATACTGACACCAGACAATGGAAACAAAAAAAAAGGACGCTTATAGTTAGCATCAGAAACAGGCAGTTGAAATTACTAGGGTATATAATGAGGAAAGAGGGCTCAGAAAATTTAACACTCACAATACATATTGTAGGCAAGAGAGACAGTGCATGACATACCTAATGAGTTTGTGCAAATGGATGGTAGAACAGGGTTTAGGAAAGGAAACAAAACAAATTGTGGAGATCCATGACTGCCCATGTCCTGAAGGAAAAGAAGACAGTCATTTGAAACGTACTTAAGACCAGAAAGTTTTTATTATAATGTATTTAAATTTAAATGTCTATTTTGAAGTTCATCACAAATCCTGTCAACAGATAGAACCATGATTATTATTACTGAAGTAACAACTTGAATCAATCAAAAAGTATTATTTTTCAAACCCTTTTGTCACTTGCTTCTTCTTTTCTCTCTTACACATTAAAAAAATAAATAGTAATAAATCAAGTCTTTAAATTCTTAAGAAACATCTTTCTGAAAAATAACTAAAATCCTTACTGCTTCCTGTCCAGTGTTCAATAATATGGAGGTATAAACTGAAAAATGGAATTAAGAAAATAGTTTAAAATCTCTTTTGCAGCTTCTTTGGTTATTTTTATGCTAATGTCATTCTCACTGTATTTGTTACATTGCCAGTTATAGTGACAATGGTCCAGCGTAACATATTAAGAAACAGAAAGTGACAATGGTCCAGCGTAACATATTGAAAAACAGGGAAGAGAGAAATGCTATAAAAACCTTTCTTTATTATATATATATATATATATATATATATATATATCTGTTAAGGTTTCATCTCCCTCCTTCTCACACTTTCTCTAAATTCTGTTTTGATTTCCGGAGTTGTTTTTTCTGTTTTCATTTTGAATTTGTAGGTCTGATGAATTTGGATCGTATTTACGATTCCAATGGAATAAATTATGACCATGGAATATTAGTGTTTAAGGCTTTTTTTTATTATATATATATATATATATATATATATATATATATATATATATTATAATATAGGTTTAATTTATAATTCTTAAAAGAAAATGAAGTTTGATAACTTATTATAAATACTTATGAACAAGTGATACTTAACCACTGTTTTATTTTGAATAATAAATAAAATGCATGAATTTTCTAACAGGAATGACGATGACCTTTAATTTAAAAGATATACAGTGTTCTAAATTTCTAATCCAGGAAGCAAAACCTTACACCTCATCCCTTCCTATCCAATTTTCTAACCATTGAGCTATCACTAAATGTATTTCATGTAGACTGCTTGTCAGTAATTTAATAAAAGGTGAGAGAACCTTGGAGTCATTCACTTCTGTGAACCACCATTTCTCTTTTCTATGTCCCCTGTCCTCCTGCCACATTTGATACAGTACACTATTGCTTAAAGGGGAACAGAAAAAAAAAAGTCTTGTCTTTTCTTTTTTTTCCCTTTTTAAGCAGTTATACACAAGCCCTTGATTTATATGACTGTACTCTCAAGTCTCAAATACAAGGAGGAATTGAAATTGTAGCAGGAGTTGGAAGAAATGATAAAATGTAATAAATGGTGGGTTGGAATAGCAAAAGACATACTAAAATATAACAAGTGTTTATGTTTAAACCAATATTCAATTGCAATGCAAGCAGGACAAAAAAAAAGAAAATCCCATCTATGTGTTAAGACTGCAATGCAAAGTCATTACAATTCATCAATACTAAGAACATTTCAGAAGATATGTTATGGAAGTGCCCAGGTTGGAACTTCCCAACATTATTAGAGTGAGGAGAGTAGAATAAAGATGCCCTAGATGGAAATATTTAAAAGAAAATATTAAATACCAGAAGTGGGGGGATGTCTATTTGGGACTTGAGAGAATGCATTTCCATGTGTTTTCTTAACTATTCTGATATTATTTACTTGAAACTTCATTCTTCAGTTTTCAAAGTTTTTCTCTCCCATTTTAGGAATTTTTTTAAACACTTCTTTTCTTTTATTTACAATTGAACTAATGTTGTTGTTATATAGGAATAAAGTGTTGCTGCCAACACTTGAGTTTGAACATAGATCACCAGTAAGCAAACACAGGCGATCCCATTATTGAATTAAATAGACCACATGACCATAGAGGAAATGCATAAGTAGAAAGTAGCGTGACATCCAATTGATCACCATTTCTATTCTATCATCTATTACTATACAGGCTGCTATTCTCTACTCTATTCACTATACTATTTCTCTCTTCATATCACTATATGGTGGTTACTTTTCGAGCGAGTATTATCAAGCAAATACTGTTGGTGCAAGATTATTCAAAAGCATCTGACAAGTATTGTTTGACAGCGTACTATTGTTGTATTTGTGATTACAAAGTCTCAACTACAACAAGAATTACGAAAGTAACGAGTATTCGTTGGCATCACAAATTTGGCAACAAGTGTTCGTTGACATCACAAAAGTTATCATCATAGTAATTATCACAATGTTTCGACCATTGTGCCATCCAGCCTTCTTCAGATGCCTGTCAATCCAGGTAACCTTCAGGGATATTTTGAACTGAACCCTTTATTTAAATTACAGAGAGAGATTGTTCTTATTCTGCTCTCCATGTCTAGGTATATGGTTTCTTTTTTTAAGTACTACTCAGTTATTGCTTGTTTGGTTTCCACTGAGTCTACTACCTAGCCCAGGGACTGAACTCATAATTACTATTCCACCAAATTCAATGACCAATGTTTTAAATCTTAGACTTGTGACAGAAATTCAGAGAAACTTTTTTCTTTATTTTTTCCTTACTTTCTTGTTTCCACACTTTTCTCCTTTATCTCTCCTCTTCATATTTACATAGATTATGTATGCAGATGACACAGTATTAATAGCAGACACAGAAAGAAAACTACAAAAACTCCTAAACGAGATAGTGAAGGAAAGCAAGAAGGTGGGAGCTTAAAGTAGATTGTTATTCCAATGTTTCAAGTGGAGAGAAACTGCCTAGAAAATCAGCATTTGAAATCTACTTTATCCAGGTTTTAACAGTGACCTCTGACACAAGAGAGAAATTTTTTGGCCATGAAGTAGGCCACCATACCATTTTTCATCCTTTTTCAGTTTCCTTCTCCCACTTTTTATACTTCTCATTCTTTATTCCTTGTTATCTCTTTTTCTCCAACTATCTCTTTGAACTTTGCCTCATCTTTTTTCTCCCCACTATCCTTTCCCCTTTAGGCATTCTGTACTTGTCCAGCCACCCTCGACTTTGTCTCTCCTTGCCCATCCTACCTCCCCTTCACTTTCCCTTGTCATCCTTCCTCTTCTTTTTCTTCTCTTACTCTTTTTTGTAGTTTTTTTTTCTGTTGCTTCTTTACTTCATGTGTTATTACCACAGAATCAAACAATCAAGATGATTAAATAACAAAATAAAAGTAGACCAAAGAAAAAAAAACATGCAAAAAATACGAGTCTCACTTGAACCAGAATAAAGTGGGATTCTCTCTCCATTATTTCATGTGTATACAAGAAGGTGTGTGAAAATTTCTCAGCTTGACCCACTTTCCAAAATAACCAAACATCTACAGTTTGTTTTTTTTTTATCGTTTTTATATATATATATATATATATATATATATATATATATATATGCTAACATTTTTAATTATGGCATTTGATGCAAAGACAGCTAGCTGCAGAAATAATTGTTCACTTTGTGTTCTGAGGAATTCTTCCTATTCCAATTATTAAAAGGTAGAATCTGAAGAAATTATGGGAAGTAAACTGACAAGGGTTCTCCAGACAGCTAACAAAATCTATTGCTGAGGAGAAATTGAAACAGCTTATATTGAACTTCATGGTTGAGTTCAGTTTTAATTGGCAGGTGAGACAAGCCTCCTGTTGCTAATAAGAATTGGAGTTGGGCTGGGATCAGATGAACAACTGGTATCAGTAAGGATTGATTAACCTTCTTTTACGCTATATTGGTATGCAAGCCTAACATAAACAATAACTGCATAGGCCAAGTTGATAACTGCTTATGTGTGAGCATGACATCAGCATATGCATCATAATATTCATCTTGGAATCATTTAGGTTGAGTCATATGTAATTTTTGGTTTGGGGAACCATTGTTAAGAAAAAAATGTATCCTAGCTACTAATCATACATGGCAGGTAAGAATAGATTTTGAGTACACTACCATAAAGCAATGTTCAGCATAAAAGGTAAGGGAATTAAAATGATAAATCTCCTCAGTATAGGATTATCAGGTAATTATTCATTTCAAGATCTTAAAATACAATGAAATATTAAATGCACATTTATACATCCAGCAGCAGGAATAGTCCATAGCATACTTACAGACAATAATGGGTATGTCCCCATTCACATAAATACAGTAGTAAATGTGAATTAAATAAATGACTCCAACAAGACTTGTGTGTGGAGAAAGAATTTATTTAGCGACCTTCCAACACCACGTGGTAGTAACCAACTGTCCCTACCCCTGCGTTTCCACCTCAATTGTACCTCACTCATGGAGAAGGTACAAGGGGAACAACTTCACGTTGATTAACAATACTTCCCCTTTTTTCTTTTCTTTCTTCTTTCAGATGACCATCTGAAAATGAATTTAAAAAAAAATTTGAATTTATTAAACAGATGATTCCTTGGGCTCTGATATAAAGCCAAGGATTTTAAATGATAGTACTCCTTTCTTTGTCAAGGAGTCTGCAACTTGTTCATCAGTTGGTATCCAAGAGAACTCTGCAATTTCCTTTGTCCAACATTTCACTCAAAATGGCCATCTCAATGCGAAGTCTCTTGTCCAAAATCATAGAGACAGGAATTGTCAGTTTTGCATATGATCTTAATGTTCTCAGTTTCATCTTTTAGTTTCAGTAGTTCCAATAATAGTTTTCTGTAAAACAGGCAGGCTTCTGACATGTCAACCATGGCTAGAGTTTCAGCAGCCAGTGTACTTTTGACCACCCTTCTAATGCATTTGGATTGCCATGCAATGGGCATATATTTATTATTATTTCCTACCAAAAAGAGTATATAGCCTCCTTGTGATCCTCCATCTGTCAAATTAGTGAAAGAAGCATCACAATATGCAACAATTTTTAATGGCTTAAGGTTTCCTAAGTCAGGGATGTCTATCTGTGATTTTTGCTTTCTTAACTACTCTATTGGCTTGTTTTATACATTCTACATTTTGTTGTTTTAGAATGGAGCTTAGTGCACTAACATCATAACTTAGATCAGGTTTGGTTTGGGTGACCAGTCAGTTAAGTTGGCCAATAACTTGCCTGATTTCAGTAATTTCTGTTGTGGAAATTAAAATATATTTTAATTTCTTTACATACTCATTCTGTCCAAGTTTAATATTCTCATTATTCTTTTTTATATCTAATCCTATGTATTGGAACTCAGCAGTTTCTTCAGTTTTAACTGCAAATACATGATGAAGCCTGTCTATAACTCTGCTTTGAAAGATCTCTGACCCTGCAAAGCAAAAATCATCAACATGAGCAGCAATTATACCTTGCAGTTTGTTTCTGAAATGCCATCTAAATATTGCTTGATCATATTTTGAAGCTATTGCTCCTGACTTCATTAATTCTTCCTTGAGTGTCAAGTACCAGGACCTAGAAGCATCAGACAAGCCATATACACATTTTGAGAGTTTCCAGATATGGCCCTCAGGTACATTGGCTTCTTTAGGAGGATCCAGATAAACCAGTCAATCCAACTGTTTGCTCTGCAGGAATACTGTCTTTATGTCCATTGATTTACACATCCAATGGTTAGCTGCCATTATTGCCAGTGTTATGCGTAAACCTTCTTTAGAGCATGTGGGAGAATCATTCCTTATGTTGTTAGTGTCTCTATCCTGGAAGCCTCTTGCCACAAGTCTGGCTTTATAGGTTTGCTTGCCATTGGAATTTTTATTTGTGTAAATCCATCTTGTGGAAATTTTTGGTTGACCTTGGTCAGGTATTTGGATGTACACTTTATTTTCAACCCAGCTTTGGAGCTCTTTCTTTCTTGCCTCTTCCAGTTCCAGGTCATCATTAGAGGAGGAAATCATTATATTTTCCTCGTCACAAGAAGTGTGTTCATGTTCAGTTTCCTCAACCTCACTTGTTTGCCACTCTGATACCCCATGCTCAAAGTCCAGCCAAAAAGGTTCATCCTGTTCCATAACCACATTCATTAAATGCTTGTTTTTGCCTGTTGCTTTGCCTGCCCTACTTATGACATTTAATTTTTTCCATTCTGGATCTGTGTCATTGGCAAGCTTGCATTTAATAGTTTGTCCTGGTTTAGGGAACTCAATTTTCTTTGGAGTAAAGTTCTGCTTATGTCGTCTATCTCTTGTTTCTACAGTCTGATGTTGCTTGACATTGTTGTTTGTGGTTCCCAAATCTTCATTCATATCAAACTCTTCAGAAATTGGTACTTCTGGAGATTCTTCAAGCCTTTTCTGTGAGGTACTAGGTTCCTTGAAGCTGTCCTCGGAAGAACTTTGATATGTCTCAGGGTAGGGTGCTAAGCGAGATGGATGTACCCTTACATATGTGCCACCATGTTTGACAAGCACCTGCTTATGTTTCCACCCTATAACAGTTCCTGGACCAAGCCATCTATCACACAGGTTTCTTTTATAAAGGACAGCATCGCCATTTTTGTAGGATTGTGCTATACCTGTTCTAACTTGGTGACGAAGTGCACGTCTTAGTTTCTCCGAGGACTCACATGCTACGAATTGTTTCCTGGCAGCATGCATAGCATTTAGGTTATCTGCAACAACTTCACTGGTGGTAAAACCTTCTAATGCAGGAAGTTTGTCATTTAGAAAAGCAGGTAGGTTGGGATTTTTGCCAAAAACAAGTTGATTGGGACTGTATCCATGAACACTGTGAAGTGTATTTTTGGCACTTATGGCCCATGCAAGTGCTACCTCAAAACTACACTTGGTATCTTCTATGGTTTTCTTTACCATTTCTCCTAATATCCCATTGTGTCTTTCATTTAACCCATTGCTCCAAGGACTTTCAGCAGCAGTGGTACATACCACAATGTTTAAATTTTGCACCATATTTCTAAATGACTTGTTATTGAACTCTCTGCCATTGTCAGTGAGAATAAATCCCGGAGTTCCAAAATACGCAACCCAGTGCTTGAAGATGGCATTAATGATCTCAGAACTTTCCTTACTAGGAATCCTGACTCCAACACTGTATCTTGGACCATGGTCAATTAGCTGCAGTACCTTGTTGCTGTTAATTTCTTTGATGTCCATGGCAATGCTCTCATTGAAATAGGTTCCTCATGAGAATCCAACAATGGGTCTAGGTTCAGCCCTTTTGTACCTCATGCAAATTTCACATGAATTAGGAAGTTCTTGTAGAATTTTAATAAATTCAGAATCTCTCATTCCAGCATTTCTCACTAAATCACATAGCTTTTTGCTGCTGAGGTGACTGAATTGTCTATGCAACTTTGTGGCAATTTTAATTTTCTGTAGTCTATTTTTACTAGCAATTTCTTTAATAAATAAAATTTGCTTGAACTTAACTCGGTCTGGTAGAGGTCTGCTAATAGGGATGTGGTAGTGACCAGATGAAGTACACTGCATTGGGACTTTTCTCCCCAGCATGGTAACAGTGTCATTCTCAAAATTGAGGCATGTCCTGGCTCTTTTCATGGAATTTTTGCTTAACAGAAGTGGTATGTCAGAGTCCACAACGTCAGTTACAATACTGACTTCAACATCGGCAATGACACATGGTAGAGTGACTGTGTAGATGGATTTGAGTTTGTTTCCATCACCAAACTTATATGTTCTCACTCCGTCTTGAACTTTTATATAATTTTTTTTGTTTTTCTGGTATGGTTTCAAGAAAACACTCGTACCATTTCTTTCCACAAACAGTCCCAGAGGCACCATAATCCAAGATAGCCGAGCATAGTGTTTTATCCAAAAACATGTTAGCGCCATCTTCCCCTTTTTGATGACTCATCAGCATGAGGTTAGAGATGAGTATGTTTTCATTGTCTTCCTTTTTATGCGAAGTATCTTCTGCGTATGGACATTCGTGAGCCCAGTGGAATTTGCATCTACATGTGAAACATTTAGTGGTGTTTCCTTCAGGTCCTAGTGGGTTTAGATTTTTATCAATGGAGTGTGTTGAATTTCTGTTATGACCTTTCCTGCCATTACCTCGCTGACCAGAAAAGTGAGTAGTTCTATTTGAACGATTGTAAAATGTCCCACTAGATTGCTCCTCCTGGTTATCCATGCTGAAGGCAATATCCATTTCATTTTTCACCATGACTGGAGGAGTGGTGGGTGATGAAGCATTGCAATATTGTCTATGCAGAATCTTCTTCATTTGTTTAGACATTTCATTAAGACTAAGTTCCTTAACTGTGGATTTCACCAGCCGTTCATTCTCTGGGGTGAGATTTGCGCTTTTTAATGCCCTATACACGAGAACCAGTTCGGGCAGCGATATTTTGTGTTCCTTTAATTTTGCAACGTGACGATCGTAGCAGATAAGAAAATCATCAATTGAATCAGTGCTCTGTCGTGTGTATTGCTCAAAGGATTCATACGCTGTAAAAGCCACCTGGCTTGCATCTTCCAAGAAAAGTGTGTCCAGTTTTTAGTATAACTTTTCCATGCCATCATCAGCATTTAGGGTGGCAATGTCCAATTCTAGTACAGCTTCCCTGGCCTTTCCTTCCAAGGATAGAAGTACCACTGGGGTGTGTCTGTGTATCTCTAAGCTGGTGGCAAGTTCCCACACTTGCATTTCTTTTTTTCAAGTACTGTACTTGTCCGTGTTTAAGGCAGGTGGGGAAATAAACTTAGAAGCCATTTTTTTCGTTTGTTGATCTAAACGCTCTGCTACCAATGTGAATTAAATAAATGACTCCAACAAGACTTGTGTGTGGAGAAAGAACTTATTTGGCGACCTTCCCACACCACGTGGTGGTAACCAACTGTCCCTACCCCTGCGTTTCAGCCTCAATTGTATCTCACTCATGGAGAAGGTACAAGGGGAACAACTTCACATTGATTAACAGTAAATACTGTATGTTGGTCTGCAGTTGGAGATTTGTCTCCAGCTGTACTGATCAAACTCTCTGTCTCCAGGCAGAGAGGATCCCCAGATAAGGCTATGTTGAAGGACAGAGGCTTGTCTTGGGAAATAGCTACCCGACCTCGTTTTATACAGGGTCTACGGGGAATTTTGGCTGAGCATACAGGCTCAGATACCCCATTAATTTTGCCCTTGTGCCATATCTGACTGCATAAGGTGGTTGGTAGATATCCTGCAGTTAGAGATTCATTGTGGAATTCACTTGACTCACTTCTAGCAGTTGACTACTACTTCTACATGCCGCTGACAAATCTTATAGGTGTTGTTCTTGTCCTAAGTATTATCATTCATTACCAACCATCATTTGATTATTCTATTCAGTAACCTTCCCTAGGTTACAACAGAAAAGTAATTCTCTATTCAAACTGACAAGAATTCTCTAGACTGCTAACAAAATCTATTGTTGAGGAGAAAATGAATGAGCTTATGAATTAAATAGATGGAAGATAATGATTGACATTGATCTTCAAAAATTTAAATGCTAAGTTGACAGGAAACCAAGAAGCTGGAAGAGAGTTTCACAAGTGAGATGTGTGAGAGAAGAAACTGCAAGCACAGAACTTACTTTTATCTATTTCAACTGTAAAATCATGAGACCTTGCCGCCAATCTCGTTCTCCACTTAAATTCATAAAGTCTAGGTACCATAGAGGAAAGATTATCAGAAGAATTACCATAAAAATATTTATAAAAAAGGCAGAGGGAAGCTACTTATAATATATTGGTATGCAAGTCGAACACCAAGAATTATTTAGACTAATATTATTATCCTTTTTTAACCATGTCTTGTCCAATCTTGTTTACAGCTTTTCTAATTCTGTCTGAGGTTCTGGGATAAAATATAGTTTTTGGTATGAATATTGATATTTAGATGAAAAGATATTCTGAAGTTATTTGCAATGTTATCTACATTGTGAATTTTTTTTTATTTGATCACAGAAAAATTGTCAATTTTTTTTGGTTTGATCATGAAAAAAATCATGAATTTTTTTTGTTTGATCATGAATTCTTTTTGTTTGATCAAATTTTTCCTCTAATGCTAGAAATGTTAAACAGTATTAAAAACTGTAAACACTGTCTTTATCTAAAAATTGAAGTAAATTTTGGTATTTAACTGGTATGCTTCCATTAAAGGGATTAGGGGTCAGGGAATAATATAAACATTACTAACAATATATAGTAATTAGTAACAATATATAGTATCTATTTCTTTGAAGCTATTAATGCAGGTTCAGTAGTTACAGGCATTTTTAGTTTTAATTTTATAGTATAATTAACACCATTCTTGAAAAGTTGCATCATCCAAGTATAAAACTCTGCTATTTCAACTTGAGGGATGATATATGAAATTGCAATAGGATTTATTTGACCAAAAACTGATGCTTATCAAAATCTGACAGACTGCCAATACACATCATATATTGAAATAAAATTCTGACCGAGCATTCCCAGTGAGCAATTAAACTTCCTTTACCTGTGAAGGTGGGAATACCTGTCCCAATACTGAAGACATCAAAGCTGTATAAATCTTCCTGATTAAGGAGGCTTATTACATTGCAACATCAATTCTTGTACAATTACAGATGTGAAGCCCGATCGGTAGCTAGATGAGTGACCACTTAGGAATAATGCGTGGTTGGTGTAACAGATGATGGCTTAGAATTGGAAGTTGGAGAGGAGGGTTACAATCCCAATCAGGTTCATTATATTCACTTACATACGAGTACCCTTCCCCCAACTATGGGTTAATTAGTAAGACATGTATCAGTAAATCATTATTTCCAAAAAATCTTTTACAATCTACAAATATTTTTTGGCTTTAAATACCCACCAAAAGGTTGTTAGGCAATAAAACACAAATCAGTCCTTAATCAAAATTGATTGATTGTCTTGTATGAGAAGAAAAGTAGTAACAGCAGCAGATAAACTGACCTTAAGTGAAAGAGACATTTGACAAAGACATCTATTCAACAAACCTATTACAAGGAGTTACTAAAATGCTGATCACATGCTAGCAGATGTATCCAAAAAAGGTTGTTGAATTGTAGATTCACTTTAGCAGAATTTCAGAAACACTGAATATAAATGATATGAAAGTGAGTAAATTGGTTAAAATACATGCAGTGTTATCAAGACCAGATTAAGTTAGTGCAGGGCCTGTAGCATATGTTAAAAAGAGGCCCTAAATTAAAGAAGTACACATAAGTATTAAATCATGAATTATTTACTAGCATAGTGACAGACCTTATAAAAGAGGTAAATGTTTAACTTCTATTAATATAATAAACAAAGCCAGAAAACTACGAGATTCTAACAAGATATTTGAGTAGATTTAACAGTCTCGAGATAATGTTACCTGAAATGATGAATAATTAAAGATGCAGCTCCCCTGACATGTGAATGTTAACATTGCCAGATATAAGATGCTGATTTCATTTGACAGCTTGAGAGTATTTAATGTGGTGAGGCCCTTGAAAATGCAGGGCCCATAGCAGTGTCGACTAAGTCAGTCTGGCAGTAAGTATTATCTCAGAAGAAAACAAACCGATATCTAATAAATAAAGTTGAATTTCAACTACTTATGAATTTCAACTATTTATAAATTTCAACAATCTCCAGAAAGAATTTTAATGAGCTGTTCGTTGATTGGACAGTGTTATTTCTCTTTTCTGATTGGTTAAAAATGATGCAACTCAAATTCTTATGTGATATTTTTATTTTGACAATTCAGGCTTGAACAAAAAATAGCATAATGTCTGCTATACTCCATTGCAAGTTTGAAGAGTCATAAACATAATGTCAATTTTTTTTCCTGTTAGCTGGCCCATTAATGAATTCTTTTGAAAGAAAAGATAATAATTACATGAGATAGTCTAATCAAAAGAATTGTCCATCTTGATTGACAATAACGAACAGAGAAAAACAATTGAGACATCTATTATTTTATACACACACATACAGAAATTAAACATCTAAAATGATTGCACGTATTGAGTAGAGGTCTGAGATCTGGTCCTCCAAATAACAGGTAGAGAAAATTGTGTATACTATCAAGTATATGTATGTATAAAGCCTTTGTAATAGAATACTTTTGATAACGTTTAGTAATTACAAAGACAGAGGCTTCTAAATAAATACCAGGTTGTCATGGAGAGTCATTAGTGTTAATTAAGTAACATCTGAAGCTGTCCACCTGTTCCAGCCTGAAGCAAGCAAATTGCTAATTTGTCATAAATGAAGGGTTCTTTTTTGTTCTTTTCAAATTCTTTTTAATCATTTTATCCCAAGTAAGGCAATAAAGCCACTAAGATAAAAGGAGTTTTTGGGTGTGAAAGAATATGAGAAAACCAAAACATTAAAAGAACAGGAATTAGTAAGGCAGGCTATGGAAGAAAGGAACCAGTAAACCATATCCTAAACAGAAAACAAGGTACAAATCTTTACCCCTTTTCAATAAACATGCAGGGAGTATCAAATTAAATATTTCTTGATAAATATTTGTTGTAATGGAATGAATGTTCCACACTCCCTATTGCCTATGTGCACTGACTATATCAGTATCTGTATATGGTGAGCACATGATATACCTGGGGGCTTGCTTCAGGAAGTACTAGCTTACCACCTGAGCCTGTCTTTCAGTAGTGTATTCTCTTTTACAATAAACCTCTCTTTCTTTCATCTCCACGCATATTGCTGTTTCTTCACTCGAGTACCACCTTTGTCTGTTTGTAACTTCTTTAGGGATACAACAATATTAAACAATTTAGAATGAAATTAAATTAAAACTTATTTCACTAACTAGAGATTAGGGATATAAAATCTTGGAAACATTTATAAAGCCTATATTTTTTTAGAAACTCCAAAGTCTCCATTTGGCATACAAAGAATAGTTAATTTCTCTCATTCTCTGTGGAACTTTGGTTTCCTTTTAACACTGCATCCCAGGATCTGCTAATCTGAGTTTCAATGGGAAGTGGATTCACAAGCAGTTTCCAGCTGTATGTATACACACTTTTTAAGACAGAGTTTTCTTTTTCTAGACTGATTGCCATCCAAGGCTATGGGACCCAGTCTGTCCTGCTATTTTAACCATAGCTGAGGTGAGAAGAGATAGATGCATACCTTTTCCCAAGAGTATTAGAATATAAGTGAATGCAATAAACTCAACTGGAATTTGAAATTGGCTCTCCGATTCCTCAATCTGAGCTGTGAATCATTATTCCACCATTGTCTCCATACAAAGAATAAGGCAGTGTTACATTGCATTTATAACCTTTTAGATATAAACAAGTTACATTGTATTTAATTTGTTCAGACTAACTGCTAGTCTGTCTTATTTTTTATTTTATTTTTTTTATTTCATATTTCAGCTCTTTATCTTCCAGACTTCTTTAGAAGTTTATTGTGTTTTGGAACTTTCTTAAGTCTTATTCTGGGAGATTTAGCAAATCATATCATAAAACAATGTCACTTTTGTTTCCTTTTTGCATTGCTGTTCCTGAAATTGTCTCCTTCCAACCTCTGTACTGGCCTTGTGATCTCCCATTGAGCTTTGCACATGCTCAAATCACTTGAGACATGCCTATGGAACTCCAAGTTCTTCATCTATTCTTGTTTGTTTAATGGTTCCCCCACAAGCTACTAATGTCAGTATTTTGTCTGCTGATTGAATTATCTGACTATTGTATGTGGGCTGATTCTTTCAAGTACATATACATTATGGCAACAGAAAAATGGTCATTAATATACATTATATAGTTTAATGTTCTTTTTTTATCAGCTTTTAGAATGATTTCTTTTTTGTGGTGTTATTCAAATATATCAATTGTTTTGTATTGTAGCCATTGCAAAGATGTAGTGGATGAATGCCCATTGTCCCTAATCAAAATATATGGATATTAAATAAGCTTAGCACTGTTTGGCACAATACCTTATTAAAAGAGAAAGATTGTATTGTTCTAATCTTTCAAATCAGGAGCTTTTTATACTGACCTTGACAGAAGTGGGCAAGATGCTGTTACCTCAGTCATTAAAAAGAAGGTAAAATGGAGAATAGCATTATTACATATGATGTCTGATCAAAAAGTATTAATATTAGTGCTATAAAAAGAAAACAATAACATTCTCCTTCAAAGTAGTCCCCTTCTGAAGTGATACATTTTATCCATCATCATTTCCATTGATGAAAGCATTCCTGGAACTGTTCTTTGGGATAGCAAGCAGCTGCCTTGTCACATTCTTTGATTTCCTTGATGTCTTGAAATCTTGTGTTTTCAAGTGGGATTTGATTTTTGAAAAGGAAAAAGTCACAAAGTGTAAGATCTGGGGAATATAGTAGTTGTCAAACCTAAGGAATGTTGTTCTTAGGCAAAAACTGCTGCACAAGCCATGGTCACTGATGGAATCTCTGTGGTGTGGTGAGACAACCACACTCTACACACTTTCCTTCCAATCACTGCTATAAACAATAGAAGTGAGAAAGAACATTATAACTTAATGTATATGCACAACAGAGTTCTGGGCCAAGTGGCTTTGCTCTGTGCAGTTTAGCTCCATTCCTATAGCAACAGTCCTGATACATTTTTTATCAGACCTTGTATAATTGGGTTAGTTGTATTTTAATTATAGTTGGTAGCCACTACTCATAGGTGTAGAAAATTAAATGAATTGTTCTAAGGTTTACTTTAAAAAAAAAAAAAAAAAAAAAATTGAGATTAAAAGGATGAATAGAATTTCTCAAAAGTTGTGAAATTTGCTTCGATCACAGCCACTTTATTGAAGTTTACTAATTTTATTTGAAGTAATATGGATCCGTCTTGGCACAAGGCCATAATTGAGGGAGAGGGAAAAGGTTGGTCATCACTAACTATCCTACTCCTAGTTAGTCTCATTAACAAGGCATACATCTTGATACTATTACATTTACCTTAACAATTTATTCATCTTTATTCAATTCAAACAAATACCAAAATACTTCATTTGCTCTATGGACCTAATTAAAGCAAGCATGAAGTTATAACAATATATATAGAATTTTTCTTTTTTTTTTTCATAATGTTTTTTTTTGTGGGGGGGAGACCAATGAAGTAATATATATAATTATATGATTTGTCTGTCTATATCTCTGAAATGAGGTATTATGATTACTTACATTACTTATATTATTTGGACTGTTATCCTCATCTTCATTGCCATATTCACTAGAACAATCTACCCCGGTGGATGAAATAAAGGGTTTGGTTCGAAATTCCAATCACCTGAAGAAGGCCAGAGCATATATCGGTCGAAATGTTGTGAATATGGCAATGAAGAAGAGGATAATAGTCTGAATGATATAAATAATGTATGATTTGTGTTGGGTGGGTGGTGGGGTGGGAATCACAAAACTTCTGTGGTACAAATAAACAAAAGTAGTGGGTAGAATTAGCAGGAGACCCACCCAATCCATAAGGAAGAGCCAGGGTCCCTGTATTCAGATAGCAGAATTAAGAGGCACACTTTCTAATTGCTAGAGAGAGTGGAGATAAAAAAAATCCGAAAAATCTGCACCTTAATCATAATTGATTTATTCATTCATTTTCTATGGTTTATCAACCCTTTTGCAGGTTATTTAAAGACAGAAAATATTTTTAGATTGTAAGAATTTTTTATTTTTTGAAAATAATGATTTAGTGATACAAATTTTACTAATTAACCCATAGCTGAGGGTGGGGAATGGTGAATTTGTAACTATCCCCAACAGTATTTGCTTGTAAGTGAATATAACGAACCCAACTGGAATTGGAACTCTGCTCACCAATTAACAATCCCAAGCTCTTATATATGACAAACCACACATACATGTTTACATCACCTGGTATTCCCAAGCAGTTACCCATCAAAGTACTGACCAGGCTTGGTGTTGCTTAACCTCGGTGATTGTACGGGAACTAGTGTTAAAACATGATGTGGCTGCAAGTGCCTTAGTTGTGGGATAAAAAAAACTGGAGAAATCAGGATTTTGAATAGGATCAACATAGATTGAATGTTGAGGGATACAGAACCTGTTATCATTCGACTAGCTAGGAGTATTGTTCTATCTAAACTAGACAGGGAAGGATTTGAACAGAATGCCACCACATCATGACAATGTGTCTAAAAATGAAAGTCAATACTAGTTTCTTTCATGTGAACCAAACTCACTGCATGCACTCAATTTTTGTTGAAATTGTCCAGAGTGTTGAAGATTATTATTACCATTGCAGAAAAATCAGAAGTTTTTAGTGCAGTCTACTCACTACATTTTATGATTGGTTGGGAGTAAAATTGATTTGCATGTTCTTAAAGTAGTCTATTCAACTCGGCAACACTTGCACTGCAATTAGCTAGGAGTGAAACAGATTTCTATGTTCACTGACTTCATTCAGTGGAGAGGCATTTTTGTTTTGTTTTTTTGTTTGTTAACAAAAGCAGCATATGACTCAAGTGTGCTTTGGCCATCAAAAGTATGCCGCCATTTTCTTCTGTTCACTCCTTGCATTCCCTGACTACCATCTAAAATAAATTTTAAGCTAGCAACACCTAAACCAGCCTTTTAACAGGCTATGATCAAAGAAAAATGACTCCTAATTGAACAAAGACTTAACTTGACCCACTTCCCAAAATCTGACCAAATAATCAAACATAACATTTTTGGAGCTTGGGGGGGGGGTAAATTTTTCAGCACCCCCTCTCATACAAATATCCTAAATGTATTTGTTTATTTTTTATTTGGAAAATTTAAATTTTAATGTCACTAGTGCAAGGAAGATAACAAATTACCTTATGCTGGTGATACCAGATAATAGTGATATTTTTATTAGAACAGCAAATTGTTTGAATGAATAATGCAAAGAAAAGACCATATCCTAAATCTAGAAAAGACCAAAACCAAAAAAGAAAGCAGTCAGGATATCAGTGTATGGATGCACAAATGGGTCAAATATAATAACTGGAGAAAAATATGTCAAAAGCAAAAACGTAATGTGTAATGAGAAAAACTAATCATAGTAAAGACTTGACAAAATATGTCTTCATTTTTTTATTAATGGTATTAATATTCTACTGGACATAAAGTTGGGGTTTATTTTTTGAGTGTCATAAATAATAGTGATTCCCCCCTCAGAATTAGTACATATTAATAACTGGAAAATGTATTGAAAGATTCATAAATAAAAAGTCTAATAGCAATAATAGAAGTAGATTGGTTCACCTATAGTCCAGTTCACAACCCTCCCCAGCCTTTTGAACAAGAGTAAAGGTTTATTCCTTGCTTCCTGTTTAGGATTGGGTTTCCAGTTCCTTCTAAAATCTACTTCAACACTATACTTCTAATGTCTATCTAAACTCTGAAATTTTATTTATTATTTATTTTTTTAATTCCTCCATAGGAGTAGGTAGGCTCATTTATAGTCTGTTCACCCCCATCCTGCCAAGGCTTTTGAATAAGAGTAGAGGTTTATCCCTTGTTCCCAGTTTAGGATTAGGTTTCTGGCTCCTTCTAAAATTTTCTCATTCTCTTTTGTCATAGTGGCATTATTACCTTGCTTGCAGTTAATTGATTAAAAATAATATATATATATATATATAAAAAAGACTTAAAATATTCCATTGATGACTAGTTACATAAAACATTACATGTCAACCAGCATTTGCAAAGTGGTGGTGGTGGTGGTAGTGTTGGGGGTCATGGTGATGGTGATAATAGTAGTGATGATGGTAGTGAATCCTGTTTTTTTTATATTTACCAGGATAATCTGAAAATAATGATGCAATATTTTTTATAAATTTTAATAGATTTAGACATTTCAATTTTTTTGTTTTATAACAAATTCCATTCTTTATCTTGTAATAGTCACTATCTTTGGTCACTATATTAGTAAGCTGTTTGCTTTAGCTATAAACCTACTGCTGCTTAGACAAGTTTGACCACAGCACTGTTGAAATTGACAAGAATACAAAGAGTTTGTGCAAGTTGAGAAGACTTGTATAAAAACATCCCTGTCTGTTTTCCCTGTCCTGGTGCTGCTACTCAAGCAATTCACTCTGATGATAATAAATGAAATCTACAACAGTGGTGATATACTAGAAGACCTACGCTGATTTATTTTCGTAGCACTGCCTAAGAAACCAGGCACAAACGAATATGAACTCCACCAGAAAATTAGCCTAATGAGTCACATAAAAAAACTCATCTGAATTCTGATGAATACAGCATGCAGCAGAATCAGACCAGAGATAGGACAAGAACAGTTCAGGTTCATCAAAGACACCGAAACAAGGAATGCAATATTTATGCTCAGAATGTTATCAGAAAGAGCAATACAAATGCAGAAGGATGTGCACCTATGTTTTATAGGCTACACAAAAGCATTTGACAAAGTGCAACACAAAGATCTGTTAAAGCTGCTCAGCAACCTTGACATATTCGGGAAAGACATTAGAATAATCAAGACATCCTGGCAGCAAACTGCCTGCATATGGACAGGAAACAAGTTCAGAAGATATACAAAAATAGAAAGGGGTGTAAGACAAGCATGTGTCTTCTTATCAGATTTATTCACCCTATACAGTGAGACAATCCTGAGAGAATTAGAAATCCTACCAGGATTCATTATTGGCAGCAACAATCTTAACAATATAAGATATGCAGATGACATAGTGCTGATAGCAGACATAGAAAGGAAACTACAAAACCTCCTAGAGAAGGTAGCAAAGGAAAGCGAGAAGCATAAACTACAACAAGACAGAATGCATGGTCATCAACAAAAAGATGAGCCCAAAATGAAAATTACTGGTCAGGGATACTAAAATCAAGCAGCTACAGAAATTTAAATATGTGGGAAGTGTTCTAACAGGGGATGGAAAGTGCAACACTGAATCCAAAGATATATTGGCATAGCCAAAGATTCAGTCCAAAAGCTAAGCAGAATATTAAGACAGGAAAATCTTGTTGGAAACTGAACTGTTACGTGATATCTATCTTTCTGTATTGCAGCAAATTCTGGACAATCTCCTCAAAGATGAAGAGGCACAACACAAGAGAAATGTGGTTCTATAGAAGGATGCTGAGGATACCATGGGCCGAACATGTGAGTGAAGCAATGAAGATATTTTGGAAAGAATGAAAACAAAAAAGGAAACTTATACTTAACATCAGGAAGGGGCAGTTGAAAATTCTGGGGCATGTAATGAGGAAGGAGGGCTTGAAAAATCTGATACTCACAAGACAGAGGGAAGCAATATGTGACATACTTGGTAGGCTTGAGCAAATGGATGGCAGAACAGGGTTTGGGAGAAATAACAAAAAGACAAAACTTATTAAGAGCTACAAGGGACAGGAAGATGTGAAGGGCCATGATCACCTACGTCCTGAAGATACACAACAACTGTCTATATTGTGCTTAAGTTTTGATCTGAAGAAGTCTTAGGAGTGAAGAGGGTGAATTGCAAGAAAAGTAACAAAAAAAGCAACTTTCATAACAGACAACTGACTCTTGCTTGTTGAAACAATAACAGTTTATTTGTAAAAAGCTTATAGCGGTCAGTTTAACCCTGCCTGATTCTGCTGTGCTCTGGTCTACCTAACATCCAATTTGTGAGTTAGTAATTGTCAGCTTTATTGAAAATATATCACGAAAACAACAGTAATGCCTCCCGACATGACTGGCCAAATAGGGTTATTTAATGTTTAATCCATAAATATTTTCTAGAGTAATGCATTGTAAGTCAGGAAAAACAATATTGTTAAATACAGAAGACAGGTGATAATTGAACTTTCTATACAGTAGTCTAACAACCTTACCAAATGACAAAAGAAAGTGTGTTCAAATCATATTGGGGTGTACCAATTGTAATAGTAGTCAAGAATCAAAGCAAGCATAACTATGTAGAATCATTTACCAAGTCTGAAAAATCTTTTCGGTGTCTAAAATATTTTACAATATTGTAAAAAGTAAAGTAGATAAACATACAAGACATTTGTAATATCTTTTTTTCAGAAAAAAAACCAAGAAGCAAAGAAAACTTTCTGAATGTTTCAGGTTTTTTTTTTTTTCTATGAACATGAAAAGAAATAAATGACTACAGACCTGATGCATAGTTGACAAACAATGTACAATAGAACCTCATTAGATAGGTTTCACAATCCAAGATTCCTGTGGATGGTAAAATATGTGGATGATATACGACCAAATATAGTACATATGCTAGGTAAATCCAAAATAAATTTCACAGAGAAATCATCAACATTTCTAAAAAATAAAATTTTTTTAATAATTTTATAATAAAAATAAATTAATTCAACACATAGATGGATTTTATATGTACTTACATACAGAACAAAGTGTTCCATAGCTGAAAAAATTAAAGAGAAATTCATTCTTCAACAATCTACTTATTTAGAATATATTTCTTTGAAAAACTTGTAATGACATTTGGGTACCCATTTGTTTCAGGAGTCCAGTTTGTAGCAACATTGACCAGTTTCTTGAACTGGGGTATTTTTCATGTGTTGAAAACAGAGGTTGTAACGTAGATGTTTGGGTTGCATGATGATTTTTCAAGCAAGAGATAGTGTAGTGTGTTATATGTGACACGTGATTCACCTAAGGACGAAAAACCCTCTCCATGAAATCTTGATGGCAACCTGTGATCAAAGATATAAAGAAAAAAAAAGAAGCTTTGTGACTTTTCTTTTTATACTGCTTTATACAACACCTCGTAGACATTGGGGAAAGTTCCTTGGCAAACAAGGTGAGATAATCCAAGAAATGGTTAAACAGGATATATTAATAATAAAAAGTCATGTCATATTTTAGGCAAGTCAGAAGTCATAAAACAAACTGTAGAAATTTTGCATATTATGGTTCATAATTAGTACTCTACTATACAGAGAGAAAACATTTAAACTTTTACTTTTTTTCACAAAACTAAGCAAACATTAAGAAACAGGAAAATGTTGTTAAAAACAAAGACTGCTGAACTGCTACTTAATATCAATCTTTGAATACATCAGTGAACACTGGCCAATCTTCTCATAGATGAAAAGGAAACTTTAGACAACAGAGAATACCATCAACTGATCTTGTGATCAATGAGAAAGTTTTAAGGATAATGGAGAAAAAAGGACATTTATTCATATAATGAGTCAATTAAAATTTTTTGGACAGATGTGGAAAGAAGGCTTGAAGAATTTGACATTCACAGGATAGCAAAGAAGGCAAAGAAAAAGAGCAAATATTATATAACCTATGTAATAAGTTTATATAAATGGATAGCAGATTGGGAGAGACAGTGAAAAGACTAAGAGCTACAGAGGATAGGAAGTTGTGGAGAGACATGATCCCCCAATGTCCAGAAGGGACATGTCACATAGAAAAAGAATGATCACAGCAAAATGACTGAGACCAAAGAATTTGGCTGTTCAGGTAATGTAACAAATTTACTGTTTTCATGAATGTTATATTTATTGAATGGTAAGAATACTGCAAGCAAAAATAAATAAACACATAAAAAAGAAACAAGAAGAATGTGTTTTTGAATTAAAGTTTTTTTATACCCAAATTATTTTGTTTTCCATTATTGCAGCAAAAGTAATAAATCGAGTTTTTGAACATTTTTTTTGCCATGACATATGCCTAAGGCAAAACTGAACAAAATATTTGAAAATCTCTTTATAATCAATATGGAATTGTACATCCCTTAGTTTTCTGTAAGCATTCAATTCTGTTAGTCATACTTGTAACAAGCCTTTCATTTAATATATGAAAGTCTCAATACTGTTGAAACAATTGAACCTATTCTTCTGCTTGATAGCTACACTAAATTGAAATACATTTTGTACTGAATATGTGTTCACGGATTTCTATGTGATTTAAATCTGAACTCTAACCTGGCCTGTGTATAATTTTTATTATCTTCTCTTCCAATCATTTACACATAGTATAAACCACAGGTTGGCTCTGTGGGTGTCGACAAAATGCAAATATGCTTAAGCAGGCATCTACAACAGGGATTAGATGGCTAGGTCATGATAGTTCTTTTGGTAACTGATACAAAATGTGTGATGCCAACCCTACACCTAGGTGTTTTTCTTTTTTCTTGAGACACTATCTCCCAAAAGACTTCCACCCAAGGCTAAAGTTTTCTTTCAAACCATGAAGTGAATTATCCCATGCCAAACACCAGCTTGGAATTTGAATTTCTGCTTACTCAGAGTTGGACACTGGGGATAGCAATGTAGGATGGAACAGTGTGGAAAGAGATTGTCAGTGGAGTTCCGACCAACCATAGGGAGGACAGAGGATGATGATGAGATAGCTACTCTAACAAATTGGCATAGTTGAAAATGATTGGCCAGACATTATTATTATTCACATTGGTATGTGTACTGCACTTTCAGTAACACTGCTCTAGGTAATCAATACAAGATTAGCAAGATTTGTGGTCAATTGTTTTAATATTCACATTATTGATTATCTACTAGCATTTTTTAACACTTACCTTCATCCATATTCAGGCCTGTGCAACACTGATAATAGGCTCAGGTCAGATAGGAAATTCAAAACAAATTTTAAACTGCTCTTTAAGTGTTTTCATAATCAGTGCTAAATATATGATTTATGGGTAAAGTACAACAGGAATAGATTCTTGAAATGCTGGAAAAGCTTGATCTACATAGAAAGAATATAAAACTAATCTGGAATATGCATTGGGGAAAAAAAGAAAAAAACATTTGTGAATAGAGAATGAATTGATAGTGTGCACCAAAATAACAAGTAGATGTGTTTTCTTATCCGAATTGTACAGTGAATTGGTTTTAAGATAATTTGGTGACCTTCCAAGATTTATTACCTTGGAACAACAACATACACTACACAAATAATACTGTTGAAGATAAATTCAGAGGAAAAAAAAAGAACTAATAGATAAGTTCATAAAGAAAAAGAGGACTAAACATTAATTTTAAGATGGAATACATGGTGGTGAGCAAAAGGACAGCCTAAGATGTCAGTTACACATTGGGGATGTTTAAATGGAAAATATGTAAAAATTCATGTAGGCAGTGTAATAACAGATGATGGCAAATATGACAGAAATTCAAAAGGTGCAAAGGAATAAAGTAAGATGTGTTTTCAGAAACTGTCTAAAGTATTATGGGATTGAAATATAACATTAGAAATGAACATGAGAGTCTTAGATTGCTATGCAAAGTCTATTTTCCTGCATGGCTGTGAGTGCTGGACAACATTGTCACAAATGAAGAAAAAACTTGGGGTGATAAAAGATGTATTTTTTCCACCTAATGTTGAAAATACCATAGCTTTAGAGAGAGTAGGAACAACTAGAAAGAGTTGAAATTTTTGTGGCACAAATTGAGGAAAGAAGGCTTAGAGAATTTAACACTTTCAGGATACATTGAAGACAAGAGAAGGAGAGGAAAGTAGTAAGTAGTTTGACAAGTTTCAGCAAATAGATGGAGCAACAAGTAACACAAAAACAAAAAGTGATTATAAAATAACAAGTATTGCTGATAGCAACAAAAGACAAAGCTGTGGAAAAAATCAATTGCTCTGAAAGGACAGAATAGAGAGAGAGAGAGAAGAAAGAGATTTGTATGTGAAGTAACAATAGATTAAAACAAATTCCAATATTCTTTACCAAAAGGACTTCACCATTGCTTTTAAATAAGAGAGTAAACTCCTTAAAAAAATCAAAAACCCATACCAACTAGCACCAACTCTGTTCTGAAATATCTACTTGATATTTGGATATTTTGTGTGTGTAATGCAGACACAAATTTTTTTAATCATTTCACCCAAAGGAAGGTAATAAACGCATTCAAATACAAGGGGTTACTGAAAGTGAAAGCAAATGAGGAAATATTAGTGAGAAGAAGGACTATAAAAGATACTGAGTTGGGAACTGATGTCATCAGGAAGGCTGTTGATGAAGATAAGAAACAAAGTCAATCCAAGAATAGAACCTTAGGGAACACTTACATTAATGTGAAAAGATCTAGACAAGTGGCTGTTCAAGATGACCTTCATTACACAATTTGTTACGAAAGATTGGAGCAAGTCAAAAGTTTGGCCAGAGGCCTCATAGCCCTTCAGCTTGTACAGAAGACCAGCATGCCAAACCCTGTCCAAACCCCTTGAAAATATCAAAAGCCACAACCTGAGCTTTGATGTTCTTATGTAAAGCTTGACAAACTCTTTCAGTAGTACCTGTTAACATATTGTAGTTGATCAAAAGAAATGAAAGATGAGCCTGCAAAGTGAGATGCTTAACACTAGAACAATAACCATCAATTAAAGTTACACTACTAACCATGGGTATATCATACCCAATTTTGAAAATATCAAAAAAAATATTAAATATAAATCTTTATTTGAAATATTTTACATCCAGGCACTTCAAACTTTGTACTTTGAGTTAACATTAATAGGAACTGAAAAACATTATTTAGGTAAGAAAACCAGGTATTGAAAATTGTAATTAAAAATAGGAAAATTTATGCTGAGTACTATATACCCATGGTTAGTGTTCTAGGGTTAAACAATTCAGAATTGCTTAGTATTTTGCCAAAAAGCGGTAGAAGAGTAATAGATCAATAATTCAAAGGATCAGACAGTTTGCCTGAGTTCTTAAAAATTGGAACTAGAGAATAGGATTTCCATTAAACTGGAAAGCAAGAAGCAGCAAAGCATTTATTGTAGAATTTAGAGAGAACAGGATCCAGTTCAGGAGTATATTTCTTTAGGACAATTGCAGGGATACCATCAAGTTTGCTTGCAATTTGTGGATCTAATTTGGATATGATAGGAGAAACCATGGACAGAATTATATGCATATCATTCAATAGAGGCTCGGTTCTAGGTGGAAAATCAAGTAACGATAATCCTAATGAGACAAGAGAGAAATTGAAAAAGAATTTATGAGCAAATCATTCTGCTTTATCAGCAGTAGATGACAACACTTCAAACTGATTGAAGAGAGAAGGGATTGAGGATTTACCCTTGTTTAACACTCTTACAGAGTTGCCTAACTTAAGAGAGGAAATACAATCTCACTATCAATGAACAGTGATTTAGCTTAATAGAGAACATGCTTACAATTATTACAAGTAGACACAAAGAAACATACTGTTATGATCAGAGCTATCACACTGATATAGCTGAAAGAAATGATTCCTGTGGGCTACTGTGGCTGGAATTTAAATATCCTGGAAATGTTTTAACAGACGATACAAAATATTGCACAGAAATCTGAAGGTACATTAGAATAGCAAAAGATGCCTTCCAAAAAGTAAGCAAAGTACTAAGAAACAAAAAATTCATTAGAAACAAGGGAAAGAATACTGGACTGCTATGTAATATCAATCCTCTTGTATGGAAGTGAATGCTGGACAATTTTCATGCAAATAAAAAGCAGAGGCAACAGAAACAGAAGGATGCTGAGAATAACATGGATAGAGCATGTAAGCAATGAGGATACTTTAAGGAAAAATGGAAACAAAAAAGTCACTTAAAATAAAAAACAGCTGAAGCTTCTGGTATAGATAATGAAGAAAGGTGGCCTGGAAAATTTGATACTCACAGGACATATTGAAGGTAAAAGAGGCAGGGATAAACATTGGGTCCTCTACCTAATAAGCTTGTGTAAATGGATGGCAGAACAGGAAGTTGGAGGGATAGTAAAAAGATAAATATGCTAAGAGCTACGAAAGAACAGGAAGTTGTAGAAAACCATGATTTCCCTCGTCCTGAAGAGACATGACACAAAAGATTTAGATCAGCATGCCTGTTGTGGAGGTGAAGATCAAATAGGTTTAAAAATTAATCAGAAGGCTTTTTAGTCATATTAAGTTGGCTATGTGTACAAAATTTCATTTCTCCACAAACATATTAATTTTAGTCATATGGCCCAAGGCTAATAAGGCAATATAAAAATGACAACAATGATGTAAAACAACAATATTTATATAGGAAACATACAAAATAATAAACTGCTCAGAATATTTAGCTGAGCTATGCTGAATTTTAAAGGCCAATATTATTAATTTGGCAAATTAAATTGCTTTGTAATGTTCCTTTTAAGATAGTGTTTTTAATACAAAATATACAATGCATAAGACAAGAGTTGTTCACCCTTAACTATTGTTTGAAAACTTTTTTGAAAGAAAGAATATTTATCTGAATCAATGAAAAAGAGTTTGTTTTTACAAGAAATGTTCTTTGTGAAATGGCTGAAAGTTTTGTGTAACATGAATACTGTGAGAATTTGTTTGGTAAAGGAACTTCAAATCCTTACTTGATATTTCAAGAAGCTTCTGTTTTATACTAAATGAAATTTAGTTTATGCACTTCTGAAATAAATGTAATACAACTAGCCGCTTAACAAAAATGCCCACTAAAAATGAAATTCCATTGAATAAGATTGAGTGAGAAAGTTTCTTTGAAGTAAATCCTGAAAAGCTGAAAATATATTCAATAACACAAAATGAATAGAACTAGTTATTTAGATCAGCATGCTCATCTTGGTTGTTATAGCCACGTTTCAGCCATCATATCCTCTGGCCTTCTTCAGGGGTCTGTCTTCATACACAGAACCAAAGAATTTTGAACCAAATCTTTTATTTATTTCCTCAATCTGAGCTGCCATTCATTACAGTGTACAGCGGCTCAGATTGAGGAATCGGAGGGCCGAGTTTGAATTCCAGTCAAATCCATTACATTCATTTACATGCTAATACCGTTAGGAAGTGTATGAATCTTCTCC
The DNA here is from genome assembly GCA_903632075.3 of Acanthosepion pharaonis. Classification (NCBI taxonomy): domain Eukaryota; kingdom Metazoa; phylum Mollusca; class Cephalopoda; order Sepiida; family Sepiidae; genus Acanthosepion; species Acanthosepion pharaonis. Next base: position 218,885 of record CAHIKZ030001391.1, on the reverse strand, counting down.
CCCCAGCTATGTATAAATAGCAAGAAAAAATGGGTTCTTTAGCCTTGGATGCAACTGGTCTACCACAGAAAGAAATGGCAACCTACTGCGGAGAAAAAATCTGCCTCATCAGTCATGTATTGAAAGGTATATGATCACTTAAGTGCATATCACGCATGACACATAACTGACTGATATATCAGTTAATGGTAAATAGCTTTAATCATTTTTGTGTTGCTTACATTATTTTTTCCCTTCCTTCACTGATTCATATGACTTTTCAGCACCACCAGATCCAGAGATTGAACTCAAAATTATCAGGGAACTAGAGACATTTTAACCAATGTTTTACTCTCATTTGGCCATGTCTCCCTTGGATTCTGGTTCAATGGAAGAAACAGACAAGCTACACAAAGGTGCATAAGACTGGTGAGTATGAACTGATATGAAATATTCCCCCCCAAAAAACTCTGCCTTGTCAGTCATGTATCAAAAGATACATGATCGCCTGCACGTGTATCATACATGGCATATAACTGACTTTACTGATATATAATATAGTCAAAGCATAGAAAACTGAATGGTGATTTACTAAGCATAGCTTAGATATGGAACAGGTTACATGTATGGAGTAAGGATTGAAACCCCTATTCACTCTGTCCCCATGGATTAAATAAAGGGTTCATTTCAAAATTCCAAGGTTACCAAGTATGACAACAGGGACCTGAAGAAAGCCAGAGGGTAGAATTCTTGAAACATGAGTATAACAACTAAGATGAACATTCTGGTTCAAATTGCAAGGCACATAATATTGAAAATTCCTAATCTAAATATTCCAGTAAAAATTATATTAAGGTGCTTAGCCAAAGAACAATGGTCAGCAAGCTAGTCATTTATAAGTGAGATTTATCCTCATTGGGTACCTAACATTTATGTCTTTGTGTCAGATTAGGGTAAACTTTGAGAATTTTCAATAGAACACTGGTTAACAAACTAGTCTCACAGACAATTATTACAATGATAAGTTTGTTCTTGGTATTTTGTTTTGTAATAAGTTAAGCTTAGTATCTCTTGCACCTCTCGCCTGTGGAACACCCTTCCCTATTACTGTTTCCCTAAGAGCTATAATCTCCAACTATTCAAATGTAATGTCAATCGACATCTCCAGTTACCTTGATCTATCCACTATCCCTCTCCTCATCCTTCCCTCTATCATTCCTATCTGCTCTCGCTCCAAATCTTCTGCAACCCCCTGCATCCTAGTGGCTTCACGCCTTGCTCAGGGTGTAATGCTTAAAATAAAAAAAAATATCAAGAGTCATCTATGACAGTTAACAAGTTAAACTCACTGACCAATTTGCTAGTTTAGTGAATTCAGTACTAATATTGTCTTTGTACTGTAGTTTTTGCGTGGTACTATTTCTATGTGTCATGTTCCTTCTAGATTTTGATGATCATGGCTTTTCACAATTATCAGTTCTTTATAACTCATAATAAATTCTGTCTTTGTTCTCTCTCCTAAAGCCTGTTCTACCATCCATTTACACAAAATTACTAGGTAGGTTATGCATTGTTTTCCTCCGTCCTTCTTGCCTTTAATCTATCCTGTGAGTATCAAACTTTCTAAGCCCTCTTTCCTCATTACATGTCCTAGAAATTTCAACTGGCTCTTTCTGATGTTATGTATGTGTCCATTTTCTGTAAAACTGTCATTGCTCACATGTTCAGTCATCCTTCTCTAGAATCATATTTCTATTGCATCAAGTCTCTTCATCTGTGAAGAGATCGTTCAGCATTTATTGCTATATAGGAGGGCTGATAACTTAATAGATTAACATTAAAAATTATAATCCTCACATGCTGTGTATGGAAATATCTATGCAAGGATATGATATATTTTTTATATATTTCATTGGTTTCCTACAAAAAAACTTGCTATTTTTCACATTTCCAAGTCTACAGAGCTTTGAATTTTCTCACTCTTGCCACATCAGGTAATTTTCTCTAAGGATTCTGTGTAGAATATATTCATGTATACTGCCATATACTAATTTCAAAATCAGTTGCATAATGTCATGCAGTTCAACAGCAGTTCTCTCCCTTGGAAATAAGAAAAACTCTAGAAAGGAAAATGGAACAGAAAACAGTTATAGCTTAAGGGTTATTTGATAATTTAATCATGAAGCGAAAGAGATAAGGTTTTTTTGCACTTCAATAAAGTCTTGTTCAAGAGCCCTTTTAAGAAATGTTAGATGGCTGATGGAGAGAGTTTCTATTAATTGTGGTTATCTCATAGATATAAACTTACTAACCAAGCACAGATCTCAGTAGGTTTCAGACCCTCCTCCCAGCTCAGCCAAAGTACAAGTGGAAAATTTTTTTAGCATATTCAGATAAAGAAATTTATAAATAAAACCCCACAAAATTGCAAGTAAAATTAACCTTCAAAACAAAAAATATTGTTCTTTTTGATATTAGGTGTGTGCAAAAGTTTCAAATAAAAATGGATTAATTTCATCTGTGTATTCAAACTCTAGTTTAAAAATAAGAAAAAAAGACCTGTTGAAGCTTCTTCACACATCTAATAAGCAAAATATCTTGTTCTTTATAGGTTTTTTTATTGGTTCTGTGGTAAATTTCCTTGATAATTTTAATTTTTTAAAATTTTATTTATTTTTCTTTTTTGCCAACTCTAGTGCCAAAAAGCTACAACTAAATGAATTTTTAAAACTAAATTAGTGCTAACTTAGTAAATTTACTAAACTTACTCTGTCACAGAGAGACAAGCAGGGAAAGGAAATTGTACTAATTTTTCTTGTGGAAAGCATTGAAATACCAACCAGTGTGAAATGCACATGAAGCAAGCCCTATATGCCTGGAATAACATAATATAAAAGAATATCTTAAGTTCTTTAACTTGGTGTGCATCTTGTAATCTGATTTCAACAGTTGTACCCTGTCAAAAGTTCAGTTCATTAACTCAAACAGAAGTACCCATTTTGACATCCACAGATGACAAGGACAGATCTTAATTTCATCTGGATCCAGCTCACACTTCTGCAATACCACCCAAAAATATCAGTCATAAGACATATTTTCTGACCAATCAGAAAAAGGTCCACATATTTTTTGCAGCATCTGTTTGATCCACTGACTAATTATAGAGCCAATGCAGATTTCATTCACAAAGGCAGAGCTAACTTACCTGGCATTAGTGGCAGACTGCATGTCAGATAAGCTTAACTGAATACAACATATTACATGACCGATCAGGCCATCAGCAGAGATACCAATGCACTTCCATTAACAGTGATGTTATTGGCCAGTGACAAAACCAGCAGATTAACTCAACTATTACTTCCATGAGTCTATCTCACCTGTCTACATATGAATGTCCATTTTTCTTCAGGTTTCTGTCTTTACTATTACCTTACACACAATGAATTCACAGACTCTCAGAATATATACAATACCTGGAACAAGCAAACGATCAAACCTTGTAGATCACAGGAAATAAAAACTTGTTCATTTATCTCAACCATGTCTTATTTCCATTAGTTGTTTTGTCACTTCCACTTTTCTTGTGAGAAGGTAGCCTTTATAACAGATTTGTTGATTGATGATTTTATAGATTTAAATTCAATATTCTCAATAAGCAAAATACTTTGCTCTATTTCAAACTAAATTTAAATTGATAGTATTTTTTTTTATATTTTTAATTAATAACCATTTTTTATTCTTTATTATTTTTAGAAACCTGTAATTAATACTGGATTTTTTATTTTATTTTTATAATTAATAACAGATTTTACATTAAATTAATTAAATGGGTATTAAATTAATTAATGTGTTAAACTAATCCTTGGAAGCAATTCTATAGGTGCAATTTTTGATATGGAATCTAATTGTAGTGTTAAATTTGTAGAGTTAAAGTGCAGTTTGGTTTTATCTTTTTCAGATGTTTTGAGAAAATTATTTCACTTTCCTCACTCAAATTTAATGATCCTATTGTTAAGATTTCTTTATTTTTTTAAATTCTCAGGTACATACTTGAAATGTATGATAATTTTGTCAAGAACAGTTTTCATGTGAATATTTATAATGAAGAATATTTTGCATTTCTTTAGAAGATTCTAACATTAAAAAGGTGCTTAACATTCACTCTTCACAAGCAGTTTCCTTCAACATTGGTGGGTTTACAGCTGATATAATATTGATATAATATTGCTAGGTTTACAGCTAATATTTATATAATACTAGCAGTAGAGCCCGGCGTTGCCCGGGGATGTAACAGTAAGAGATAGATCAAGTATCGACTATCATAAAGACTTAAAAATAAAATTTACAAAGATTATTGTTTTAGGTTGACGGACACGCATGTCTTAATTAGTTTCTTTTTTGTTTTGTTTTTTTTTATGAATTGGTCAAACTCAAACGAAAACATTGTTTTCAATCATTATGAGTCTACCAATTGAATAGAATTTTTTTATTATAAACAATTGTCTTGTAAATGGAATTTTTAAAGCATTCTCAATGTAAAAATAAAAAAAAGTGTGCAAGACAATAAGAAACACTACCTGCCAAAAAAAAAAAGAAAAAAAAGTGAAGTTTTATTGAAATCGGTTGAAAAATGTAGGAAATCTGATCCCATATATAAATGAATGAACACACACACACACAAACAACCTGGGTTTTATAATAAGTATAACTTGATATGAGTTGTCCCCCTTTCATTCTCGTGATGCCTCTTAATCATGTTTTCAAATTGATTTCGTGCAAAAACAATTGTGTTTTTCCAATTTTTGGTGCTGTCAGAACCACCGCAAGGTAATTTTACATAGTCCTGTGAAGTTTTGTTGCAATCAGTTGAAAAATGTAGGAAATCCAATCCAATATATAAACATACAGACACACACACACACACAATCTGCGTTTTATAATAAGTAAGATTGCTAGGCTTACAGCTGATATATATATAATATTGCTAGGCTTACAGCTGATATAATGTCGATATAATATTGCTAGGTTTACAGCTAATATAATGTTCATATAATATTTATATAATATTGCTAGCTTTACAGCTGATATAATATAAAAGTAGTCACTGCAAATGATATGGATTTTTCCTTTTTCTATTTTTAATCACTAAATGTTTTGTGACAATAACAAGAGAAATGAAGATACTATTCCAGATGTAAATAACAACAACACCTCATTCCAGGAATTCAGACGGAAATGTTTTGTAGACATGTTTTTTTTGTTAATTACCTGTTAACTAATGATTTTGGTGATGATTTGCTATTCACTTTGAAATTAATTAACAAGAGAAAAGTGGCTCACTTGATTCAGAAGAGGAAATTTTTATCTGGAAGACAGAGCATTTCAGCAGGCCTTCAGCAATTGATGATGACTAAATTGAATAACTGATTAAAAATAATCCAGATCACATGACAATACATTGAAGTAATATGCCACATACATTATATGAGAACTGTAAGACATTTGAAAACACTTGGATATGAGAATCAGTCAGTTATGTGTCATGCGTGATACACACTTAGGCAATCATGTATTTTTTGATACATGACTGACAAGGCAGTTTTTCCTGCAGTAGGTTGCCATTTCTTTCTGCGATAGACCAGTTGCCATCCAAGGCTGTAGAATGCAGTCTGTCCTGCTACTTACTCATAGCTGGAGGGAGAAGAGGATTCATACCTTTCCCAAGGGTATCAGCACGTAAGTGAATGTAATGCATTTGACTGGATTTCAAACTCAGCTCTCCGATTCCTCAATCCATGCCACTATCCATTACTCCACTGTGCCTCCTGATGTGAATCACTATGATGTTTTGGTCTTCACAATTTACAAAAGTAATACTGTATTTCCATCTGTGGTTCTCTACACTAGTACAAAAAAAAAAACATTATTGAAAAAAAACCAAAGTTGTGGAGGGAGTAGGGTGTTACCTTCTGAATTTCAAAGAATTAGCTAACTAAACATTAAAGGTTGTGATGGCTAAGAGTAATCTTAGAGCTTATTAAGAGATTTTAAATTTTAGGTGACTCTTTCACTAAAAAGCTGGACACCATGCACTAATGGGTAAAATAGTTTCAGCATCCAAGTTTAGTAGGTATTAAACCACAGAAGGTATAAAGCATACTAACAATTAAATCCAGAGGGTTGATCCAAACTTTTGATCTATAGTATAAATATGAACTTCTTCCACAAAATCAAATGTTGAATTCAGACAAGTACTGTTCACATAGGCATGCAGTAAGTTATAAACATATTTGCTTGAATTTTCTTAGCAATAAATTCTTTTTGCTTAAAACCGTCACGTTTATGCTGGGAACTTGACATTTCTGTGTATCTTTCAATGTTTGTAAAATTGTGAATTTTAAGTTAAAAGTGAAAATTGAAAAAAATGACATGCATTTTCATCATTTGATATACTTTTAATTCCAGAAAAAGAAAAATATTGTGCAAACAGCAAAAAAAGATATGTGCTGTTTATGGGGACAGTGCTATAGCTGAGAGTTTGTGAGTTGTTTAATAGGTTTAGAAGTGGACTTTTTGATCTGGAAGACCGAGATCATTCTGGCAAGCTTGCAGTCATTGATGATGCCTAATTCAAAATGCAGACTACAAATAATCCAGGTCACATGAGACAAGACATTGCAGAGATACAAGGCTCATATGAAGTATGTGGAGTAAGGAATTTGAAAACACTCAGATATGTGAATCACTATTTAATGACAATTTAATGAAAAAGAAAAAAAATTCAATGAACCCTATTTCCATCTGCAATTTTCTGTTCAAACAACAAAAATAACCAAAGAATGATCAGAGGTGATGAAAAATGGATTATCTACACCAATATCCAATAAATAAAAAAAAAAAAAGAAGTCCTATGGAAAACAAAATGAGCTACAATTAACCACTCCAAAAGCTGTCACTCTGAAAGTAATGCTATATATCAAGTAAGTCTGGAAGGACATTGTGTGTTATAAGCTCTTTCCACATAAACAGACATTGAATTCATACAAGTACTGTTCCCAATTGGATCAATAAAAAAGGTAAAAATCAACCCAAAGCATGAAGAATTGATTAATCAGAAGAGTGTAGTCTTCTATCAGAACAAAACCAGACCTCATGTCTCATTGCAGAAATTGGTACAGCTTGCATTAAATATCCTATAAAACATTCCATACTCACCTGACTCTGCAGATTTAGATTATCATTTATTGCAATCACAAGAAAATTCTCTTAATAGCAAGAACTTCAATTCTTTGGGAGTCGGTAAAAAAACACTTAGACCAATTCATCAGAAGAAATTTTATTGATTCATTCTCTACAGCTTATCAACTTGTTGCAGGTTATTTGAAACCAGAAAATATTTTTAGGTTGTAAAAATTGTTTTTGGAGATAATAATGATTTAGTGATGCAAGTCTTACTAATTAACCTATAACTTTGAAAAGGTGTTCATATCTTTCTCAAGGATATTTATTCATAAGGGAATATAATGAACCCAACCGGAATTGGAATTCAGCTCTCCAATTAATCAATTTTGGACCATTATCCATCATGCCACCCATACAGCTAAGCTTAGGTCACTTGGTATTCTCATATGGTACAGATCAGGCTTGATGTTGCTTAACTTTAGTGATCATACAGGAACTGGTGTTTCAATGTGATATAGTCATAAGCCACAAAGAGGGAGAAAGGTAGTGGAACATAATTCTATGTACAAATATCGAAATATTGTTTTGAATTTCACTTAAAAAAAAAAAAAAAAAAAAAAAAAAAAAAAAACGGATTTTTGTTCCAACCCAAGATTTAAATAATGGAGGTTGTTTAAATTTTAACCTTAAATTTTTAAGTGAAATTTGAGCTCTGACATAAAGTGTATTTTTTTGTTTTTTTGACGAATCCTCTTATTGAAATGAAAAGAAAATCATAGTTTTATGAAATCAAGCAAAACTCATTAGACTTACCTTAGCTTCATCTCTAGATCAACACAAGATAAATCATTGTAGATTTCTTCAAATTTTTACAAACAAAATTAGTTGTCCAGTTTATTTTCTAGGTTACATGACCGGACAAACAATTAATTGGATTGTTCTACAAATTGATGTCAGGGTTAACTTACATGATGAAAAAGCAGCAACGTGACAAATAATCTCATTCTCTAAAAAGCTTAATTGTAGTTAAATTGTTAGTTGATCTACAATTTAAAAAAAAAAAAAAGACAAAAATAAGGATTCTTATTCTTTCACTTGAACTTCTTACTGTTCAAGTTCAGTCAAAGCATATCACCTGTAATTTTTTTTTTCCAGCAGTAAACTGTCTGGAAGTTGTGACTATTTGCTAAATGTTTTGATTTTCAAACCTTGGTAAGAAAAGATGGATTTGTTAGGTGGAGTTGTAAGTAATTTCTGGTTTTTGGGAATCAATTGTAAGGATGAATGCGTCATTCTATTACGTTGCAGTTAAGAATAAATTGGAAGTAGACTAAAATACCTAAGTTTTTACATAACACTGGCTGTGTACACAGTGGATTAAAGAAAAATATTTCCATGACAACAAAGGCAACATACAGGAAAAAAAAGATTAAAATAATTTGAAACATACTACACTAGCTGTATTTAATTGACCTTATACCAACCAATAATTAAGTTTAAAAAAAAAAAAAAAAAAAAAAAAATCACTGCAAAATGATTTGATAGGGAAAACTCTCTAATGAAAAACAGACTCAAGAGTTTATCAAAAACTTTTTCACATTAAAACTTGTGGAATTTTTTCAAAAGGTATTGAAAGAGCTTCTTGATAAGTTGCAACAATTCACTGCAAATAACGATGAATATCTAATTGAATAAAATTTAATTGTACTTTATATTTTTTTTAAGAATAAAGTTGATAGACAAAAAACACAAATTATTTATGACTCCAGCTAACATTTTCAAATTGACAAAATCTACCATTTTGAATAAGCGTTAAAAGAAAGATAAAAAAAATGACATCTTTTTATAGCTAAAACCAACTTTACTAATCATGCTTGATTTAGTTCTTAATAGAAATAGTTTGAGCAAAATGAATGGGCTCACTCTGGAGGAAAATAGAACATTCTTATGAGAAACTATTTCAGTCATTGCCTTTTATAACAAATGAAATATACTCACATGCCAAAAGTTATGTGATGCAGGTCTATTATTGCTTAGGGCTCCCTTTAGCCTAGTGAAGTACATCATTTCTGTAAACATATTTTAATGAAGCTGCTCACTGACTGGACAAATAATCCCCTTTATTTATTTGCATTGGGAGGCATAAAACTAGTAAAAAGTCCCATTGTACTTTCACAAGGAAATTAAAAAGTAAAAGTAAATTCCATTGTTAGAAATGAAAAACATGAATCCTGTTTCCTATATATTCAGTTGTTTATTTCAGAGATTTGCTGGCATAATTTAGAGACTGGGTAGGTAGGTGACACTTGGGACAACTTCTGCCATGACAGTCTACCAGATCAGCTCTTCTCTCCAACCAGCAAAATCCAAATCTCTCCCAACACACCTTTGTCCATCTCTACATCATGTCAAACAGCATGTACCATTAATGGATAGCCTGGAACTACCCTCAATCCTGAGTGCGACTGTTTATATAAGCCTGTAAATGGAAATCTCCAGCATCTGGTCTAGTATCGCTTGACCCCAAAAGTTTTCATTTATTTATTATTTTATTCCTTTTTGGTGAAGTGGCTAACCACTTTGAAGACCCTACTTTGCAGACTCCATTGCTGGTCATTAAAAAAAAAAACACAAAACAGTTAAGACTGTGATAAAATTATTTACCATCCTCTATATGGGGGACTCAATCAGAGCTGTAGTGTCATAATTTCACAGGTAGTTAGAAGACCTCTGGAGAGATGTTAAACTATGCTGTCTTGATAGCTGTTCACAGCTCCCCAATTTTTGTAGATGCAACATCTTGCACATGAATAGCTTCTCTACCATATCTGATAAATGTTTGTGTCAGCTCATGTTGGGCAAATGAGGTGGCCATGTCATTCATCAAAGACTCCAGAATAGTTACTCAGAATGGTTCTGAGTAACTTAGCATCAATAACACAGTACATCATCCAGTTGGAATAACAATCATTGTTGGGATAGATTGTCTATGAATGAGTGGTCATGAATCTGTGCAATGTAATCATCACAAGTCAATGAAATATGTAAGAGGACTAGCACACCCAACCCATGCCATATGAACACACCCCACACTATTACAGAATACCCATCAGCCTGCTCAGTGCCTTGTCAGTTGGGATCCATAGCCTCATGGGGTCTGTACAACCCAACTAACTATAGCCTGGAACTATGACTCACCAGACCATGCCACACATTATCAGTTCTCCAAGGTTAAATTAGCAATATCACAAGCTCAGATGATGTGTTATATCCAGTGTCATGTTGTTAACAGGAACATCTTGGTGGGTTTTCTGCTCTCATAATCCATGGATACTAAAGAATGCTGAACAGACCTGCTGTATATGCATATAGTATCTCCAGCATTGAATGGGAACGTGTTTTGAGCCAGAGTTGCATGTATATTGTCACAACTAGTTCTTGCTTGGCACCATTGCTCACAATAATCACGAACTTGTAGTCAGTAATTGCAGTGTCCATGCTGGGCAGTAATATCTTCCATAAAGTATTCCCATTATGTATATGACTTAGTAGATCAAGGAATGTCATATGTTCCCACAATTTCAGAAATGGAAATTTTCCTTCCATCAAGGATTATCACACCCTGTTCAAATTCATATAATTCACATTTCTGCTATCAGTAGCCAAGCTCATGTTTACAATGACTTATATCAGATATCAGAGCATAATTAATATAGGTTTCAGCATTTATGTGGTGGTGCTACCTGTTATTACCTTTATATAATCAGGTGTGCCATATGCAATACATGTTTGGGCGATCAGGTTTCTTTCAATTCGTGACTGACTAGGCAGAATATTTTCCCCACAATAGGTTGCATTTACTTTCTGTGGAAGACAGGTTGACAACCATATCCTGCTATTCAACCCATAGCTGAGAGGAGAAGTGATGGATTCAAAACCCTTTCCAAGGGTATTTGCATGTGTTGATTTCAATCTCATTAGGGAATGACTATAAAACACTTGTCCTCCCATTTTTTTTCTTAGCCAATAAAATAGTCCGGTTTGCAGTTTGACATGACTCAGTCTCAATCTGCCTTGTCTAGAAGATAAAACACTATATTCACTTGTCCGAACTTGCTTTTGCATGTCTATGCCAATTCTTAGTTTGTGAACCATTTTTGTTTTCTTATTGTTAATTTGTTTTGCATATATTGAGTGCATGTATGCTTGATATTATTTGCCCTGTTCTTTTTATTGCAAACTTTGTTAATTCAGTTTGTTGGACAGTTCTGTTATTTACTTTGCATTTGACTATGGCTACTCCCTCCACAGCATGTAAATGAATGCAACAAACCCGACTGGAATTGGAACTCAGCTCTCTGATTTCTCATTCCAAGCCAATATCCATTATACCACAATGCACATCAGTGTATTATGCACTACTTAACCAATTTTACCAAAATATCCCTATGGGCTATAGCTAGACAAGACCTGACCTCATTGTAAATGATTTTAAATAAAGTCCCAGGTCAATAAATCAGGTGAAGAGATTAGATTAAGTTTAATTTCTATAATTACCAATCTGAAAATAAATGTATTAGTTTGCTTAATTGAAGAAATTTCTATATAAATTACCTTCAGGTGTTTAGTCTGTAGTCTATTTCTTCCAGGTTGAAAACTTCAGTGATTAATTAAAAATTGTACTGTATTTAACTTTGTTACCAAAGAAAAGTCAAGAAGTTAAATTTACATTTACACTGTATTCGTACTAAGTTACTTTGTAAGAATTACTACTTATTAGTAGTAAATACAGTAGAGATGGTCAAAGAGTGTATAAGTATCATTTATATATTCTATCCAAAGTAAACAGAACATCTAATTACTAGACTAGTTGTTAATTCATTGCCTTTAGTTTTATTTTTTTATGGCATTTTTAAGGATATTTTTTAGTTTTAATGATTTAGAAATCAGAATTCTTTTTTTTATGATTGTCACTTCTCAGCAGTAAGTTGTAGTCAAGGGAGGCAACTCTGAATTGTATAGTGTAACTAATACTGCATAGTTAGCATCTAACACTAGAGTTTATATATATATATATATATATATATGTGTGTGTGTGTGTGTGTGTGTGTGTGTGTGCGTGCATGTGAATAAAGACAGTTATGTCACTTAGCATCCTCCATACCTAGACTTTTCAGTTACCCTAATGAATATTTTAGTGTTTCTTAAATTTAAAAATTTCAATAAACTAACATTTTTACTATTGTTTTATAAAACTTGTTGCAAAATTGTCTTAGAATTGTCTTGATAAACTCCACAGGATGAAACACATCAGCTAAGATAAGTTTTCCTTTAGTCTTTACCATAGTCCTTTTATCTTTTTTATGACACTGGCAAGCTGTTTATGAAGCTGAGTGTGAAAAGATCAACTCCATGAAAGAGCAAAATACAACAATGATAAATGGGGAGAAAGTATATTTCAAGAATAGTATGTGAAAACTTAATATTAATCAATTTTTATACATGCTGGTTCCTCTATGGGGAGAACTTCACAAAGGGATGGTTTTCTTTCGAAGAACTCCACTGCACCCAAGAAGTGATTCCCCCCCCCCCCCAGTTCCTTGATCACATTCATTCTGATCAGGAGGTCAAAACCCAGTGGTGCTTATGAGTGGTTTTCCTTTTCAACCCTTTTCAACAGTTGAATGGATAGAGAAGGTGGTACTCATTTGCAGGCTATGCGGAGTGAAGTCTTTGGTGCATGTGATCCCTTTGGGTCTTACAGGTGGAGCATTTCCAGTTTACTAGCAGGTGGATGGCAATGCAAAATCTGATATTGAGCAGATAAAGACTGTCTTAGTTACAGCTTTTGCTATGGATTCACTGATAGCATACAAACAACTCATCAAGTGGCATCTGTGGTATGGTCAATCTGTGGATGTATAACTGGCTGAATTGAAGAGACTTATTCTTGTTAGGTGGGATGAGTGACTGTATGCTGACTTATGCCAGGTTGCCAGGCAGTGTAAAGCAGTCTCTTCATGCATCATCTAGGATGGATGTGCTATCTATTAACCAGCTTCTTGCCAGAGACTAGGCAATTATGAGAGACAAGGAAATGGAGGAAGTTATGGTGGCAGCAGTGGCTCAGCATATGCAAAGCATGGAAGTTCATGTCATGGCAAAAGATTGTCAGAGGCAAGAAAATGAAAGGGAACTACGGTGAGGACAATGCAATATCATGCGCTGTTACCATTGTCATACCATTAGCCATATACCTTGAAACTGTCCGGGAAAACATAAGAGATATGTCAGTGCCAGTATTTTCTCCAGTCTGGCACTATCTGTGATCAAGGTCATCCAGGTTGATGGCAGAACTGTGCTGGCTGATACTGGTTGTTCGCTGTCTATAGCCAGCAGGGAGATATGCCAGTCATGGGCGAAGGTGCATGTATGTGTAACAACTATAGATGGGCAAACCAGAGCCTGTTGTGGGATCAAATTCATTGCTCTCCAGTTACAAGGTGGAAGTCCTGTCAAGATTGATGTATTGGTGGCTTGAGAGAAACCATTTGGTTTCAACCTGACTGGGATGAATGCGATCAAGAAACTAGAGGGAGTAGGAGTCCTTCCTTTGGGTGCAGTAGAGTTCTTTGACAGAAAACCATCACTGAGTGTGGCTATCACCATAGAGGAACCAAAACTTTAGTGTCAAGTTTGATCAGCAAAAGAAACCATGGACGGTGTCATGGAAGTGGGCCAAAATAGTTTGTCTGGTTTTTGCACATTTGCATGTTGAGAGTGCTGTTTTGACTGAGAAAAAAACTGTTATATAGAGTCTCCCAGTCCTAGACCCATGCTGACTATTGGCTAATACCTGCCTGGTATCGTGCATATGCAAATAGTCAGCACCACCTACTCTAAGTAGAATGTCTTCTCTCAACAGCCTATTGTGGAAGAGGACATAATTCCTGTTGCTTACAGCACCACATGCAACTAATACTGAGTATTATCAGGTTGACCTGATTCTCTACTACAGTTGCATTGAGCAGAGTTTTCATTGAAATAGAGTTCATTACATACACTTTCACATATAGACCCCTGAAAAGGTCTGTATCCATTTATTTTTCCCCAGCTATGGGTTAAATAGCAGAGCAGGTTTTTTTTTATCTTTGTTCAGTAACCAATCTAGGAGGAATCTTTGAATTCAAAATCTGAAAAGAACTGTTTGGAGGCTGAGGCATACTGTGCACCTGTTCCAGGTTTCCAAAAGGAGTGGCTGGTTCTACACAAGCTTTCAGCACTATTCAAATTATAATATTGTAGAAAAGTTGGTTATTAAGTTCTAAGAACAAAATTTTTAGGGCTTGAAGTGTCTTAATTGATGGGAGAGCCTTGATTACAAACACTCAGAGTGTGTGTGTGTGTGTGTGTGTGTGTGTGTGTGTGTGTGTGTGTATACGTGTGACTGAGTAAGATCACCCCTCCAGGAGGACTCATAATTCCTAAATGAACATTTTATGGATGATTTCGATGTTGAGGATGTCTTAAATGGCTCATAAAACCCACAAGTGACTTGTAAGTCATTCCACACTGGGTAGGTGGCAAGTCTTTTAGCAGTAGCCTGATTATCAGGATGTTTAGTTTCATGATGCCAAGTAACTATATTGGCTGACCTACACACAGTGTTAAAAATGCTGCATGAAAATTTTGCTGGAAAATGGGAGTGTTTATCTCAGAAAGAGGCCTTGATGTCTTCTATGTATCTACCAACTAGGTTCAGCTCAGCATAAGCAACTCTGTTCTCAAATTCTTCAACACCAATCAGATTTCTCCATATTTCCTCATCTGATAAAAGATGTTTCCAGGGAGTTAGTATCTACGTTGATTCTTAAGTGTATCCTTAAGGTTGTCTTTGAATTGTTTTCATGGATTGCATTGAGGATTCTTATCTTGAGCTAACTAACCATACAGCAACTGTTTCAGCATGCTAGAATGGGCTCTAAGCCAGTGGTCCCTAACCACTGGTCCTAGACCATTTGGTACTGGGCTGTGGACCATTTGGTACCAGACTGGATTGTGGATCATCACAGAAAGAATTAAAAGAAAAAAAATCAATCTTGTTTGTGTTTTGTTATGTGCATGACCCCTTTCTTGATCTATGGAGAAATTGTCTTTTTTTTGGCTCAAAAAGTTTGGGAAACACTGCTCTAAGTGTACAAGATGACCAGCCCATCTAAGTCATTGCTTCATGATAGTGGATTTAATGTTCATTATTTTAGCCAGCTGCAGTACTCTTGTATCCAGCACCTGTGATCCTTATGAGATTTTTAGTATAACTTGCAAGCATATATGCCTGCAATATATAATAACATAAATACAACATATTCTATTCACCCTAAACATATTATAGAAAGACTATATTTTTAATAAATTTTAGATTTCATGCAAGTTCATTTTTTTTCAGTAAATAGTCAAATTATTATTTTGGTATTT
The DNA here is from genome assembly GCA_903632075.3 of Acanthosepion pharaonis. Lineage (NCBI taxonomy): Eukaryota > Metazoa > Mollusca > Cephalopoda > Sepiida > Sepiidae > Acanthosepion > Acanthosepion pharaonis. The sequence continues at coordinate 203,249 of CAHIKZ030001391.1, read as the reverse complement.
AGTTAAATTATTACTTTTTGGTATTTAGTCATATAACCTTCTGTGGTATATAATAACAAGCTAATTTGAAGCTTGGTACAATCTATATGTTACTTTTGTCTTACAAAAGCCATAAGATGTTTGGTTTGAATGAATTTAACCTGTTTACTGACCAAGATAGTTGGATATTTGCCACCAGTGCCAGTGGTTAGTATTTAATCACAGGTGCTGATTTTTTACACTTGGCTGAATGGAACAACATAATTTTCCTACCTTTAATTGGTCTTGTCTTGTACTAAGCTAAACTTAACATGCATATTATGTGTTTGTTTACTTGATGCACATATATATTTTTATCTTTGAATTCTCAAGCCTTTTGTAACCTTTGATTATTTGGAAGGCTACTAACTTTAGACACAGTTTCCTTCTCCTCTAAAGTACACAGGGATATGAATAACATTCTTGCACCAGTCTGCATTGTATTGCAATTTCTGACAGTAGAACAGTACATGAGAAATATTTATCACCAGAGAGAAGTATCAGCATTCTGATATGGTTAATACTTAGCCAAGTGCTTTGTAATGAGCAGCTGAAAATAAGCAGAAATTTTGTCTGTGAGACATAAAATTGTATGCAGTGAACAAACAGCAATTTGTAAATGCATCTATATTATTACTGTACAAATTATAAGAAGATATTTCTTAAGGATTATAGTTGAAATGGACTTTGACAAAGTCTCTTAATTTACTTTAGCAATAGAGCTCTGATCTACAAACGTTATCTATCTTCCACATAACAAAAAGAGAGGCAAAGAATTTTCTTAATATCTGCAAAATATTTGCAAGAAGCTTTTTGTGATGTCAGAAAATGTTATTTATTCGGATAATTAGAAGATGGGTGGAAAAAAAAAATAACACTTATTTTTTTTCTGCAAGATAAGATAAATGCAGGAATATGAAGTGCTTCAGTGAAATAAAAATTGCAACACTGAATGATTTTAGATTTTTAGCAGCAGGTATCATTTACCTCAAGAGCTGGAATTTAATGGCAAGTTGACAGGAAGAGAATCTAGCTACAAAATTTATTATAAGCAAGCACATAGGGTGCATCTCAGTGAGGTTTACAGGGAGTGAGCTAATCTGTGAGACCATTACGACAATGTAGCAAGTTTGATTCTTACTGGGTGCCCCTCTGTTGTAGAGTGTGTTATGGAGTGATTTCACAGTGGAGGCTCGTTGTACTAAGTCGGTCCTAAAATAGGTTGATGTACCAAACGTTAGGAACGTGATATAATAGGTAATGACACAGAGAAATCTAGTGGTGGTCACTGATACTTTAGTATCTGACTAACAGTCGTCCGGCATTGACTGACTGACCAACTTACTCAGCTACTGACTCGTTACTATTACTACTCCTACTTATTATAGGTGGGAGAGTCTATTAACTATAAAATAGGTGTGTTCCACTATAACACCCTCATACTTGTAGTTTTGAGTCAAACTAAATTAAATTTAATTAAGACCAATATTTACAGAGTCTGTAATGAAACAAAAATGAAACTTTGAATTGATAATCAATGGTTAACAAAACTTGTTTGTCATTTCACCATTATAAGTTCTCATATATATATATACACACACACACACACATATACATACATAGAGAAGGTGATGTTGAAATGTTCTCAGGCTGACCAAGAAGAGATTCTCAAAAAAATTTGTTTTGCCCATTTGGTCAGATTTGGGGGAAGTGTGTTGGGTTGATAATTTTTAATACTCCTTTATAAGTTTACATACACACAAAGAATTTGTTTAATGTGATCACTTTGAGATAGGGTCTTTCGGATAGCAGTAATCATCTGATAACATTAAGCAAAGAATATAAACAAAATTGGATCAATTTATATTTATTGCTATAAATTCATTGTTATGTTATTAAAAATTATCAATGTAAAAACTTTATATTATGAAAAAAATGAATCTAAAATTTATTGAACTGGGATTGATTGATTTTGATAGCATTATGATTACAACAAATGGGTCCCTGTGTGGTGTGTGTATGTGTGAGAATATAGATATATAAATACACACATGATCTGAAAATTGCTTCGGACATGAAACTGACAATCAGCATGCAATATTGATTGCTGTTTTTCATACAGTTTTTATCTATAAACACAATCTCTTATACTGAGCAATATCTATCTATAAGAAACTTGGTTAAAGGCCAATTAAGGTTCTTTCAGGATTTTTTAAAAACTTTTCTTTCATAAAGGATTTTTAAAAAATTTATTTTTCTATATTTTTTAAACCATTTCCCTGATATCCTAGATTTAGTTTTAATTAAAATGTTTTCAAATCTAGGAACAAACTTTTTTGTTTAAATCCTTTCACCCTAAGCAAGGCAATAAAGCCACTAAGACACAAGGGGGTAACCAAGTGTTAGAGAATATGAGAAAAAAATACACTATTAAGGAGAGAGAACAATAAAAGAATAGGAATTAAGACAGAAGATGACAATTGACATTGCATTTACATTTTTGATGATCAACATTGACTGAGAAGCAAGACGTCAGAAGAGATTTTAACAAACGAGCAGTGCAATAGAAGAAACTATTAGCATAGAACTTGTGGTTACATCTAGCAATTTCAACTATAAAATGATGTGTTCTTTCTGCCAATCTAGTACTACGCTTAAATTCATGAAGTCTAGGTACCATATGGGAAAATGCAGAAGAATAATTATCATGAAATTATTTATAGAAAAAAGGCAGTTGGAAAGATGCATTCTCAATATTTTACATTAAAGAAAATCTGTAGGGTGTGAACAGTCATGTGAAGATGCTCAGATGTGATATTTGAAAATGGTAAAATCAACACAGCAAAAAATAAAACTTTTTGATAACAGGTTATGAAAGCCAAATGTACTCGGACATGGAACAGTTTATATTTAAATATGTAATGGAAATCAGGAAAATGGCCCAAAATTTAGAAAAGATAAACATTAAGAAAGAACTATTTGCTGGTCTTTAGCCAAACTTGTATAAATTAAAAATTGCTATCCTATTATACCCAATATATCATTTATTACACAAAGATGGGCTGAAACATATTTGGCCTAACCCATTTTCCAAAATCTAAAACAAACATCAGATTTCTTGGTAAAGCTGAAACCTTTTCAGTATCTCTTTATGCTTATATATTATTTGAAAGAGACAATGAATTCTTCATGCTATAATGTTGTTTGGCAGTTAGGACATTCAGCATCATATTCTTTTTCTATATAAATCAGGAATAGTAATATCCAATTATAAAAATTTGCAGATTAACAGTTATAGACAGATAAAGCATGTATAAGGTCTGATTAAAAAGTATTGCGCCTGTTGTTATGGAAACAGAGCTAAACTCCATAGAGTGAAACTACCTGGCACAGTTATAACATTTTTGTTCACTTCCATTGTTTATAGCAGTGCTTGGAAAGAAAATGTATTGAATGTGGATGTCTCAGCACACCAGAGGTTCCATCAGTGACGATGGCTTTTGCAGCAGTTTTTGGCTAAGAACAACATTCCCCAGATCTGACAAACACCATATTCCACAGATCTTGTCCCTTGGAACATTTTTCTTTTCAAAACTAAGTCCCACTTGAAAGGAACAATATTTCAAGAAAATCCAAAAGAATGCAACCAGGCAGCTGCTTGCTATCCCAAAAAAAAGGAGTTCTAGGAATGCTTCCATCAAGGAAATGATGCTGGATAAAGTGTCTGGCTTCAGAAGGAAAAAGGGGAGTGAACTCACAAGCTTTACAATAATCTGCAAAATCAATCTTACTGATCATTACTCTAAAATAGGAACTTTTAATTTAACATGCACATTTCCTGAAGATACAGCTGAATTTTTTTTTTGTTTGTAAACATTCATCCATTTCTTCTTAGCTTCTGACTCGTAAGCTAACAAACATGATAAGAATGTCTTTTTCATGATTTGCCTGGAAGAAATATATTTCAAACAACCTATTTATTAGGGTCTCTCATTTCAGCTGCTCTGAAGGTAACAAATCCTCTTTCCTCCACTGTATTGATCCATGAAAGATGAAGATAGCTGAGCCATGTTCTTCAGATGCTCCATTGAGAATTGTTCTTCAGTGAACTTGATAAAGAAAAAACTAATTGTGGACAACCAACAGAGACTTTAAAATGAACAGCTGGATACAAGCTAATGGCCAGAATATTATCATGGGAAACAGTGTCATCAATGGAATAACTATCAGACCTTTATGGATGACTTGTACCACAAAGGGACCTGACTAAATTATTTTTACTATCATGTTACAAAGGAAAAGGAACCAATAAGTCTGTTTATTTCTTTCCATATGAGTATATGCAAAATTAAATCTGCACAAGAACCAAATGATTAATTTTCTGTTTCTATTAAATCCTAAACCTTAACCTATGAGCAGACAAAGACAAGTTGTTATACTGGAAAGTACCTTAATGCGCAAGCTAAACTGTGGAGTTTAGCAAGTATAGGCCGCCATATTGAATTGATTACACCTAATTTAACTTCTTGAAACACATTTGAAGATTAAAGATTTTGTTTTTAATCAATAGGTAATGAAAAATTATTTCACTTTTATTTTTTTAATCATTTCACCCCTAGCAAGATGGTAATGCTACTAGTACACAGGAGGGTTACAGGGAATGAAAGGAAAAGAGAAGACTGAAAATAGGGAGAATTGAGGAAAGATGAACAGGATTCAAGAAGACAGAAGATGTGATTGATGTTGCATTTAAATTTTTGAAGATTGTAGTTATCAGGGGCACAAGAAAATGCAAAAGAGTTCCACTGGTGGGAAGTGTGAGAAAAGAAATTATTGGAGTAAAAGTGGCAGTTGCATTTAGATATTTAAACAGTAAAAGGGTGGGACCTAAATGCCAATCTAGTAGCATGCTTAAATTCATGTATTCAGAGCACCAGGGATAAAAGCTCAGAATAGTTGCTATGAAAATATTTGTAGAAAAGACAAAGGGAAGCCACAACACATTGGTAAGAAAGTGACTGAAGTTAAGATGTCTGGTCAGGATTAATTACATTATAGGTTCTACTTTGGATTTTGTCAAGAATCTCATGATGTACAGCAAGAGCACCATACTGGATATGGCAACAGTATTCAATGTATGAACAAATTTTGTAAATGTGTAGGATGAATTCTGACAACCTTAATTTTAGAATCTGGCAAAAATATAAAAACTTCCTTGTATAAGTTTTTGTGAATTTCTGGGATGAGAAGTTAGAGTTACTTTCAAAATTACATTCCTTACCTTTCATATCACATCTTTTTCTTTTTCTATATAAAACAAGAAAAGTAATAGAACTGTTGTGTCCTCCAGCCTTATTCAAGTATCTCTTGATCCTGGTAAACTTCTGGGGTTTTTGAACTGAACCCTTTATTTATTCTACAGTGGTAGATTGTTCTCATTCTACTGTCCATATCTAAGGGTAATTGGTTTTATTTTTTACCACTGTCTATATTACCTAGCCCAGGAACTGAACTCATAATTACTGAATATATTCATGTATAAGCTGATTTCATTTATAGTGCAACCCCTGAATTTTTTCATATGACACCTCCAGAAAAAAAATTACCTGTGTATAGTGCAACCACCAATTTCTGCATAAAAAAAATTCACATTATACGGGATTATATATGGTACTATATCACCAAATTCATGATTAAAATCTAATCCATGAAGGATAATCCTGAACCTAAAACTTGGAGCTTTAAGCCTAATGCTTCTGTATGTTATATTGTTGGGAATGGATGGATTTGTTTAATGGCACATTGACTCCTTATAGATCATTTAATGCTGAAATTTAATTTTCTTAGGAGTTTTAAAGTAATACAAATATGATATATGTTATTCTGCTTTCACAACTGAATACATGGTAGATGATACTCAGCTTTTACTCATATACGTTTGCTGTTTGGTTGCTTGTGTTTAGCGGCATATCAACACCTCTATGGGTTATTTAATGCCTAAATCTAAATATTTTGTATATAATTTTACACTTTCAGGGTAAAAGGTATGTTTTTTTTTACGTATATAAAATGTATTGCTGGTAACTTCGTTACAAAAATGTATTGGTAATTTTACTATAAAAATATACTTTTGATTTTTGTTTGGGAGTTTATGGCTGGGACCCTAACAGGTGCTACCACCCTGGGTTAGGATGAACCTGGGAACAACAGCAGTTAAGAGGTGGTTCCACACTCTTCAAAACCTCTTGATCAGAGGCCTTGCTGCAGGAAGTATTTTATCATTATACCCAGGACGATGTTGGGAATGGAAGTTATATTTTCAAATTTATATGTACATAATAGAGGTAAAAAGAATTTATATACAGAATCTAAGTATTAGTCATGCACAAAAATAAGTAATGTTTATATCAAATTTGTTATGGTAGGTAATTGTTAGACAATCATATTTACAGGGTTCTTGTGTACAATCTTAAGTTCTTGCATAAAATTTTATATTTATTAATCTTATTTTGAATTTTTTATTAGATGTAATTACCATATTTGAGAGAATATAAAACCTACACCCTACTCTTCTATATGCCATGTCCGGATGCAGCTCTCCACAACTTCCTGTTTTTTGTAGCTCTTAGGTTTTTTGTTATTTCTTCTAATCCTTGTCCTTCCAACCAGACTTGTTAAATAGGTTACTTGCTACTTCCGTCTGTCTTTCATGTCTTCGATATGTCCTGTGAGTATCAAATTCTCCAAGCCCTCTTTCCTCAGTATGCGTCCTAGAAATTTCATTGTCTCTTTCTGATTATAAGAGAAAGTGTTCATTGTGCTTCCATTTTCCTTAAAACTTCCTTGTTAAGGCCAAGGTATTCTCAGCATCCTTCTGTAGAATCACATTTCTGTTGCTTTAAGTCTCTGCTTCATCTCTGGAGAGATTGTCCATAAACAATTTAAAACAATGATATTGTCCATGAATCTTTTTTTTTTTAACCAACTTTCACATGTATTTTGTGTCGTCACTGATATTACAGCCCAAGTTTTTTTAACCAACTGATATTTTTGTTTTAAAATTTCTTTGTGATCCAGTCAACTTTAACTAGACTACTAATCCCAGTGGCTGAAAAAAGAAAAATCCCCTATAGCATGATGCTGCCACCATTTTTTTCCAAAGAAAAACAGCATCCTTAGAACCAAGAAGCTGAATGTTTGTTTTACATCTAACCAAAGAATTAATGAGGAAAACCTTGAATCTGCCTTAACAAAAGCTAGATTCCTGGCTTGGAGCATTAGAGTTGCCTTTGGTCATCCTCTGTGGATACAAAGTTCACTAGAGTCTCTGCCAAAATATTTCTATACTAATCTTTTAATATCTGTCTATATTTCTGAGATGAGGTATTTTAATTATTTACACTATTTACATTGTTATCCTCATTTTGTTGCCATATTCACAACATTTCAGTCATTATATGCTCTAGACTTCTTCAGGTGACTGGAATTTTGAACTAAACCCTTCATTTCATCCACCAGGGTAGATTGTTCTAGTTCCACATGCCATGCCTCATCCAGATGTCTCAGTGAATAAAAGCATTGGTTAAATCCAGTGACTTGACCCAAAGAGTTGCGAGTTCAATGCCTGGCTACAGCAGAGGTGAACAAAAACTTAAAAGGGAGATAACTGATACCGAGACATCCTGAAAGAGGCATGGCACATGGATCTAGAAGAATCTACCCTGGTGGGAGGAATAAAGGCTTCAGTTTGAAATTCCAATCACCTGAAGAAGGCCAGAGTGTACAATGGCCAAAATGTTGTGAATATGGCAACGAAGATGAGGACAACAGTCCAAACAATGTAAATAATGTAAGTAAGTAGTTTTTAAACCAAAATATCATTGGTGGTGATCCTCAAATTGTTCTTTATGTCACTGAGGAAATTTCTTGCTACACCAGGTGATACCTTAGGCTTCCTTCCTCATTCTTTAAAGTTTTGATGATGTAAACATTCTTAAATTTCTTGATAATGCTTTAAACTTTTGAAATGTGACTTATCACGTTTCTAACAAAAATTCCCTGTTTCTTTGCTCTCATTGAAAATTTTACCCAAATATTCAGTCAGTCAGTTATGTGCCATGTGTGATACATGCTTAGGCGATCATGTATTTTTTTATTCATTACTGACGAGGCAGATTTTTTCCCCACATTAGGTTGCCATTTCTTTCTACGGTAGACCAGTTGTCATCCAA